>OX637696.1:2402500-3002500 GCA_951802165.1 Adalia decempunctata
CGGAAAATTCTGGTTTCCCTTTAAATCGTCATCAGAAAGTTCCTACGTATATACTCCATTCACAATTATAAAATCACAACTCTGGCCTTGGAAATTTGACACATTCCACTATGTATCGAAGTTATGACGTTTTTCAAAATATTTTTATATTCCAAGTCAACACTATGTTGCTCTTTCTACATTCTTAGCGTATTTCTCAGAATATGAATTTATTCGGAAAATGAATTGATCGGAAAATATGTGATGGACGAAAATAATTAACATTTATATGAATTGATAGAAAGGATTCCTTTTCTAGTTATTTGCATGAAAAGTACAAGAGATCACTGTTGAAATATATTATTTTTCGCCATGGAAGAAAAAAAACTACATTGCTTTCACATAATTTTCATATGCATGCTTGTGAAGATTTAATGTTTATCATCCTCTTGAACTGAAAGTTCAAGACTTGACGACATCAGTTGTTGATTCTAATCAAGAATTCATTAAAAAAATCAACCCAAAGATATAAGATGAATTGATGGGTAATTACAAGAATCAAGAATAATGTCAATTTTATTTTGTTGATAACTTCCTTAAAATCAATGTTGGGATATAAAACTCGACTGCGTTTGTTCAAACAACATCTAAAGAATACATTTTTCACCATCTCGACCTTTGAATGGCGTTTCTTATAGGAGAATTAGGTCTTAGTTCCACCTCATTAGTGAGGTACCTAACTTTTGCAAATCTGCTCAGATATCGCCAAATTTCTTGGAAAACCTGAAAAATATCATCCTAATCGACCTCTCGAGGCTCCATCCGATCCATCTACTGCGATATCTGTCCAAATAACAGCTTTTTCAACGAAATTCCCGTGTACCCCTTCAACCTCGAAATGTAAACATTCGTCCTGGTCTTGAAAATCGTCCTCACGCTCCAAACTGGTGCTAGAAACAATAAACATACGTTAATCTTGGATATTCGACGAAAAACTCACCTGCAAATATCGATTAAATACCAAAAATCTGCGAACAATTTGTAAACCTAACAAAATGAGGAATATCTTTGATACTTTTACGTTGATGTAAACAACGAAACTGGCAACGTCGTTTTGTCATTAACGATATTTTCTGTGCGCGCACTGACTTTTCATCATATGTTCTGTGTTTTTCATCAGGGGCACCAACTCCTGAAAACGAAACCATGACCTCCGATGTGATTAAAAAAAAGTGAATGGAGTATACGTCGATTCCAAACGGGACACGCCGACCTGATCAGAAAACGCATCAGCAAATTACACGGCGTCCTCCGTTCCGCTCGGAACGGCAGAAAGAGGATACAATTAATTTCAGTTCTCTCCGTCCCGTAAAAAGCGTAGAATCAATCAGCGTTCCGCCAATAATGGAGTCCGTCGGTCCGCGCGTCCGCCGCCGCCGTGTGTCAACCGAGGCCTACGTAATGCTCGGGAGCATCGTAGGAGAAACAGAGGGCCCCCTTCGGCTTAATCCCCCTTATATATCCCGGGAGTAATTTCGAGTCTTTTGAAACGGACCCGGGGTTCGGGCGCAATCCGCCGCCGAGGGACCGTATCTCGCGCGAACAGCGACGCGGGCGGATAAACGGACGGGACGCTGATGGGATTATGGCGTCGGAATTTTTCGATCACACGTAGAGCCCTCGAAACTAGCACGAAAATATGGGAGAGTCAACCAACGACATCTTCTTCGAAGCAGAGATGGACAGGAATTACGAGGATATATTGAAAAATTCTTAGCCTACTGTAGAACCAAACAAAATTTCAATGTCAAAATATTTTTATTTGTTTTTTTATTGTTTTATATTAATCAAGAAAGTTCATTTTATCTAGTCACTAACGTGTAAAACTGACAGTTAACTTGCAAAATTTTTACAAGTTAGAAGTATTATTTACATTAGAAAATTTTGTTTTATCGTCATATATGTTGAAAATCATGGTACAATTCTTATTTCCATCAGTAGCACAGATTTTTGATGATGAAAGAGTTGATACTGATGATGATGAACCATCTGTTGACTCAGAAACTGCTGAACTCGAGGACTGCAGAACATTTGTACTCTCCTTACTACCAAATAATTTGCTAGACATTTCGATTTTTTGGTTGACCGAATCATCGACATAACTCATCGCAATTTCGGTGCTCTTCCACCCTCCTGCACGCTTTAGTGCTAAAATATCTCCACCCGAATCCGCAACCATATCGGTTCCAGTTCTGCGAAAAGAGTGTATAACTCTGGGTCTTTTAAACCTAAATATTTCGCTATTTGCTTTGGGACACCACCAATAGTGTGTTGGCCAGCATTAAGGGAAATGCACTTTCCATGACGGTATGTCAAAAAAAAATCTTAGGCTTTCTGTTCCAGGAGGCCGAAGATTTACATATTTTCTGTATAACATGCAGGGCTTGAAGCTGCAGCCATCATCGGTTATGGTGAATCTTCTTGTTGTTAAATTTTTTGTTTGCCGCAATGTCACAATAACGTATTTTCCCATATCTTCTACATAATTCATGTTTAAAGAGAGAATTTCGTCACATCGACAACATCCAAAAATCCCAAATATTGTTACAATTTTCGCCAGCAACCACTGGTGATCAGGAGCATGTAAAAGAAATTGTTCAGCCTCTTATTTGCTTAATACCTTGGCCTTTTTTGGCGTATACCGCTCATTTTTTCGTTTCAGAAACGCTATTACCTTTTGAAATCTGCAAATGACAACTAAACGTCATATTTTTCAATAAATTTGTTAATGAAAACAAACCTGCGAACAGGGGCATTTTCTTTCATTTCCAAGCAGCTTTTCAGCATAGACCATTTTGCCCATAAAGTATTAGGGCTGAATCTAGCTGATAGTTGATTCAAGTAGACCAACAAAACATCTTCAGTTACCCCAATCACACTATTTTTGTTTTGCCACTTTTTGAAGTCGTCGTATTCTCGCTCGTAACTTGCAGCTGATTTTGCAGGTAATAAACTTGAAGCTACACTGCTGACTGCCTCAATAATTTCTTTTGGTACATTCATTTTCGCTTTCGCCAAAACAAATGTAAAGAAAAATAAACAGACATGTTCATGGCAACGCTTCCATAGCTTACGACATTTGCGACAAATTATTGAGATTTTTTTGTAATTTATCTAACCTTTTTACAAATGAGAAACAAATAAAAAATAAAACAATACACGCAAGGTTACGGGTTTTACTCGCCTGCGGCTCGTCAGTTATATCCTCCATTCGCCAGTAAAAACCCTCTTACCTTGCTAGTAATGTTATATACTATTGGCCATCTTTTTTTTATTTATTGCGTAACTCTGGTTTACTTCTTTGACGTCGAACTCTACACTGACACTTCTAATTAGTTCGTTGATATGGTATCGGAATATTTTGTTTATGCATGGAACTGGTCTAGGCTAACTAGATATCAATACATCCTCGTATTATTATTTTTTATTCCCAAAAACGAAGCCATTCCAAAAAATATCGAAATTCTTTCCTTCAACTCGACGTTAAATTGAAACCATCGGTACCGACATTAATAAATCGAGTGTCCTCCGGCGAATAATTGAACCTTGCGTCTCGCATACCCTAAACAAATTTCCCGGAGAAAAACCCCATTCATATTCAGCAGTCGCTCGTTCCCGTTCGAAGAAGGGAACGCCGGTGCAGGAGATTGCTTACGTAAAGATGGAAACAGGGAGTTTGAAGTGCAAATCACGCCTCGCATTTGCATGCATTTAAGGACGATGTTTCGCGTAGAACAAGGCGGGAACCTTAATGGAACAACACTTTTATTATTCTTATCTGACTCGGTCCTTCTACTTCGTTCTTCTCGGATGCGGGATTAGTTTCGGGAAGATTGGGAGACATTCAGAAGGTGCAAGAGCTGTTAACCTCACATAAAAAGGATTTTTGGTTATATACCTGCGCAAAAAAATTAACGCACATTATGGAAATCTCAAATTTATTCTACAACTGAAGGTGTTCTCAATGATAATTATTTTTATCAGAATTATGCATGCATATGTTATCCACTTTCAACGTTTTTCTTCAATACAGATGTTTTCTCCCAGCAGGAATAAAATAAGATGATATTATCAGATTTTGAATGTATTGGCTCCATTCTAAAATCAGTTGATCTCGATCAATTCTAGTGATCAATAGTTTTTTTTTTTCGTTTGATTTTCTACACTCGATCGCTATGCAACGCGAAACACGCAATTTGACCCAAGAGGAATGTGCCCAAGCGGTAGTTTTGCGAGAAGAAGGGTGGACATACACAAGAATTGCAGAAAGGTTTGGAGTTTCCCATACAAGTGTGTCCAGAATGTTGCAGCGATTCAGGGAGACAGGTATGAATGTCCGAAGACCAGGACAGGGTAGACCACGGGTAACAACTGCAATTCAAGAACGTTACTTGAGAGTTTCTTCGTTGGGACAACGGTTTGCAACCGCTCGCCTCCTTCAAAATCAACTTGAGCAAACTCATGAGGTGCAAATTAGCACTCAGACAATAAGAAATCGCTTCAGAGAATATGATTTAAGGCCTCGTGTCGCGGCAAGAGGCCCAGCTCTTACCCCAGCCCATCGAAGGGCGCGTTTGGATTTTGCGAGAGAGCATATCCATTGGGAAGAGGCCGATTGGGAAAGAGTTCTCTTCACAGATGAGTCTAGATTCTACCTCTACCATTGTGATCGACGTTCCCTTGTATACAGACGTCCATATGAAAGATATGCTCAGTGCAATTTCCTGAATACTACTGGTTTCGGAGGAGGATAATAATAATAATAATAATAATAATTGTCTTTATTCCCAAACAAATGGATTACAAACAAAACATTCAAGAAAACAGTGGGAAAAGGCGAAGTCCAGAAATGTGCGACAAGCACACATTCTGCTCTACTTAACCTATCAAAAAAAAAATTAAAAAACGTTATTTTAAAATTATATGGCGTACATTCAATACTGTTTTACACCCATCAATCCAAGTTGGGAGAAACAAAGATTAAACAAAAAAGGTAAATATATCCTCATCATGAGCTATCAAAGTAATATTGAAATACATTTTTTCTGAATCTAGACACATTCATAGACTTGAAGAGCATTGGAAGAGAATTATACACAAAAGCTATATTGTAAGAAAAACTCCTCTCAAACAGAGCTGTCCTGTGGATAGGTGGTGTTATCAGGCCTTTTGATCTAATATTAATGTTATGAACATGACTCCTATATACAATTTTTCTGTGTAAATATGCTGGTTTTCTATCTATAATGATTTTATGGAAAAACAACGACATATGAAACCTCCTTCGATTCTCCATACTCAACCATCCAGCCTCCCCGATTTTATGTGATATTCTATCAAACTTTCTGATCCCGTAAATGAAACGAAGGCAAGAATTCTGCACCTTCTGTATTCTCAACTTCTGCACAGCTGTCAAACAAGTGCCATATACAACATCGGCGTAATTGAATCCCGATAATACAACTGAATCGCATAATAATTTTTTACGTTCTTGGGGAATGAAACGTCTATTGCCGTAGAAATGTCTGAGCTTATTATATGCGCTTTTTACATTGTTCGAAATATGTTGTTCAAATCTCAAAGAAGAGTCGAACATTAATCCCAAATTCCTCACACTGTCCTTAATCTCCAATTTCATTCCGCCCATCCTCACGTCGATCATATCCCTAACCTCCGCAACATGATTTTTTGGACCGAATATCATTAAGTAGCATTTTTTTGTATTTAAAAAAAGATTGTGTTGCAATGCATATTCTCTAAGTTTGTCCATTTCTTCATTCATAATCTTGCAAGAATCTAAAACTTTTTCCTTATAGAACGATAAAAGCACCTGAGTATCATCCGCATAGTAATGTGCCTTACAATGTTTGAATATATGTCTCTGCGTTGATGTATATATCGTATAAAGCAAAGGTCCCAGAATTGATCCCTGTGGTACTCCCGTATCCGTGAGTAACTCTTCAGAAAAACTATTGTCAATTTTGACTATTTGGGATCTGCGTTCAAGATACCTTTGGAAGAATTTCACAGCATTTTCACCAAGACCAATATAGTGTAGAATAGCCAGGATCGATTATGGTATGGGGTGGAATATCTTTGACTGCTCGTACAGACCTAGTGGTCGTTGATAATGGAGCTATGAATGCTGATAAGTATATAAGGAACATTCTTGAAGAGCATGTAGTGCCATTTGCCCCATACATTGGTGAACATTTCATTTTTATGGACGATAATGCCAGACCCCATCGTGCGCGCATCGTTCAGGAGTACCTTGAAGAGGTTGAAGTCTCTCGAATGGAATGACCAGCAAGAAGTCCAGATCTCAATCCGATTGATCAGGTTTGGGACAACCTCAATAGAAGGCTGAGAAGTTCAGAAAATCATCCAGCTACTCTTAATGACTTAGGAATCCAACTCGGAGAAATCTGGAAAGGATTAGATCAGAACATTTTAAGATCACTCATTTTGAGTATGAACCGTCGTTGCCGAGCTGTAATTAACGCAAGGGGTGGAAATACCAAGTATTAAATCACTTATCAGCATTTCAGTATTTTGAAAATTGTTCATTTCTCTTCTTTCACATAAGATTCGGTGAAATCCTGAATTTTTTCTTCCATTTAATGTGTCTTTTGTCGTTCAAAACCTTCCCGAGAGAACATAAAAAATAAGTTATAAAGTCAATGTAGAGTTAACTTCCATTAAAATTGAGATTTTCAGAATGTGCGTTAATATTTTTGCGCAGTGTTGATTGGAAAATATGAATTAAACCTCTTTATTGCTTCGCCGATGTTTTGGACCTGGTTTGGTCCTCAAACAAGGTTTTTATTACAATATGAAACAATAGCCAATAACGCCCCCATTAAAAAGCCAAGTGGTATCAACTTTCAATCAACACAGAAATATCATTTTATGTATGACATGCAGTATAGAGTGAAATCTGAGAATTATTATCGGAAATTTCAAATGGACAATTTAGAAAATAGTGCAACTTGTGTGAAACGAAAAACATGTTGTACGAGAGTCGATAAGTCAGAAACATCCTCGGCAGCATTGAACGGTATAAAACTCAGGTTCGTAACTCCCCTTCATCCATCTCGCATGGCGGAAGCTGCGTAGGGTGCGTGGATATCGGAAAGTCGTTCGCATCTTTTGACCCGGACTGTATCCTTTTGTTCTAGTCGTTGATTGGCCCGCAACTCCGGCCCCAATATTTACCCGATGCGATCGGTTTGTCAAGCCTGTTTCAATCTTCCATGGCTGACTACAGTGACTACCGCAATTTTGTTATTTCGTTGAGAATTATTTTTGATCTTCATTTTCATTCAATATGGGAGTCGAAACCTGGCGAGGAATATCATGATTCATCTGAAATGTTGAATCCCTCAAAGATTGCAAGAAAACATTCAATTCAGATCTGAAACCCTTCATTTCTTACCGAAACCGAGCTGGCAATCTTACACGGAGATAAAGAGCAGAGGTCGTATAATAAAATAAATCGCGGGGTAGTGAGAGATAAGAAATTACCCGAAAAAAGTGGGGGGAAGAAACGACGAGGCGACATAAAAATATAAAAATTGCGGGAATAAAATTTTAAGTGGCAGATCGTAAAAAGAAAATTGCAACCGTGAAAAAGTCTTATATCACATCCTGGCCCTCGTGTTGTACAATATTTCCCCCGGCTTCCCGCGGCACGGATATAATGAAAATATCGTTGTGTTCTTCGCTCAGGATTGAACCAGTGGCGTGACACCGGATAGAGAAGAGGGATTTCGAAACAGACTACAGTTGAGAACCTTTGGAGACTTCCTCATTTTCCAACTGCAATAGATATCACAATTTAGAGTTCACACCATGTGCGTTGCCAATTTCGATTGCAAATCTACAGGGTGATATTTTTTCTGGAACACAGCACTTACCTTTTTTTCCTCAAGAACTTCTTTATGTGAGCCACAGTTAGTTCAAGAAATTGTTGAAAGAAGCTTTGTTCTGAACTAAAATAAAATAGGTCCAGCAGAATCTTAAGATCGCATGGAAGCTGCGATACAGTGAGGAAAAGAGGAATGATCGATTTATACGTGGGTGAAATTTCGATTATCTAGGTCATCTGAAAATATTTTTTTGTACAACTGCCATTAAAGGTGACACTTTTAATGACAGCAAACAATATTAAAATTGATTGTTTACGTGGAAGCGTGTTAAAAATATTTTTAACATTAGTGTTAAAAATATTTTTAGCACTCCATTTTCTTATGATGAAATCAGATGAAAAAAATTCAGCAATTGCAAATTTTATTATCAATATAACAATGATTACTTATGAACATTAATATTGATCGTAAAACTAGAAACTAACATTAATGCCCTGTGGCGTTAGGGAGCTTCGCAACACATTATTAGAATCCTCAGCACCATCAGTACTTGTAGAAACCGGAAGTACAATATTGGATGATGATGATCCAAAATCTGTTGAGGTTGGGAGAATTTTTTCAGCAATGACATTTCTATATGCAATGGAATGATCAACATAGCCCTCGGCTACCGTCGTAGACTTCCATCTACCATGTTTTTTTTATATCCGTAATATTTGCTCCTGATTCTGCTAGCAATGAAGCGGAGGATCTTCGAAAACAGTGTCCTGTGTATTGCTTTGGTTCTGGCAGTTTGAGGAATTCGGCAACAATAGATGGAATTTTCCCAAATGTATTTATACCAACTGGACTGGCAGTGCATTTATTATTCATGCATTGCAGGAAAAAACGACGATGTTTGATGACAGAAGGGCGCAATGCAGAGTACTTATGAAAATAGTCAACATACTTCCCAATAATACTGAAAGAACGACTGACTTTCGTTTTTGTGTTTGGAAGTTGTATAACCAATGATTTATTTGTTATTTCGATGTCTTCCACTCATAAATTACACAATTCTTCACGCCGACAGGCTCCAAATAATCCGAAAATAGTTGCAACCTTAACCATCAAGTATTTCTCATCTGGTGCCTCATTTATAAACTTTTCAACTTGTTCACGGGTGAAAATTTTCGATTTTTTGGACGATATCCTTCACTTTTCCGTTTTAAATATGCTATCACCTTAAAATATTTACTAACATCAACACCATTTTTAATAGGCCGCTTGACTTTATCATTGAAAATTTGCTCCACAAAGTTGATGAACTCCATATTTTTGATTTTTTTTCTAAGTATGCCAGGAAAACAGGTTAACTGAAGTTCCCTTCTACATTTTTCAATTTACACCAGGCCAGGAAATTGTTATATGCAATATCGTACTGCTGAAGAGATTTTTTTAGTTAGGAGTTCCAGATTTGCTCTTCTTGCAGACTCTTCAATATCCACAGGAACAACCAAATCGTCACTTTTATTGATAATTGGACTCTCGACAAACATATTGAGCAGTTAAAAACCCAAGACGAAAACTGGACAGGAACGAAATTCAAATGACAGCGTCTTTTCTCATTTGTCAGTAATCATAACGTTGGCAACGTTTGCCATTCACAACAACCTTTTGATTATTTGAATATTAACATGCATTTTGAAGTTTATTGTCATTGCCAATTCGTCCATTTCATTATCAAAATAGGGCAGTTGTACAAAAAAAATTGTATGGTATTTGTGTTGAAAGTGATTTTATTTTGTTCATGAAAACTTTTTCACTCACAAAATAAAACGTCACTTTCAACACTCATATCATAAATAACAATTAAAAAATACTGAAAAATAGCGTAATTTTCATATTTTCCTTAATTTTTGCATTTCTTCAGGAAAATGGATCGAACTTTGACATTTCGCCTTTAAAATCACCCGATTTGTAGAGATCTACCGATAAGGATAATCGCTCACCTAATAGGTAGAACTCTACTAGTTATTATACTAAATTTTCTGGTCTTCTGGAGTTTGGAGTTTAGAGTTTTAGAAAAAAAGGATAGACTTTTCACGAGTCGCCGCTGAAACGTGGGCGAAGATAAAGTGGTGGTGCGAAAGTGTTGTAGCGGTTGCAAACGGTCGGTTTTTCCGCAACAAATCTCCAGATCTGCGTCTGGCTCTCGAGGAAACCCGCGAGGGCGAACGGGGGCGAGGGGCGGAAGCCTGTTTTATTAAAGCAATTCTGCCCTGATTTATCGGGCCAAAAATGAAACCGACATTCCACTTTGACATTGTTCGCATACCTAAAGAACTCGCGCGCCGGCAGAGGAGGGTTCGCGGGGAGATATGGGAATCCTGCTGCGGACAAATATCCTTCTTATTCGTTCCTGCGGTTTCCGGTCGGAGTCATGTGACCGCTGCGGCGATCATATCGAGGATTTAATTAAATGTACGTCTCGGGATTCCGGGTTTGTCACGGAGAGCTTTTTGAAATTTAGGGGACGATATTTGCAGGATTTTGCAAGACGCAGTGAATATTGAAAAATATTGATAAGAAATACTGTGCAGTTGAAACTATAGATAGATAAGCTTATTAATTTCTATATCAATAATCGGCCAAATGATGTGAAACATTCATAGAATTTTAATGTTTAGCTGAATCATGGATAGGTTCAATATTATCATTGTTGGATTCAAAGGAAATTCTTTTGTTCATCAATTTTTTTTGGGAGAATATGAACAAATTAATCCTGTACAGGGTGGGCAAAATTCGTTGCCTGCTGAAGAGATCTTGAGAACTATAGCAGCTGGAAGAAAACTGATTGAACCTTCTCTAGCTCTTTTTTTCCGGACAAATCCGAATCTGAACACAGATCTAGCCTATCGTTCATAGATTTTGAGTTATGAACGAAAATTGGGAAATTCTCAATTTCAATAATGCTGAATAACTCGCTCGTTTGAAGACGTATTCGAAATCTCTTGTTACATTCTACATCTACAGGCACTTTTTTAGAAGTACACAATTCAAATATAATATGGTATAATTTTTTAAACCAGCTATTTTCGAGAAATGAGGATTTATGATTTATCTAATGTAAAGTATTGTGGAAGGTTCTCTCATCAAAATTTTGCTGTTTTCAGAAATGTATCATATGTCGCTATTTACATGAATATTAAATGAGAAAGAAATATAAGACTTTCGTCTTGCTTCTCAATTCACTGTTGAATTATAAGCAGGCTGGCGTTACCATAGCGGCCGTTGAATGTGCATTATAGTTCGTGAACTCCACATAATTCTATGTGAACTCAACCAATGAGCGGAAATGTAAGTCATAACACACGCAGATGATTTTGCAGCACGAGCCGTTAGTCGAGTGGTGTTATTCATCAAGTGTGTTAAGACTATTACCGCGAATTGAACAATACACTTTGTCTTCCACTTCTTCAGTAAAATTCGAATTAATTTGCATTTTCAAAATTGGCAACAGTTGTCAAAAGCGATCTCTGTGGTGGAAAATTGAATCGATATCGAATCCCGTAGAAAACGCCAAACGTTTTCCAAATGCAATTTTTGGATACTCAGACCCAAGGAAATGTAGAAATGGATGGCGAGAATGTTGCCTTGATGTCTGAAATGGGTTTCCCAAACGATTCGACCTTCTTATTCATCTGTCATTCTCACCCTAATACAAAAAGGAAAAATCAAAATACTTACGAAATGAATAAGAAAGTCGAATCGTTTGGGAACTCTCTTTCAGACATCAAGGTAACGTTCTCCCAATCCATTTCTACATTTTCTTGGGTCTGAATATCTAAAAATTGCATTTGGAAAACGAGAATTTTTGACGTTTTCTACGGGAATCGATATCGATTCGATTTTCGACCACAGAGATCGCTTTCGACAACTGTTGTCAATTTTGACAATGCAGATTAATTCGAATTTTACTGAAGAAGTCGAAGATGAATTACACCACTCACCTGACGGCTCGAGCTTCAAAATTCATCTGCGTGTGTTATGACTAACATTACCGCTCATTGAACAATACAGGGTGAGTCTTTGACTTGTACATATATTTTAACTGTAGATTCCTCTCATCAAACGAAACACTTTTTCCTATACCATTTTTAAAAATTCGGTTTGGTGTCGAAAATCCATGAAAAAAAAACACTTTTCTGTTTATATCTTCGGAACCGTTATTTCGAATGAGCTGAATTTTGGTTGAGTTTTTACTCTGTTCATGTTGCATATTCCTCAATCGAAAACTATTCAATATCTCTACTAGTATAAAAGTTACAGGGTAGTCGACTCATCAATACACGCTAAAACACCATAAAACCACTTTAAAAAGATAAACGGTTCATATTTTCGAAAGAATCAATCATTTAAGAAACTGAAAGTATTCCTATTTTTTCAATAAAACGCGTCGTTTTCGAGTTATTTCCAATTTTACCCGGAGACATTGGACGAAAAAATCATTAATTTCAAGAATAATCTGAATGCGTCTCTGAATTAAATATCATGGAATATTATTCCTTCTCTGGTCTCTAAACGAGTTTACAATGTTGTCACAATATTTATCAACTTTGTCGAGATATTTTAAGGATAAAATCCCACAAATGTGGGAGATAATTTTGATCACCAAGACCAAGGAGGATTTAACACGCACAGTTTCTATTGAAAATTCATAGTTACCGGTCCATATTGAAGTTAAATTTCGATGAAATACAAAATTCGGATATGAATGATGAATCTCGATACAAACTACTTATTAAATTGAAATTAATAAAAAATAAAATGATACCTTATAATCTGTGTCGATGTTTCTATCTGAACAATATACTCTTGGAATTTTATAAACTCGACACGGTTAAGATTATATTAATTCACTTCACATAATAATCACATTAGAACAATAATTCACTGAATGTATTCAGAACTTCACATAATGTTTACAGTTTGTTCAGAGAATCTGGTTTGTTATTGTTTACAGTTGGCATCCAGATAACCAATCTTTCGGTTTTCGCTCTACGCATGCGTGGTAAAATCTGGCGGCAAAGTCGATTTATGATGGAAACGGCAGAAATCATAGATATTTATACCACGGTACACAAGTGTATCATGATTTATACCATGTTTCGTAACAAATCCTTAACCTCAATGAAAATATCGGCAAGCTGACAACATCTTCTTGAAATTTCTGTGCAAACATTCACAGAATCGATACAAAATATATTAGGTTAGGTTGTTTAATAATAAATTCTGATGATCTGAATGAAAAGTCTTTCTTCATGATATTGTTTGGGAATTTCGAGGAAAATATGAACAAGTTATTAGTGTTTACAAACTAATCTGCAGAAAAATCGAAGAAGGAACTTATTTTGGTGTGAGAAATGTGGCTTTTTAGTTGCAAATATAATCCGATGAAACTAACTGTTTTTGTTGAAATTATCGTGTTTGCAACATTTTATTCCAATAAGGTTAGTACTTGAGTATTCCTTAAATGTTTAACTCAATTTCTATCGAGAAATATGAACTTTGCATCAATTCCAGAAGATCATTTCAGAGGCGTAGTCAGCGAATTTTTTTTTTCAAATGGCTATATTTTTTTAACAGAACCGAATTCGGAAAAATGGAAAATGAAAAAAAGGTTTCTTTTTACCTCAAGAATCTACAGTTAAAATATATGTACAAGTCAAGGACTCACCCTGTATACTTTCATCGAAAGTAACTAGGCGAATGTTCCATTTTTCACTGAATCATAACGATCGTAAATGTCAATCCAAGAGTGGGTATTCAGATTTTCATGAATTTCAAAATGTTTGAAAATAAAATAACATTTTTCGTTCGAAAGGGTGTAACATATCTGAATTTCCTACCCTGCAAATAAAATGCACCGTTGCCAGACTCCATGGATTCCAACTTTGCAACGTCTATTGTCGAAACGTGGAACTACGTTGAATGAACTTATTTGATATTATTTTATAATTCTATGAATGATGAATATTAGTACGACTTCAATCAATACTTTAGGCAATTCGCATCTTTATAAATAGGAGATTTTAATCATATCGAAGATCCACCATGATGTAAACTTGTTCTTCTGTGACCATCGAAGAAATACGATTCTGTGGAAGTAAAAACTAACCTCCGAAACGACAACGAATGGAAGGGCCTCTTTTGTTCACTCGGCGGCGGTCTGTTTTCACTTTCATATTCTGGTTCACAATAGTGTTCCTTTGAAATGGAGTTCCTCTTCTAGGAATCCGCCATTTTAGTATATTTTAAAGACGCTTCCTTGTTATCTGGTATGTACTCTGTTTCATTTCACAGGATCTAATCTCATGTAAGCTTATTGTATCTTATTATTGCATTTCTATTGAATATTGTGGAACTCTGTTCTGCTACCAACCCGTTTGTAATATTCTTATACTGTTCGTAAGGCCTACTGCTCATTTAACTATTCACTCGACATTATGGTATACGCATTGGAGTTGTTGCTTTTAGTATAATATTTCACGTACAGGGGAAACATGGTTTGGAGGTCTTAGGTAAACTGTTTATATCGCCTGTGCCTAAGGAAAACATCCTCCCTAGCATCGTGGACACTTCCCTCTGAGAGTTCTGTAAACGAACGTCCTCAGTAAAACAAGCCTTGGTCATTGGCCTTGGTGAGCCGGGCAAGTATCCTAGGCCGGATTGCTTCGTCCCGGGTCCACCGTTCATCAGTCAACAGGAAATCTAAAGAGTTTATTGTCCACTTCCAAACCAATGCGAATAAAATCACACACACACACTTGGAAGGAAGGATTCTTACACATGGAACTGTAAAAGCTCTGCGCAACAATAAGTGACACACTCTATATGCCTATAACCTGTTGGATGTATTCGATTCTGCTTTTTATCACAATTGTGCCAGTAATAACCTTACCGGAGTATAGGAAGCTCCATATTGTACATATCACCAGTGCTCGTCTTATTAATAATTGTTCTATGGATTGTAAACGTATCATCTGTAATGCTAAAAGGTTTTTTGCTTTGAGTTTCAATTGATTCTCGTTCGTTTTTCCTTCATATAGCTGTGGTTCTTCGAACTATGGCGCTGGACGAATAAAGGGCTCTTGTTCCACCTTTATGTCCAATCTAGTGTTTTATTTATCAATTTTACCTCATTATTTCCCATCCTATATTTCACTTATCTGAGTTATCACGAATCTGAATTACTACGACATAACATAGAGTTCTACCAATCAAGACGATCACATCACAAGCCAAAAATATGAGTATAAAACCCCCTTTAACGTAATTCTACCCTCAGCTCTTCAGAGCAGGGTTGCTCCTTTTCTCTTTTTCATAATGTTCCTAGGATTTACAAATCTGGAATGTTACAAGGGGAAGTGACTTTTCATGGCTCGCTTTCAAAAACTCAAGCTCGTCATGAAAAGTGACACTTCTCCTCCTTATGAAATAATATACTATAAATGTGACTTCAATATGGCGCAGTAGGCAATTAATAATCGAAAGGTAAATCACGAAATGATTGACCAAAAAGGAAAACGAGCAACATCGCCCGCACAACCCAACCTAACCGGTTCGCGTCAACCCATCAATCTGCCTCAACGAAAATATCATTTTGTTGGCACGCATTTTTAATTTATTAGGGTGCCAAGAGACCCGCTGGCCGCTCTGTACTACATCACTCAACGACATTATATATCGACCAATTCATAATCGTCCCGTAAACGAGAAGGGTTAGTCGACTCGACAATAATTCCGCGTGACCATGACGATGACAATGAAATGGATTAATTAACCCTTCTTTAACCCTCCCTCATCTGCGTAACCCCGATGCGTTGCAACGGTTATTGTAAGTTACACGCAAATGAATATGATTCATTGAGGTTTGCTCGAGTGTTCCGATATTACGAAATTCATAACTGTATCCAAGGGGGTCGGCCTGTGCCGTTCCGGAGATGTGATGGGGGAGGCTGATGGGTGATGTTGATGAGTTTTCGAGGTTCATGCGACCATTTGACGTGAAATCAGTTGAATTCGCGTGTAGAAGTACGAGTATTTAGCGAAAATTCGTAGCTTTCTTCATTTAGGTTTCGTCGAGAAATTTATCTACATTTTCTTTCGTGTAATTTTCAAGTGTGAAAGTTGACTTCTATTTATTTCATTTTCATTAACCTCAACTCCTAAAGCAATTGATTTTATTGGACCTTACTTCTGCTGGTGGCCTAACCCCAGGCTCCTTTCTGCAGAAAAAGTATGCAGCAATGTTAGTTCGAAAAAAAATCAAGTTTGTTTTATTCCAAAACCTGCTTTATTTCAGTTTATTTAGTTTAGTTCATTTTTTTTTACAAATGGTCATTTAATAACTGACAAAGAAACTGAAACACCAGAAGGAGTTGTTTGAATCTTTAATTTTTAAATTGTATAGTAAGTAGGAAACGATAAATTTGGAGAAAAAAATCCTGAAGGTTTTTTCAAACCAACTGTTCGAGGAGATGTTTAGTTGTTGTTAAAATGCCTAAAGCACGTGTTCTCTGAATTTATCGCCAGCTAAGTGAATTTGAAAGAGGTAGAATTATTGATCTACTGTAGGCGGGGTTGTCATTTCGAGAAATCGCTAACCGTACGAACAGAAATCCAACTAGGTACTGTTATAAAATCACAATCCTCTCTCGCATATTGGAAGCTGTTGTTGGAACTTCATCATACACGATTCCCTGTATGTATCCCCACAAAAAAAATCTATTTTGGTGATCTAGCAGGCCATCTTGTCGGTCCGCCCCTACCAATCCATCTATTTGGAAACTGTTGGTTCAGTAAATCCCTCACAGGACGAGAATAATGAAACCATATTTCATTCCGCATTTCCGTAGGTAACACTGCTAGCATTCCGGGAAGAATGTTCTGAATGAAAGTAAAATAGGTATGCAGCTCCATCTAAATTTCCTTCGAAAAAATGAGGGCCTATCACATTATTGCCGATTACTGCTCCCCAGACATTCAATGACCACCTGTGTTGATTGTCTATTTCCCTTATAATTCTTTCTTCATCACTGAATAAAACAAATTCAAAAAATGTAAGGTTCTGTTCAATTTGAAAACTTGCCCAGTTACAAAAATTCAGACGGTTTTCAAAATCGCTATCGGTAAGCGCCTGATGCATCTGAATGTGGTAGGCATGATACTTATTTTTTTGGGGATTCTTGGAACTGAACGCTCACTTATACTACAGGCTACACCAAGCTCCCTTTGGCTTGTGTGTGTATTTTTCGAAAAAAAAATACGGGGTGTTACATTTGAAAAAATCGAGAAAAACAATTTGAAATTCTTTATATTTGGACATTGATAACGGACACCCTGCATTAAAAAGGTTGATCATTTAGGAACAATGACTAGGTTAAAAGAAATTCTGATCAAATTCATGTTTCTATCGCTTCTGGAAATCGGTAGAGGGCTTTCACCGAACTACTGTTTCGTCGAAATTTTGCAGTTTTTTCTGAAAGATCCGTACCGTTGGAAAAATATTCCTAATATTTTGCGTCATGATAGAGGTATTGAAAAGCATTCAAAATATGCGAAAATATATGGGGTGTTCCATTTGAAAAATCACTCATTTGTTCAATAATTTTATTTGGGAACACCCTGATGTATATTAGAAAATAATTTCCTGAGATGCAGAATTGAAATTACAAAGGAAATGCTAAATTTCTTAAACGTCTGGTTTGGCAGCTATGAAAGCCTAACGCACTATTGCAGGACCCTGTATATTTTATTCAGTTCATTACATTTGGTAATGTTCCAACTGATATTCGGTTGATATTGAGGCTGACATATAGGGCGACTCTATTGGTGATGCTGATTATATGGATTATTTCATTCACTCATGGCTCCGCCAATGAAAAGTCACGAATTCAGTCACACGATATGCAATATTATCGACTATTTAGGTAAACAAAGAAATATCAGCGGCTATTTTAAAGTGTCAAAATTTGGCATAACATTCATTCAGAATTGAAAATGTACGGAGGGTCCCAAGTTCAAAACTCGTTGGGATAGCAGTTTTTTTACAAAATAATTATAAATAAGTCGGTCGCTCGGTCTAAAATACAAAAGACCGCGGATTCGAGCGTTCGGAGCGAAATAATCTTCCTGAATATCACTCGACTTTGACAAAAAGCGACTATTATTTTCTTTAATTCATCTCGAGCAACTTGTATTTCGACAATTCAATTCGACCAAATGAACATTAATAATCAAAGAATAACTCCCTCGAGCTAAAGCTCTCGGGAGTTATTCAGATTATTAATGTTCATACGGTCTTATCAAATTGTCGAAATACAAGACGCTCTCGATAGAATTAGGTCGAAAATAATAGTCGGCTATTTGTCATAGTCTTGGGATATAACCTCCGATAATATATGATTTCCAGGATTCCAGGCCAGAAACCTGGAATTTTCTAATTTCGTGATTTATTCAATTACTTCGTCGTCAATATTGCGATTTGACCCATTGAAGATTCTTTAAAAAAAACGATTTGTTCGTCAAACCCTGCCACATGTTATCTTCGATTTTGTTTAGCATTCCATGGGATGCATAGAAGTGGAAGACAAATAAATCGGCAGTAATTGCCTCAACTGAGCCTCCATCAGCTTCACCCCCTAGCCTCGACCCCTTCCGCGTGCGATTCTTCCTCATAAGCCCCCGATAAATGCAGACTTAATAGTCGAAAATTAAATTCGGGAATCACGACGAGTGACTCGCTGATGTGATTCGACGGCGGTGACCTCAAATCTCCCCGAAATCGAGCGCTGGTCCAAGTGGGGGAGTTCTCGTCCCCCTGCCTCGAGTGCGGGCAGGAGCGCGCGTTCCTGGGGTTTCGGGGGCGGATTGGCGACGGCTTCGGGTCGAATTATTGTCGTGGTTTTGACACTTTTGAACGTTCAATATAAATTCCATTTGCCCGGGGGCGACTGATTAAAATTTTTCGGGGATTTGAATCGTTTTCCTCGAATTGGAATTGGTGGCGGTTGGGAATGAGAAAAAATAGAAAGATCTTACAGTCTGCCATCTAAAACTGAGCTGTGGATCTTCCAAAACCTCCTACAGTGTGACAAGAAAAACCCCGGACAAACTCTTTTTCATTTAACTTTATTAAACAGAAGAAATTGAACAAAACAACAACAAATAATAATAGCTTGAACATTTGTTAATAATATATTTAAGCCGTTTCGAAGTGGCTTCCTTTGGCGGCGATACACAGCTTCAGACGCTTCTTGAAATTTTCGGCAATGGGCCGCAGCTCCTCGGGCGTTAATCGGTTCCATTCCCGGCGCAGAGATTGCTTCAGCGACTCCAAATTTTCGTGTTTTTTAGCACAAGCCCTTTGCTCTAAAATCGACCACACGCTGTAGTCCATTGGGTTGAGATCCGGTGAGTAGGGCGGCCATTCTGCAGATGAGATGAAACAAGGAAAATGGGTCTTACACCATTCTTGCGTCATTTTCGCTCTGTGAGCCGGAGGCATATTCATATGTTACCGACACAAACACAAAATCGGTTTTCCGAGCGATGCTGAACACGTAATAATAAGTTGCCGACGTAATTCTTAGTTTTGTCTGTAACTCAACTATTATGCGAGTAGTGGTTTTATCAAACAAGTGCATTCAGTTATCGCAATATCGCATATTTTCAATACTGCTTATTTCATTACCAAGATCAACCCAGTAACTTCAGAGAATTTACCAAAACTTTACCAATATTCTACTGAGGGATCCAAATATCAGAATGTGAATACTATAAAGAAATATGGGCGCACTAAGAAGATAGAAGGGATGAAAATCCCCGTTCAGCCAACTTCTGTTAGTAAAAGGAAAACTTAGGTGAGAAGTATACTTTGTTTAAACTCTGGAAAATGTAAAGTTTACTAATTTCAATTGCAATGTAATGAATCAGCTTCACTAGTGATTAAGTTTGCTTATAACGTGAATCATTTTTATTAAAAAACACCTACCTGGATTTTTTTGGTCAGTCAGTTAGTGTCATTTTTTGGGTAAAGTCACTGCATGATATGTTGGGAAAAACTTAAATCATTTTGAATTCATAAAAAACATAAAAATTTTGGTTGTAGACAGTTTTATACCATACTAGTATTATAAATAACTATTACATCAAATGATGAGCATTTCAAACTCAAAATAATAATTATTTTAGGTGACTGGAACTAGAAGACTTACCAGCGGAAATTCCAGAAAGCTGAAGAAAGCGCCCCACAATTTGAAGGAATGTGTCAAAAAAATGTAGGATTAGGTGACAATAAGAGGAAAAAATAGACATATGTCTGTATTATATATTTTATATATATTAAATTTTTTATAGTTTATTTCTGGAAACATATATTTTGTTCAGACTGTAATAATCAACCATCCTCGCTAATATATCAAGTTTTTTTTTCAATACCTGTTATATGTATATAAGGTGCCGATGGACTTGTTGCTTGTATAAGTTACCGACAGAATCTTGAAGTTACGTCGGTAACTTATACGAAATCATTCGGCTTCTCGGCGTGCTTGGTTGTGTCGGTAACATATGGATATGCGAGCCGGAGCGGAGTCCTGTTGAAAGGTCCAATACGTATCGCCGAAGTGCTGCTTGGCCCACCAAAGTACTACGGTTTCGAGGATGTCGCAGCGGTAGACTTCTTGATTGATTTTGACCCCTTGATCCACGAAAACTAAGGGAGTTTTACCACTGCCGCAAATTCCGCCCCAGACCATGACGAATTGCGGATTTTGACGGTGTTCGACGATGGCCGATGTACCGGGAGCCTCAACGGACCAGACTCTGTCGTTTTGGTGGTTGTGGGATTGTTCTAAGGTGAAAAGCTTCTCGTCTGTGAAGAGAATTCGCTCCCATTGCTGACCGGCTGCGAGACGAAGGAGTTGGCGGCACCTTTGGAGTCGTACGCGCTTGTTTTCCTCCGTGAGGAGTTGAACTTTTTGGAGCTTGTATGGCTTGAGGTTGAGCTCCTTTTCGGCAATTTGACGGACTGATTCACGGTTGATACCTGTCTCACAGGCTATTTTTTTCCCATCGAAACCCTCGGATTTCGATTGACTCGCTTCTTGACGATGTTGCGATTGCTAGGTGTATTGACAGTGCGTTTTCTACCACTTCCTGGACGACGACCATCATGGCCAAGCTCCTTGAAACGACGAATTGCATCGGACACGGTTTGTCGAGGCACATTGAGCAAACGAACAATTTCGCATTGACGCCTACCTTGACGAAACAGCTCCAAAATCGCACTACGTTTGTTTGACATTCTAAAACTCTGTAAAATGAAATTATATCAAACTGAAAATTCACATATTAGTACAGGAAAGTGTAGAGAAACCAAGAGAATAAAAATTATTTTGCTGCGCTGAAATATTTGATAAGGAAAATGTGGAGATAGGCTGTATCTCAACGTGAGTAATTTTGACACCAGAAAATTGCAGTCTGTGCTAAATTCCACTTCTCTAACGGAACCACAACCCATCTACACATGTGAAAACGTGTTTCTATAGACGTGTAGGCAACATCGGTCTTGTTTTACATTAAACGTTGCTACGTGCTCCCTAATGCCAACTAATCATACCTGGAGCTTTCTCCTCAGAACTCGACGATACAAACGCTCGTTCTAATTAGTCTCAAACCTTCATTAAGTGCGAATCTGCTATTGCGCATCGATAATTAGACGGGGTAATTAGTGAGGATAAGCTCGAAGAGGAGGACGGCATTACGTAACAGTCTGGTTTGACGCTCTGGAATCGCCATTTTTAATTTCGGTAATGATTTCTTCGTTAGTTTTCATTGAGAAATACTGGGAAGTCCTCTATTCGACTTTCTATGTCTTCCAGTTGGCAATTTCCCTCCAAATTTTAATGGTCATGGTGGTATTTATTTCCATTTTCGAAAGATTCAACTCTGAACAATGACATACGAAGTAAGTCTTTGACATGTTCTTTTATTTTAACTGTAGACTCTTGAGGACAAAAAAAAACATTTTTCCGAATTCGGCTCTGTCGAAAAGATATAGCCATTTGAAAAAAAATGGGCCAAATACGTGCCTGATACAATTCACTGCAAAAACCTCAAAGTTCATATTTCTCGATTGAAATTTAGTTGATACTTTTAGGGAATACTCAACTACTAACCTTATTGAAATAAATATGTAACAAAACCCGATATCTCTCAACTAAAACATTAAGTATTGTGCGATTATTTATGCAATTAAACGGCCATATTTCTCATATCAAAATAAGTTCCTTCTTCGATTATCCTGAAGATTACTTTGTGAACACTAATAACTTATTCATATTTTCCTGGAATTCTCAAAAATATCTTGTGCAGAAAGGTTTTTCATTCAATTTGTGATTAATCAAGCTATATCAACCTATTCTCTATTCAGAACAATAATCTTCTATGAAAATTTCACAGAGCTTTTGAGAGTTGCCAGCTTCTTGATTTTTCGAATGAAATATTATGAATATCTATGACTTCTACCATTTTTATAATATCAGGAGTAGACACATCTCAAACTTCAGTCTTTGATCTCTGAAAAATGACGACGCATGCGTTAAGCGAGAACCGGCTCGGACCATGAAGAAACATGGAGGAAATCTGTTCTAGAGCGATGTTGTTATAAAAGGGCATAGTGATTGTTTTAGGTGTTTTTCTTCGATCTTGTGATGATTATGTGAAGACTTTCAGTGAATTAATGTAATAGTAACCGTTAAGTGTCGAGTTTATAAAATTTATTTGCATGAATTGGCTTAGTTTTTCTTGCAGAATTCTTAAAATTTTCACTTTCATTTAGCATCTCTTTGTGTCAATATTTTTTTACTTGTTCTATACACAGTGTTTTGTTAGAGGTCTAATTTCTATTATGTTATGACTCTTTCTCATCTCTGAAATTATCTGTGTTCTTAATGGTGATTGGAAACCCTAGCCTCAGTTTCTTAATTCTTCTCGAAAGAAAAAACCCGAATTGATTTAAGTATTCGTCCGCACGATTTACCGTACAAATATTTTTATTGCTCACCTCGGATGAGCTGCGTCAATCGAAGCAGAAAATTAACGTTCAGTTAAAAGAATTCCAACGCAACGCGAAAGAGGAACAAGGCGGAAACTGAGTGAGACACTTTTCAGACGCGTTGAAGAAAGACGAAGATGGGAATGGAAATCAGGCCTCATTATCGGAGAACGCTTTGCATAAAGATTCACGAGCCGATAAAGTAGAGACTTACCTACCCGAGCAATCTGAAATTGGGCACATTAAAAGCGACCAATTGAGTTTATTTCTTCGTTTGGGTTTTGTTATTTATGTGTGGGGGAAACCAGAATCCGATGTCCAGGTTTCAAGGACGCTTTCGTAATGGGGGAAATCGTTGAGTTTTCCGCCTTTTGGTTCATCAGCCTACCTGTTTTTCTTCACTTCGATCGGGGCACAGGAAGCCTTCCAAAAAGTAGACGGTTGTTTTCCGAACTTCTAGTTTTGTCTTCTCTTCTCATCATGAAAATTGTTATATAAGTCTTGAACTCGAATTATTGGCATTTCATACAAGAAATCCTTATATGCACGTTCGCCACTCATTCGGTCTCCTTTTTTAGCACTCTCCGTGCCTTATCTCCACTCTCACCGTCTTAATTAAGGTCTTTGTGAGGGCCATTCCCGCTGTCTGTCATTACTCTGTTCCGGAAAGGGAGAATCCCTCTTACCATCCACGACTGCACAGCCCTGATTTGATGAACTTCTTTCATCATTTCATCATCGGCGCTTAGATATCTGGATATTTCGACAGATCTGACGTTATCTGGGGAGTTGTCCCTTTAAAAACTGATTGGGAAATGGGTTTTGAGCAGTTGGGGTTGATTAACATGCTATGTTTTAGGGGAAGGTCCCTATATGCAGATAAGTCATACGCTTGGGAGCTCTCAAAAGACCAAATTCGCGATGCTAAGTGACAAGGAAAGTGAATACCTACGTTCGTTGACTTAAAAGTTAATATTAATTAATTTAATACAGAATTAAAATTGGGTGACAACATGATAGTCGTAATGAGATCCCTAAGAGAGTCTAGATTCTCAAAAAAATGGAGATATGAAGAAATGAGGAATTAATTGAGTTTGTGAAACACTTCTTGAATGAACTCCAACAAAAACTACACTGCGCAAAAAAATTAACGCACATTATGGAAATCTCAAATTTATTCTACAACTGAGGGTGTTCCCAATGATAATTATTTTTATCAGAATTATGCATGCATATGTTATCCACTTTCAACGTTTTTCTTCAATACAGATGTTTTCTCCCAGCAGTAATAAAAAAAGATGATATTATCAGATTTTGAATGTATTGGCTCCATTCTAAAATCAGTCGTTCTCGATCAATTCTAGTGATCAATAGTTTTTCTTTCGTTTGATTTTCTACACTCGATCGTTATGCAACGCGAAACACGCAATTTGACCCAAGAGGAATGTGCCCGCAAGCGCGGTAGTTTTGCGAGAAGAAGGGTGGACATACACAAGAATTGCAGAAAGGTTTGGAGTTTCCCATACAAGTGTGTCCAGAATGTTGCAGCGATTCAGGGAGACAGGTATGAATGTCCGAAGACCAGGACAGGGTAGACCACGGGTAACAACTGCCATTCAAGAACGTTACTTGAGAGTTTCTTCCTTGAGACAACGGTTTCCAACCGCTCGCCTTCTTCAAAATCAGCTTGAGCAAACTCATGAGGTGCAAATTAGCACTCAGACAATAAGAAATCGCCTCAGAGAATATGATTCAAGGCCTCGTGTCGCGGCAAGAGGCCCAGCTCTTACCACAGCCCATCGAAGGGCGCGTTTGGATTTTGCGAGAGAGCATATCCATTGGGAAGAGGCCGATTGGGAAAGAGTTCTCTTCACAGATGAGTCTAGAATCTAGATTCTGCCTCTACCATTGTGATCGACGTTCCCTTGTATACAGACGTCCACATGAAAGATATGCTCAGTGCAATTTCCTGAATACTACTGGTTTCGGGGGAGGATCGATTATGGTATGGGGTGGAATATCTTTGACTCCTCGCACAGACCTAGTGGTCGTTGATAATGGAGCTATGAATGCTAATAAGTATATAAGGAACATTCTTGAAGAGCATGTAGTGTCATTTTCCCCAAACATTCGTGAAAATTTCATTTTTATGGACGATAATGCCAGACCCCATCGTTCAGGAGTACCTTGAAGAGGTTGAAGTCTCTCGAATGGAATGGTCGCAAGAAGTCCAGATCTCAATCCGATTGAGCATGTTTGGGACAACCTCAATAGAAAGCTGAGAAGTTCAGAAAATCATCCAGCTACTCTTAATGACTTAGGAATCCAACTCGGAGAAATCTGGGAAGGATTAGATCAGAACATTTTAAGATCACTCATTTTGAGTATGAACCGTCGTTGCTGAGCTGTAATTAACGCAAGGGGTGGAAATGCCAAGTATTAAATCACTTATCAGCATTTCAGTATTTTGAAAATTGTTCATTTCTCTTCTTTCACATAAGATTCGGTGAAATCCTGAATTTTTCTTCCATTTAATGTGTCTTGTTTCGTTCAAAACCTTCCCGAGAGAACATAAAAAATAAGTTATAAAGTCAATGTAGAGTTAACTTTCATTAAAATTGAGATTTTCAGAATGTGCGTTAATTTTTTTTGCGCGGTGTACATTTATTCTATGTAAACAACTCTTTGTCAAGAACGTCGAGATCACAACACTTCAGCTTCAGAAGCCTCCACCATGTGACTGCTCTCAAAATTACTAGTGTTCTTTGCCGAAGTCGAAATCTGAATTGTAATCTACCAGACATTAATCCAGGAACCTTTTCTTCGCCGCTCACCGTCGAATCTAACTGAAACACCGCGCGGCGAGATGCGAATACGAAAAAATATCTGCCGGTACTAAATGCGGCCCGAACCTTCATTAAACGGAACGCAGTAAAAGCAGAATAATCGAAACACCATCAAGTTTATTTGTTTTCCGAGCCTCGTCGACAATACGAAATCATTCCGCTACGTCGAGCGCCCCATATCTATTAAACAGAAAGCGAATGTAATGATAGCAATTTTCGGAAAAGCACGACGGGTTCGGGACGAGAGAGAAGCGCCAGATTCTTTCCCCATCGAGGCGGAAGCAAGGATGAAATCGGGAAAATCACTACCTTCGTACAGGGGTTCAGGTCTGTACCGACGATGGGGAAAATATTGGAAAGATGAAACGGCGAGTTAATAATTTTTTAGGGAATCCATCTTTATCCTTCATCCAATCTTTTGAGGGGTCTGTGATATCGCAGACTTAAAATCTGATGAAGGATAATAAGCTGGATTGAGGATAACTATAACTGCTGTTAAGTTCTTCAAGATCTTCTGAAAACATAAATATCCTCAACTTTTATCGAGCAGTTCCTAACTATGTATTGGGAAATATCATCACTTCGAAATGTTTTATCTTTAAGCCCCATAATGTCAACGTCGCATGAACCCAGTTTCCTTGCCTCAACCCGTATTCTGGTTCAGCAGGGTCCATTAGTTGATGACTGCTGTCTACCTATGATTTCTATTTCCGTTTAGAGTTCGCAGGGAAAGGATCACAGGCTTTTTCATTCGTGTATTACTGTATTGTAATGGAACCAGTGGAAATTAAAGTCTTGGGGAGCAGCATTGCCAAAAAACTACCAACTCAAGGGTTGCCAGTGCAACAATCTTTGAATATTGTTGACTGCTAGTTGAGATGATTTTGGATCTGTCGGCACTTATCTTACTGGCAATCTCTAGTAAAATATCTGGATGAAAATAAGTGCTGGAAAGTCTTGAATTTTCAAGAGATAAGATTGAAGGGTCTAGAAAACAAGGCAATAAACTTGTGGGGCAACTTGAAAAGAGCAAGCCCTAAGACGTGGAAAAATATACCAGGACGAGGATAAACAAAAAGTTTTATTGAGTTTTCAACCAGAGGACCATACATTTCTCTCTTCAACATGAAGGGGTATCATATTCTTTTCTATGAATCATTGTCCCAAAATTTTGAAGCTGCGGAATTCTCTTTCATTTCATGGAAGAACCCAAGACCAGATGATAAAGGTATTCAATACAAGTATCCAGAATCTCTGCTATAAGAATTGCTCGAGAAACCTTGCAACGGTAGAAAGTGGTACATGAAGACTATGTTACCTTGCAATTTATCATTTTCAACATGACATAGAAAACTCTGTGGCTCTATACAGGGTGAGTCTTTGACTTGTACATATATTTTAACTGAAGATTCTTGAGGTCAAAAGAAACCTTTTTTTCATTTTCCATTTTTCCGAATTCGGCTCTGTTAAAAGGATATAGCCATTCGAAAAAAAATTGTGATAATTACGTCCCTGAAATGAAACTGTGGAATTGATTCAAAGTTCATATTTCTCGAAAGAAATTGACTTTATACATTTAGGTGATACTTAAGTACTAACCTTATTGGAATAATAATGTTGCAAACACGATAATTTCAACAAAAACAGTTAGTTTCATCGGATTATATCTGCAACTAAAAAGCCACATTTATTCCACCAAAAGAGGTTCCTCCTTCGATTTTTCTGCAGATTAGTTTGTAAACACTAATAACTTGTTCATATTTTCCTCGAAATTCCCAAACAATATCATGAAGAAAGACTTCATTCAGATTTATTATTAAACAACCTAACCTAATCTAATTTGTATCGATTCTGTGAATTTTTGCAAAGACATTTCAAGAAGATGTTGTCAGCTTGCTGATATTTTCATTGAGGTTAAAGATTTTTTACGAAACATAGTATAAATCACGATACATTTGTGTACCGTGGTATAAATATCTATGAATTCTGCCGTTTCCTTCATACATCGACTTTGCCGACAAATTTTACCACGCATGCGTAGAGCGAAAACCAAAGTATGTATTGGTTATCTGGACTCTGGAGGCCAACTATAAACAATAACAAACCAGAGTCTCTGAACAAACTGTAACCATTATGTAAAGTTCTGAATACATTCAGTGAATAACTGATCTAATGTGATTATTATGTGAAGTGAAAAGTGAATTAATATAATTTCAACCGTGTCGAGTTTGAAAAATTCCAAGAGGATGTTGTTTAGATAGAAACATCGCCACAGATTATCAGGTATCGTATTATTTTTCATTAATTTCAATTTAATGAGTAGTTTGTATCGAGATTCATCATTCATATCCGAATTTTGTATTTCATCGACATTTAATATGGACCGGTAACTATGAATTTTCAATAGAAACAGTGCGTATTAAATCCTCCTTGGTGTTCAATTTTATCTGCCACATTTGTGGGATTTTATCATTAAAATATCTCGACAAAGTTGATAAATATTGTGACAACATTGTAAACTCGTTCAAAGACAAGAGAAGGAATAATATTCGATGATATTTAATTCAGAGACGCATCCAGATTATTCTTGAAATTAATGATTTTTTCGTAAAATTGGAAATAACTCGAAAACGACGCGTTTTATTGAAAAATAATAGGAATATTTTTAGTTTCTTAAATGATTGATTCTTTCGAAAATATGAACCTTTTATCTTTTTAAAGTGGTTTTATGGTGTTTTAGCGTGTATTGATGAATCGACTACCCTGTAACTTTTATACTAGTAGAGATATTGAATAGGTTTCGATTGAGGAATATGCACCATGAATAGAGTAAAAACTCAACCAAAATTCAGTTAATTCGAAATAACGGTTCCGAAGATGTAAATAGAAAAGTATTTATTTCATGGATTTTCGACACCCTGTATCTCCCAAACCAAACCGAATTTTGAAAAATGGTATAGGAAAAAAGTGTTTCGTTTGATGAGAATTTTGAAAGATGGTATAGGAAAAAAGTGTTTCGTTTGATGAGAGGAATGAATCTACAGTTAAAATATATGTATAAGTCAAAGACTCACCCTGTGTGATATCATCAGCATCTTCTAGCTTCGAGTAGTTGAGCCTTTACGGCCGTATTCGCCGTTTTCCCTTTTAAGCGAAGCTTCCGTAAGCGCGCTTAAAACTTGAGCCAAGCTTAAACTTATGCGTTATGTACCGCAGTACGATAAACGTGGCTCAGCTAAGCGTGAAAAAATCTGGGCAACATTGTTTTTTTCAAGCGTTTAAAAATATTTCACGTGTCAAACGTGAAAAGTCATAATTGAAAGTGATGTATCGTGATCTCGATTTCAAAGTTCTCATTTATATTTCCGTGTCTAGTTATGTAGTATCATAGCATCCATAATAGAGGATGAGAAAACCAATAAGGCTTCTGGTGAGAAAAAGGAAAAGACCTAGCAGCAGATCACAGAAGAGTTCAACGCATCTTCATCTACTGGTATAGTGATATATTACGCAGTATGGTTTATTTGAAGAAATGCTACGGAGATAGAAAAAAGAGCGTAGGAAAACCTTGGCTGAAGAAAAGAAGGAAGTTACTACTGGCGGTGGCCCACTACCAAAGATAGAAAGGGATGAGACTGACGGTCTTCTAGTGTCGAATATCGATAAAAATACATTGGAGGGTGTTGAGAACAAATTCGATGATGATGGAGATGAAAGCACTAGTCTGAATAGAGACCCAGATGAAGAAGAAGTGGAATATATAGTAGACGATAATAGCGCAGAAAACACATACTCTGGAAGGGAGACATCGCCATGATCGACTAGGAAACTGGAAATCATTTTCACTGAGAATTTCAACATGATTATATTCATAAATACTACTACCTATTTACTTCAAATACTTTCAATAACAGATTTACAAAGTAATTGTCTATCATAAAATTTCTAAAATGATGCAAAAATTTTTTCTGAGGATTAATCGGGGTATGTCTCCTTGTTGGACTCAATATTCCAATTCCTTCAGATTCAGGCACACTGGAGGTGGGGGAATGCCTTTGTGCATTACTCTATAGTGATATTGTGTTTTGTCTTTATACATTGTATTGATTGAATAAGGTAAAAGATATAAATGTTTTGTATACAATTCGTTTTCGAATTCTAAAGCATCTTCTAAGAGCTCCACTCTCCAGCACTTATAGTGTTGTAGACTTTGTCAGTCGGAATCTTCTATTAAAGGCCATATCATCCATCTCCTCGAAATAGTTGGGCCTCCAGAAAATTCTTTGTGGAAATCCGAAATCAATAACATCTTATATGCCATTATCATCTTCTAATTCCATCATTGGTATACTTCTTCGCCTCCTAATACCAAAAGGCCAAATACTAATATTTATATTTTTGACAATATCAAAAAAGTGGCGTTATGATGTCAGCATAAGCCTGGCTTAAAATATTAAGCTGCCGAATACGGCCGCTTAGAGTTAAGCCGGCCTGAAGGCGTTCATGGATACGGAGCATACAAATTCATAAATTGAAGCGAGCTTAAGCTTTAAGCTTGGCTTAATAGTATACGGCGAATACGGCCGTAAGTCTCTAGCATCTGATCAGACTTAATCGGCATAAAGTGAGCTGCGACAAGAATCAGATTCTTCGAAACCATCAAAATTACGAGGTCACCAAGCCAAATTATGCCCCTGAAAATCTCAAAACCCAGCTGGATCCAGCCAAAACTCCGAAACCTTTCTACCCAACAACGCTCCTTTCTAATTAGCCTAATGCATCCGCTCCTTCGAATCTGTGCACTCGACTGAAGGGCTAATAGAAAAGCTTCAATATTACGGCAATGTAGAAATGTCGCCACATTACAGGTAGACATTTCCCCTTTTATTCGCGCAAACAGACGTCAATCCATTTTCCAGCTTCCGCCCGTACTAGCTAGCATATATCAAAAGGACCCAACATACGCGACATGGTCTATTTTCAATTTTCCCACATGTCTACGTCCGGATAAGGGAAAGATGGGGAAGCTGATCCTACGGTTTGCTACTTCCAAATTAACCGGTTGAACGGGGCAGGCTCGGACTGAAAATTTGGATTTGAATCTTCTGAAATTTGGCTCTAAAATAACAACTCATGTTTGGATCACAGTTTTGTGGATTTATAGTTCCTATAACGATACCATTGTTAATCCTGTGTTGTACACTAGAATGAAAAAATGGAAAATGCAGGTTCGTGCTTCAAGTCTTGAAGAACTATTCCAGACTCAGTGTATTTGACGTTTTACAGTGCCCTCCCTCAGAATTTGTATGTGCAGCTCGGAAAACACTGCTGCACAAATGCTGGTAATATGTTTCAAGGTTTCGATAAACAAATCATCTCATGGACTAGGGTTAAATAAGGTTTTCCCATTGTCTCAGAAGAGGAAGGTTCCAATGTTTCGAATATTCTTTACATACTAGCTGATCCCGCGAACTCCGTTTCGCCTTAGAGGCAATAAATAAGCAGTTTTTGTTATAACACGTTCCCTTTAGGTAAGGTAGAGGGGTGAAAATTTAGGGTTGTATGTATTTTTGTGTGCTGTATCATTAAAAAATTAAAATAAAAAGTATTGTCCAGAAAAATTTAAAAAAAGTTAGGGGCGGACCACCCTTAACATTTAGGGGGATAAAAAATAGATGTTGGCCGATTCCTGGTCCTACCCGATATGCACACGAAATTTCACGAAAATCGGTCTAGCCGTTTCGGAGGAGTTCGGTCACAAAGTGCAGACAGGAGAATTTTATATACAGGGTGAGTCTTTGACTTGTACATATATTTTAACTGTAGATTCCTTTCATCAAAAGAAACACTTTTGTCCCATACCATTTTTCAAAATTCGGTTTCGTTTGAAAGATACAGGGTGTAAAAATTCATGAAAAAAACTCTTTTCTTTTCATATTCGGAACCGATATTTCGAATGAACTGAATTTTGGTTGATTGTTTTCTCTATTCGTGGTGCATATTCCTCAACTGAAACTTATTCCATATTTCCCCTGGTATAAAAGTTACAGTATAGTCGACTCATAAATTCACGCAAAAATACTATAAACCACTTGAAAAAGATAAACGGTTCACGTTTTCAAAAGAATTAATTATTTTAGAAAACGAAAGTATTCCTACATTTTTTCAATAAAACTCGTCGTTCTCAAGTTATTCCTAATTGTATAAGATTAAATTAAAGGAAAAAATCATGAATTTCAAGAATAATCTGAATGCCGTCCTGAGTTATATCTCATCGAATATTATTTCTTCTCTGGTCTCTCAACAAGTTACCAACGTTGTCAGAAAGTTTATCAACTTTGTCAAGACTAAAATCTCTATGATGAAAAAACGTTTGATGTAGAGATATGTAATAATAAAATTCCACATTAGTGGGACATAAAATTGAATTCTAAGAAGCATGAAATTTCACATTTTATGGGCAGTTTCTATTAAAAATTCATTCTTACCAGAACGACACTACTATTACATCAATTCACTGAAAGTCATTTACATAATCATCACTTGTTTGCTTTATTCTCTGTAAATAAATAAAGTCCACCGCGTAAACTTCGTTTATGCCGTGTATGGGATCACCGACTAACGTTTTAGGTTGGAGACACAGAACAACGGTTTGTCTTGCGTGGCGGCTACATCCACGGCCTTCTGAAGGGAAGAGTAGGCCGTGGCGACTGAAATTAAGAACCTAGTGCTATATTGGCGAGAATCAGAACTACTCGTTTGGCATTTCCAAAGAGCAACGCCAAACGCCTTTAGCGATTGTGATAGTTCATCTTCTAACGATAGGGGACGTACTGCTTTCTTGAGTTCGCCTATACCATTGTTTGAAGAGAAAATCGGCAATCTGGCATAGTCTTCTCTAGAGTTAGGTGAGTGAATATCACAGAGGATGGGTAAGGTTAGGTCATTGACCCTGAATCATATGACTTTGGTTAATGGAGTTAGGTTAGGTTAGTGAGAAATCAATTTTTAGAATATCGAGGAAAATCTGAACAAATTAATAGTGTCTATAAACTAATCTTCAGGACAATCGAAGAAGGAACTTATTTTGGTGTGAGAAATATAGCTTTTTAATTGCCGAAATGATCGGACAGAACTAAGTGTTTTGTTAGGAAATATCGTGTTTGTAACATTCTTATTCAAATAAGGTTAGTGCTTGAGTATTTTTTAAATGTATCACCCAGAATATAACAATCACATCAATTTCAATCGAAAAATATGAACTTTGAGGTGTTTTTAGAGAATTATATCAGGCACGTATTTAGCCCATTTTTTTTCAAATGGCTATATCTCTTTAACAGAGCCGAATTCGGAAAAATGGAATATGAAAAAAAGGTTTCCTTTAGACTCAAGATTCTACAGTTAAAATATATGTACAAGTCAAAGACTGATCCTGTATAAGATTTGCATCACTAATTCTTCGTTTGAGCAAAACACTTATCCTATTGATACACAATTGAGTGCATCAGCAACTCATAGAAACTATTAAGAACAAATAAAATTCCTCAGAAACGTTGATATTTTGAAGGAGCTGACGAGTACAATCTAGATCTTCAGATTCCAATAGTCCTATCTGCCCATATTCTCCTGGAGGCCGACGTCGCTCCCATTGTTTCAACAGACGCTCGGCGTCTTCCTCGAAATTAGAACTATCGATCGCGCCGCCACTATATATATATTTATCTGCAACCAGTTGAACGCCGCCCCAGAAGGAGGCCTTTGTTCGAATTATTAGTTTCGCTAGGGAAAGTGTGCCGAGCAGAATTTCCCGAATTTCCTCCATTTAGATCGCTTTATCTTTGCGCCGGGGAGCTCGACGCCACTTCGCGGCGGCGGCGGGAAGTACCGGAGACGCTTTTTGCCGAAGCGTCGCAACGCCGATAATGCCAGCTGAGAAATGCCAATAATGGGAGCGAGGCTGCTTCCACTACCGGCCTATTATGTCGGCAAACTACAACTAAAGCGGAGATTTTTAAATGAATTCCCTCTGTGTTTGTTGTTTGTCTTCGATCTGAGGAGGACCGCGATATTCCTGCTTATCAAGGGAGGCTAGAGGAGAGGTATGGAGTGTCCTGACAAAAGAGGGCTTACCAAACTCATTTATCTTCTCCAACAATTCGTATTAACAAACAGCCTGCTCACATCAGAGCAGATCACAAGTGGTACTCAACAAAGTGCTGTCATTTGAGATGCTGACGATATGGTGTTCTGGTCTCAACAAGAGAAAGGTTTATAAGGATCAGAATGAGTGTGGTTATCGGATCTGAGCACTAAGAACCACCTGCCAGAAAACTCTTCATCCCTACACCAAACCTTCAGGTAAACCACAAGCAGTTTCCCCATCGAGAGGAGCTTGTTGCCACAAGCAATCAAAAGCTTTCGATATGTCCAAAGCATCAATAGCTGCCTACTGTCTACACCCCCTATATTTATGGTCAAAACTTGGGTTACTTAGATTTCGAGGTCAACAGTTGAGATGATTTCGAAGACCATACTGTCCGTTGTTGATGCAACTATTGCTCTGCGAGTGTTCTAGGCCTTCCTAGACATATCCCAGTTTTTGATGCCTCATCTGCTTCGAAGTTTATCAATTTTGTCTGCACTACTATAGAACCAAACAAGATTTCAATGTCAAAATATTTTATTACTCAACATATTCTCCTCTTAATTGAATACATTTATTACAGCGAACCTGCAACATCTCTAGACCTTTAAAAAAAATGTTTCTTCTTGCTCTGCAAACCAGTCCTCCACCGCTTTTATTACCTCATCGTTGGAAGAAAATTTACGACCTTTTAAACTTTTTTCAGTTGAGGAAAGAGATGATAGTCGGACGGAGCCAAATCTGGTGAATAAGGGGGGTGTTCTAGTAATTCGAACCCTTAATCACGAATTTTTTGCATGGCAACTTGAGATTTGTATACTGGGGCGTTGTCCTGTAAAAACAAAACACCTTTGAATAGCTTTCCGCGTCTTTTCTCTTTAAGTTTTTCCCGTAGAGTGGTCAGTAATGTCGAATAGTAATCTCCAGTTATTGTTCTACCCTTATCCAAAAAATCAATAATGATTACTCCATGGCAATCACAAAAAACTGAAGCCAGAACTCTTCCAGCAGATTTTTGGACACGAAACTTCTTAGGTCTTGGAGAACCAGAGTGTCGGCATTCCATCGATTGTTGCTTTGTTTCTGGTTCGAAGAAATGTCCCCAAGTCTCATCCATAGTAACAATTCGGTTTAAGAAGTCTACATCGTTTTCAAATCGAGCACAGATCGAACGCGATGCTTCTACCCTTGCACGCTTTTGGTCAACATTCAAACATTTGGGGATCCAGTTTGCAGAAATTTTTTTCATGTCCAAATTGAGGTGAACTATATGATGAACGCGTTCGTATGAAATCTTCAGTGCTTCAGATATCCGTTTTAGCCCAATTGGACGGTCTGATAAAATCATGTCATCAACTGCATCCATATTTTCGGGGACTGACACATAAACTGAAAATTTACCTATTTTGAAGCTTGCAGTCCAATTTTTCACAATCGCATACGACGGAAATTGATCACCAAGGGTATTAAGCATATCTTCGTAAATCTGCTTACCTCTTAACCCTTTTAAATACAGATACTTGATGATGGCTCGATTTACTTTACTCTGGTTTACTTTTTTGACGTCGAACTCTACACTGACACTTGATATGGTATCGCAATATTTTGTTCATGCATGGAACTGGTCTAGGCTAACTAGATATCAATACATCCTCGTATATCTATGTAGTTTGGTTCCCTAGATACCCTGTGTCCTAGTTTAGCATTTTCTAGTAACAGGACATCCACGGAAGGTGGTGCATCATCTCTGTCTATTTCGATGGTATATATATATTCTTATGAAATGGAGCTGTACAGATTTGATTCCAAATATGGCATGTGTCTCGAAAAGGCAACAAGGAACAGATCATTCAAACAAACATATTGATCCATTCCCATCTCCTAATCTCAGTATTAGCAGAGGAATGTCAAACGGGGCACCATACAGTTCTGCGTATGATGCAAGAGCACAGATAAAAACCTCAGCAAAAACTCTGTCTCCCCGTATAAGTGTAGGGATATTGGATTTGTGTACAAACATTCATATTGGAGGGCATCTTCTTCGAATGTAAATCCTTCTTCATTTCTTCAAAGGGGTTGACAAAGCATTTTTAAATAATCTGAAACAAAAACCAAAGGGAGAAAAATGAAAAGCAAAATCCACTAATATATGGTGAAAAGAATGAATGGGTGCCTGCTGTTGGTTTTGGCAGACAGTCAGGTGTGGCTCTTCTTGACTCCATATCAGGAAGGTATCATCCACATATCGTAGCCTTTTAGATGGTTTCTTTGGTGTTCATTTCGAATGTCTTCATGAAGAATAAGTCAGGATTAATTCAAAAAAATGTAGACCCATTTAGTATCTGCGATAGGGTAGTCATCGTCTGCATCTTGAATATCAACCCTCATACAATGCACCTGTGATTATACAGGGTCTTTCACGAGGAACCTCACCCATATTTATACGGGAAACTACTGAACGTATTTTCATGAAATTCAGCACTTATAAGTATTTCACGATGCTGATGAAATCTAAAATATTTTCAAGGCATGAGCACCTCCGGTTTTTCCGGAAATGACGTCAACTTCCGTTTTTCAAATTAGAACACCATTTTTTTATTGCAGAAATAGATTCCTTGGAAAATTTCAAGTTATTTTGATGTAACATTTTTCAGTTTTGGTTGGAAAATTCTCTCTGAGCGGGAAAATTCGAAAAAAAAATCGAAAATAGAGCTCCGCTGAAACAAGAATAACTTCGAGGTTTTTGAATGGAAAATTTTCATTTTTGGGATTTTTCAAGATGTAAGATTGATGTATCCACTTTAAAAATCGAAATCGCGATTCATGATACAGGGGGTGAAAAAATCGCTTTCAAAGTTAGGGATGACAAAATCGTGAAAAATCAATTTTTTCGAATTAGAACCCCATTTTTTTATGGCAGATATTGAATCTACGTTAAAAAATAATGTGAGTGTATGCATCACACCCTTGCCCTAAAGTGGATATTTTCTGAGTTATTCACAAAAAACTGTTTTTTGTCTTGAATTTTCAGCTATTTCTTTTCCCTTCACGCCAAAAAGATGAAATTTTCAGGAACTGTTACTCAAACCATGTTTTAGATTTTACTACCCTAATATGCAAGAGAAAAAAGTTACAGGTTGTTCCTAAATAGATGGCGAATTTGGATTCGAATTTGTATCGGAAACCTCTTTATTTCAACTAATCGGCCATCGGTTTTCTCTCCCGTGATAAATAAATAATTCCTTATGAACCATATGCAAAAACTTACCATGTTTTACATTCTTTTTTTTTAATGATAGATATCATTAATTACATGCTACTGAATAAAGAGGAATTTGGCAGGTGTCATTAATGATATCTATCATTAAAAAAAAAGAATGTAAAACATCGTGCATCGTGAAATACTTATAAGTGCTGAATTTCATGAAAATACGTTCAGTAGTTTCCCGTATAAATATGGGTGAGGTTCCTCGTGAAAGACCCTGTATACCTTCCCTCGGCAAACTCATGGGATACACCACGTGAACTCAGTCCCCCATAAAAAATAAAACGAAATCCTTCATCGTCGTGTCAGAGCCAGCAACGAGTATCTTAAAATGACATCGCAATAATGGAAATATAAACGCTCAATAGGAATGTCATTCTCACAGCCTCCGTTCCTGGACCACTCGACGAGCAATTGAAAGAGGAAAACATTTGCCCGCGACAAGGCTTGTTCCTGATCAAATTTGCGTTGCAAATCACTCGCAAGATTACCCTCGCAAATATTAGTTCTAATTAAATCAATATCCAGTTCCCGAGACGCCTGTAAACATTCCTTGGGGTGTGCGGAATATGGCCGGACCATATTGCTGCGTTCATCGACTGACGATGGTATAAATATTCGATGGGACCGTGAACGCGTCCCGGATGCCGTCGAGGTCCTCGGGGACTGGTGGCGAGCGGCCGATTTTTCATCTGTGTCTGTTTACCCTCGGTGCGGCGGACTTTATGAGGGGTGAAAATCGATCCTTTATTTTTTATTCAGGATTCGGCGATATGAAATATGGCGCGGTGATTGAATGCGTCGATTTCGCGCTTAAATATTCATGGCTTGGGACCGATAGTTTATACGGGGTGGCTCATGAATAAAAGGGTATTTGAATCTGATTATTATACCTTGCGCGTCAATATTATGGGACAAATTCATTTTCTCAGAAGAGAAATATTTAGCAACAAAATCCTGAAACAGGTCAATTTTTGTTTCACATTCACCAAAATTTAAAGCATTTTTTAAGGATTTTTGTTGCACCCTGTACCATCCCCATCAACCCTCTAAATTTTTTGAATAGGGAAAGTGGGTCATGTGGTACTTTTTTTGGCACGGACTTTGTATCTTCTTCACAGGCGTGCAGACATTTTCAAAAAATTTATTTTTTGAAATTAGTGGATCAAAGAGGTTTTCAGTATGTGCACTTTGTCATGGCTCATTTACTTTGAACTGATGGTACCTGCATAAAGAAAACCATATATTCTAGCAAAAGAAAGATAAACACTCTCAGAATTCATTTCCTGATAGAATTAAGAGACGAAGGTTCAACCTCCTGATTTATAATGTTTCTACAACATACGAGGATATATTGAAAAATTCTTAGCTCACTATAGAACCAAACAAAATTTCAATGTTAAAATATTTCATTACTTAACATATTTTCCTCTTAATTATTTATTACAGCGAACCTACAACGTCTCTATACCTTTCAAAAATAATGTTTCTTCTTGCTCTGCGAACCAGTCCTCCACAGCTTTTATTACCTCCTCGTTGGAAGAAAATTTTCTACCGTTTAAATTTTTTTCAGTTGAGGAAAGAGATGATAGTCGGACGGAGCCAAATCTGGTGAATGAGGGGGGTGTTGTAGTAATTTTAACCCTAAATCACGAATTTTTTTGCATGGTAACATGAGATTTGTGTACTGGGGCGTTGTCCTGTAAAAACAAAATACCTTTGGATAGCTTTCCGCGTCTTTTCTCTTTAATATTTTCCCGTAGAAAGGTCAGTAATGTCGAATAGTAATCTCCAGTAATTATTCTACCCTTATCCAAAAAATCAATCAGGATTACTCCATGGCAATCCCAAAAACCTGAAGCAAAAACTTTTCCAGCAGATTTCTGGACACGAAACTTCTTAGGTCTTGGAGAACCAGAGTGTCGCCATTCCATCGATTGTTGCTTTGTTTCCGGCTCGTAGAAATGTACCCAAGTCTCATCCATAGTAACAATTCGGTTTAAGAAGTCTACATCGTTTTCAAATCGAGCACAGATCGAACGCGATGCTTCTACCCTTGCCCGCTTTTGATCAACATTCAAACATTTGGGGATCCATTTTGCAGAAATTTTTCTCATGTCCAAATTGACGTGAACTATATGATGAACGCCTTCGTGTGAAATCTTCAGTTCTTCAGATATCCGTTTTAGCCCAATTCGACGGTCTGATAAAATCATGTCATGAACTGCATCGATACTTTCGGGGACTCTGACACAGAAACTGGCCTTCCCGATCGGTCATCATCTTCAATGGAAAATTTACCTCTTTTGAAGCTTGCAGTCCAATTTTTCACGGTCGCATACGAAGGACATTGATCACCAAGGGTATTAAGCATATATCTTCGTAAATCTGCTTACCTCTTAATCCTTTTAAATACAGGTACTTCATGATGGCTCGATACTCCAATTTTTCGATCTTTACAATTTCGGTGGACATCTTTTTTTTTATTGCGTAACTCTGGTTTACTTTTTTGACGTCGAACTCAACACTGACACTTCTAATAAGTTATTGTCTGTTGATATGGTAACGCAATATTTTGTTTATGCATCGAACTGGTCTAGGCTAACTAGATATCAATACATCCTCGTATTAGGACTTTTTTAGATGATATTGGACAAATCGTGAATTGATGGCAAATTTGATCACTTAAAGACAAGAATTCTTCCTTCTTCCATCAAAGTGTTCTAATTACTTGGAGGCCTATTGAAATTCCATTCTATCGGTAACGGATGACACTGACAAAACTCTGCAGGCATTACAAGGTACCAGTCTACAAAACATTAAAACACATTTCGTTCGATAGAACAGAACTAATTACCAACATCGAAAGCACAAAATAACATCAGCATAAAAGAGGAGATTATCATCGTTCGTAGAACATGATTGCCTGTCATCTCTAATAAATTCAATCAATGTGAGACAGATATTTGAAAAACGCATACGAAAGAAGAAAACTTAAAAATCTCAAGAAATAAAAATATCGGAATATATTATACTTACCTCGAAAACGAAGCCATAACCCATACCTAAACATGCGAACCCCGAAAGATATCGAACGCCGAATGTGTTTTAATAGACAGAGGTTGTAAATCCCAACTGCAAACTGTGTAATCTGCCCTGGACCACCCTCCCGTACATAAAGTGAACTTTATCGTCTAATCTCCCCATATGCGCTAAGTACCGCAGGCCCCATTGTCCACATGTCGACGTTTTCCGAGTCTCGGTCATGTGACCTGCGAGCGGCGAGGTTGATCTTGATCGAAAAAAATTTCGAGATATGCTCGGGATGGAAATTAAAGAAGGGGAGGCCTGGGCCATCGTCGAGAAAGAGAAAAAATTGGATTTGGGAAGAAGATCAGATAAACCCAATTCTGAATAGTAAATAAAAGAATGAGTTGTTCTGAAATTAGGAGAAAAATCTTCGAGATAGGTTGAAGTACAGACTCGAATAGTTGGAAGAACGCTGACCTTGATCGCAACGCCACTCCTTTTACTGATAAACAGGCCTGGATTTCTCAATTCATCTAATGGATGTCAACTTCAAAGTCCAATTACTTTACCCTCAAGTTTTATATAGACGAAATATACTGCTCCACAAGAATTAGGGATATCGTATTCAATCGTTTTTAAAAGTATGTAATCTTCGAGAAAATCGTTGTTAAATACTTTAAAACATTTCGTCAATCTGGTCGCCTTTTTTCTGAATTTTGGTTCTTTGCATATGCTTCATGAATGCTCTTATTTTGAAATGAATTCAGTTTATCAACGGCTTCGATTTGAAACGTTTTCTGAAAATGCCAAGACGTAAATTAACAAACGCTGAGGCTAATATGGCTATCGGAATGTTACAGGGTGGCCTAACTCAGGTTGTTGTAGCGGAAAGGCTCCAAGTCAGCCAAAGTGTGATATCTCGACTTTGGAATAGGTTCAGGGAGACAGGTTCCGTGTTGGAAAGACCAAGGCTTGGTGGGTGACGGAGAACAACACCTGCCCAGGATCCTTTCATCACCGATTCGGCGAGAAGAAACCCTACATCTACGTGTAGAATGCTACGGAATACTCTTCAAAATGCAGATAGGGTCCGAGTTTCCATCGAAACCATCAGACGATGTTTGAGAGAGGTGATTCTAGGTTCTAGACGTCCATTAGGAGGAGTTCCATTAACACGTGACCATAAGCGTCAAAGACTGGAATGGGCAAGGCAACATATCAATTGGAACGATCAATGGCGTAGTGCCCTTTTCACTGATGAATCCAGATATGGACGATTTTCAGATTCTCGAAGAATCAGGGTTTGGACAATCCCACGCATACCCCGTAATCGTCGCTATGTCCAAGTAGTCTATCCATTCCGAGGGGGTAGTCTTTTGGTATGGGCCGGGATATGTTTCAACGGTCGCACAGATCTACACATTTGTCCTGGGAAAATGACCGCTTCACACTATAGGGAGCATATCATTGACAATGTTGCGCCAAATTTTCACGCTGCTATTGGTGAATCTTTTCAATTTCTAGACGATAACGCTAGACAGCACCGTGCAGCCATAGTTGAGAATGCGCCCGAGAAGCTTGGTATTCCATATTTACCAATACCTCCGCACTCACGAGATTTGAATTGCATAGAACATGCATGGGATATGCTCCAAAGAAAATTAGATAATCATCAACCTACCCCAGAATCCTTAAATGATCTGAGAGAGCTTCTGCACCGTTTATGGAACCAAATTCCTCAAGAAATGTTCTACAACCTCCTGTGTAGTATGCAAAGAAGATGTCAAGCTGTTATTGATGCCCGTGGAGGCCATACATTGTATTAATAGTCTTAAAATGCTTGAATTCTCTGGGAATAAAATTTCGTTATTTTACTCGATTTTTCTTAACCACCCTGTATACGCTGCAACATGAAATCATATTAATATGAATTTTCATCACGAAAATCTTATTTTAACTGCATTTTTTGCAATTTAAGTCAAAATCCCTAACTCATGTGTAGCAGTTTAGTTTATTTCAATGAGTTTTACCTCCTGTTGAAAATGAAAGCTCATCTTTGAAAACACCCTTTATATGGAAGGATTTAACTGTGGAAAAGTTTGTTGTATCTAGAATAGTGTTCGTGCAACGTCAAACAGAAAAAATGACATTATTCCACCCTGTCTATCAGAGCCATATATCTCCATTCGAATCGTGAATGATGAGACCTGAAAAAATCTCTAAACATCAAGATAAAAATATCGTTTTACCGTTATTGGCCCTTTGTTTGCTGATCGAATAAAGTAGCCATCAGCAAGCACAGCCACGACACTTATTATGGCAGTCGGGGCATCGACTGTCCAATTGAAAGTTCCCAGTGGAAAGGCAATAATATAATGTCCAAACATATTAGGTCTTTTGTGATCCTATTGTTAGAGCTCCTGCTTGCGGTTGTTGTCAATGGACAATAATTATTGTACCAGATACGCTATAAATAACGACCGATAACAAGATACGAGGAGGGATCCAGATAGAGGCACGCTAATTTGAACGGAGAATATACGTGTTTGTATGGTTAGACAATGGCTAGTTAAGGTATGATGGGCGATCGAAGTTTGGAACGGAAAATAATGATTAGCAGTAATTGACGTGATGTTACGTTTACGTTCTTGACTACGAAATCGGAAGAAATTGTTTTGAACGAACTGATTCGTCCAACAGTAAGATATAAATTTCATAGCAAGCTTGGGTACAAATCCTTGTATCCTAAAGCAACTCCAATTAATAAACAGAAAATTTTTTTCGTCCCTCTTCGTTGTGTTCATGACCTTCAGCTTCGTTTTCGAGGTACGAGGATGTATTGATATCTAGTTAGCCTTAGACCCGTTCCATGCATGAACAAAATATTGCGATACCATATCAACGAACAATACCTTATTAGAAGTGTCAGTGCAGAGTTCGACGTCGAAAAAGTAAACCAGAGTTACGCAATGAATTTAAAAAGAGATGTCCACCGAAATTGTAAAAATAGAAAAATTGGAGTATCGAGCCATCATCAAGTACCTGTATTTAAAAGGGTTAAGAGGTAAGCAGATTTACGAAGATATGCTTAATACCCTTGGTCCTTGGTCCTTTGTACGCGACCGTGAAAAATTGGACTGCAAGCTTCAAAAGAGGTAAATTTTCCATTGAAGATGATAACCGATCAGGAAGGCCAGTTTTTGTGTCGGTCCCCGAAAATATCGATGCAGTTCATGATATGATTTTATCATTTTTATCAGACCATCGAATTGGGCTAAAACGGATATCTGAAGCACTGAAGATTTCATACGAACGCGTTCATCATATAGTTCACGTCAATTTGGACATGAGAACAATTTCTGCAGAATGGATCCCCAAATGTTTGAATGTTGACCAAAAGCGTGCAAGGGTAGAACCATCGCGTTCGATCTGTGCTCGATTTGAAAACGATGTAGACTTCTTAAACCGAATTGTTACTATGGATAAGACTTGGGTACATTTCTACGATCCAGAAACAAAGCTACAATCGATGGAATGGCGACACTCTGGTTCTCCAAGACCTAAGAAGTTTCGTGTACAAAAATCGGCTGGAAAAGTTCTTGCTTCAGTTTATTGGGATTACCATGGAGTAATCATGATTGATTTTTTGGATAAGGGTAGAACAATAACTGGATATTACTATTCGACATTACTGACTACTCTACAGGAAAAAATTGAAGGGAAAAGACGCGTAAAGCTATCCAAAGGTGTTTTATTTTCACAGGACAACTCCCCAGTACACAAATCTCATGTTGACATGCAAAAAATTCGTTATGCAGAATTACTAGAATAACCCCTTATTCACCAGATTTGGCTCCGTCTGACTATCATCTCTTTCCTCAACTGCAAAAAAGGTTAAAAGGTCGTAAATTTTCTTCCAACGATGAGGTAATGAAAACTGCGGAGGACTGGTTTGCAGAGCAAGAAGACAATTTTTTTTTGAAAGGTCTAGAGACGTTGCAGATTCTCTGTAATAAATGTATTCAATTAAGAGGAGAATATGTTGAGTAATAAAATATTTTGACATTGAAATTTTTTTTGGTTCTATAGTAGGCCAAGAATTTTTTCAATATATCCTCGTACAAGATTGGTTTCTTTGTGGAAATTTTTAGATCTTATTCTTTGGTATGCGTTTTGTGAATATTTCTTTCACTTCAATTGAATTTATTTAAAATGTCAGGCAATCATGTACTATGAACAATGGTAATCTCCTCTTTTCTGCTGATGTTTGATGTGTTATGTTGGAAATAACTTCTGTCCTATCGAAGGAAATGTCCATTCATTGAATTGAAGCATGTTCGTGAGACTTCTCTGTTTTATTCAGTAGCCAACACCGTTTCTGTTGTTTGTATATGATTGTGTTTTTTTTTTGTAGTCCCAATGTATACTTTCCCCATTCGACAGGTATTTCACCTTGATGAAGTGGATAATTTTTGTTTGTTTTAGTTTCATTGTTTTGTAGACTGGTACCTTGTAATGCCTGTAGGGTTTTGCCAGTTTCATTTGTTACCGACAGAATGAAATTTCAACAAGCCTTCAAGTAAATAGAAGAAGGAAGATAAATTCTTGTCTTCAAGTGATTAAATTTGCCATCAATTGACGATTGGTCCAATATCATTGAAAAAAGTCCTAATAAGTGGCAGAAAAAACTTTTATTTACGAAAATCTTTATTTCCCGATTGATAAAGTACAGCAGAAAATTTACAAATCTAATACGAACGACTCCCTAACGAAGGGCCATTCTGAAAACCGCCCCCGCACTTGAAGAGAGAGCTCCGACGAAGAAAAAGATAAACGAAGGTGAAAATTGATTGATGTCTCTGGATAAATAATGAAAAGAGGGCCCTTTGTCGCGCTGGGGAGAAGTGAAATTTTCGCTGTTGCTCGTAATAAATACTTGCATAATGACATCCGGGAAATAAGAAGCCGGAGAAACGACGACGGCGGCGGCGTCTTTGAGGAAGTCCGAGACTCAACTTGCCCCCCCGTCGCCATGGATACGCCGTCGGCTGCCACTCACAGCCTCCTGTCTTCACTACAATTCTAATATTCTGAATATGCAGGAGAAAAGCGCGCGGGGCCTTCTCGGGATCCGGGATTCGAGGTCGACGATGGAGATTGGTTCAGGGGGGAATTTGTACGTTGGGGGGATTTTCTTCGAGGTAGATTCGTTCCGTTTGGAATATTCGAAAGATCGCATAATGGACATAAACTGAAATTACTAGCAATAAGATCTCTTCCTCCCTTGACCAAATGATGTACTAACTGACAAACTGCAACACCCAGAAGTAGCTGTTTAACTGTTTAGTAAATGATTGAAATTTCTAGGAAAAACGAAGAGTTAACCAATTTTTTTTTAATCAATTTGTTAATAATGAAACTGGATATTGACAGGGACTAGGACAACCAATGAAACAACACTCTCAATCGGTCGGCATTTCGCATATATACAGGGTGAGTCTTTGACTTGTACATATATTTCAACTGTAGATTCTTGATGCTAAAGGAAACCTTTTTTTCATTTTCGATTTTTCCGAATTCGGCTCTGTTGAGGTCGGCGTTTAAAGCGAGTTGGAAAGCTCAGCCGATAGAGGCGCCACCGTCCATTTTATGGATATCTCCATAGAACATGCACTATCACTATCAAGTTCTATGAATATCTCTCTAATCATGAATGAATTGTACAATGGCGCTCTCTATCCGAAAATCGCCGAACTATGGAATAAGCGAATTTGTGGGTAAAGCAGGAACTTTTTCCCGCCAAAATTTGAATTCGGCCATTCTCTGCCAATTCCGTATTTCAAGTTCATCATCTGAACGAAATTATCAGTAGATTCACTTTTAATCGGAAGTTGAACTATTTTCATGGGTCTTTCTGTTGAAATAAAACAGAAGCATGGGTTGGCTGATTTTCTTCCATTTTTGAAGGAAAAAAAATTGTCGGAATGAAATCGATTAAAATTATTTCAACAAGAACCTTTATCCTTTCTGAGTTCACCCACAAAATTTCATTTCTCAAAGTGAAACCGTTTTCGAAATCTACTTGAAATAAAAACACACTACATTGAACGCCCACCTTAAAGAGATATAGGGATATAGCCTTTTGAAAAAAAAATAGTGCTGAATACGTGCCTGATATTATTCTTTACAAACATTTCAAAGTTCATATTTTTCGATTGAAATTGATGTGATTATTAGATATTCTGGGTGATACATTTGAAAAATACTCAAGCACTAACCTTATTTGAATAAGAATGTTACAAACACGATATTTCCTAACAAAACACTTAGTTCTGTCCGATCGATTCGGCAATTGAAAAGCTATATTTCTCACACCAAAATAAGTTCCTTCTTCGATTGTCCTAAAGATTAGTTTATAGACACTAATAATTTGTTCATATTTTCCTCGATATTCTGGAACGATCTCATTGATTTCTCACTAACCTCTCCTAAGCCCATCAACCTAAGTCAGATGAGTCGAGGTCAATGACCTAACTTAAATCATCTTCTGTGATATTCACCCACAGAACTCTAGAGAAGACGATGCCAGATTGCCGATTCTCTCTTCAAACAATGCGAATTCAAGAAAGCAGTACGTCCCCTAACGTTAGCGGATGAACTATCACAATCGCTAAAGGCGTCTAGGCGTTGCTCTTTGAAAATGCCAAACGAGAAGTTGTGATTCTCGCCAATATAGCGCTACGTTCCTAATTTCAGTCGCCACGGCCTACTCTTCCCTTCAGAAGGCCGTGAATGTAGCCATTGTAGCCGCCACGCAAGACCGTTGTTCTGTGCTCCAACCAGTCCTACCTAAAACGTTAGTCAGTGATCCCATACACGGCATAAACGACGTTCACGCTTTATTTATTTACAGAGAATAAAGCAAACAGGTGATGATTATGTAAATGACTTTCATTGAATTGATGTAATAGTAGTGTCGTTCTGGTGTCGAGTTATATTGTTTCGATAGATATTCTGCTGAAGGACCGGTAACAATGAATTTCAAATAGAAACTGCCTATAAAATGTATGATTTCATGATTCATAGAATTCAATTTTATGTCCCAAGAATGTGGAATTTTATTAATACATATCTCTACATCAAACGTCATAGAGATTTTAGTCTTGACAAAGTTGATAAACATTCTGACAACGTTGCTAACTTGTTGAGAGACCAGAGAAGAAATAATATTCGATGAGATTTAACTCAGGACAGCATTCAGATCATTCTTGAAATTCATGATTTTTTCCTTTAATTCAATCTTATACAATTAGGAATAACTTGATAACGACGCGTTTTATTGAAAAAATATAGGAATACTTTTGTTTACTAAAATAATTAATTCTTTCGAAAACGTGCACCGTTCATCTTTTTCAAGTGGTTTTATAATATTTTTGCGTGAATTTATAAGTCGACTATACTGTAACTTTTTTACCAGGAGAAATATGAAATAAGTTTCAATTGAGGAATATGCACCATGAACAGAGTAAACAATCAACCAAAATTCAGTTAATTCGAAATATCGGTTCCGAATATATGGAAAGAATAGTGTTAGTTTCATGGATTTTTGACACCCTGTATCTTCCAAACGAAACCGAATTTAGAAAAATGGTATGGGAAAAAAGTGTTTCTTTGATGGGAGGAATCTACAGTTAAAATATATGTACAAGTCAAGGACTCACCCTGTATTTATGCTTCTTCAAGGCTAGAAAATACAAAATGAGATCATGATAATCAATAAAACATCCGGAAAAAATGAAGGGATTGCTTATGTCGAACTTTTCAGTGAAACTCGAATGTTACAGTTTGAAAACCGTGAACTCCATTTTCACCAAGTTAAAGGACAAAACCAAATATCTGGGGACACCCACCCTTAAGTATCACCCTCAGAATCAAAATCTATCCAAGCTCTAGACCCCCTCAAAATAATGACCAATTCATTTCTCCCAATTGAATAAAAAAATCTCGTCATATCTGCGATCTCTAGTAGGCTACACTCGTAAATCATTTCCTCAATTGTCTGCGGACTCTGGCGACGAATACAAACCGTCAAATTACCCAACAATATCGTATCAATTACGTGAAAAAAAGAGACGTGCAGGCCCGGATGTCGATTTTTATGGGAAAAATCTGTGAATGCGGGATCCTCCGCAATTTACGATTTGTCGGAGTCGTCTTGTGACATCTGGGTTGACATTCGACGTTAATAGACGTACAAAAAGTCACGTCGATTGGAAACGTCGAATATTAAAACATTTCTTTTGTTGTTGGTTTAGTTATTGTCCTCTGTATCGTCGCCAATTACGATTCAATGAAATGGTAAAAGAGGAATTGGTCCTTGAGAGAATGCTGTCAATTGGAACTCAGTCGTTGTCAAGGGATGGCCATTCGATCTACTCTTTTGATTGATTACACATTTTTCACTTAGGAATGAACACCACACTCTATACATGTTGAGTCAGACTTGTACATTTTTCTACACTTAACTATGCTTTATTTTTATATTATTTTTGAAAATTCGGATTCATTTGAACGATACAGAGCGTGTCAAAGTGAAGATCTTTCTAGATTCCTTCTCAGTTTGGTACATTCAGAAATTGAAATTTCCTATTCAAAATCTTAAACATTTTCAAAATCAGTTGAGGGGCACATTCAATCCTTATACAGAATTCTGCTAATCCTTCATTATTTTCAATCGATTCTTGAAGCAAATCCCAAATTCCCCTGACAAACCCATCATCAATTTTACGACATCACCATTTTCGAGTTCATTTCCACAGAGTTGGAAAAAAATAGCGATGCGAGAATTTATATTTGTTTTCGCGACTGTCGAGATTTATGAAATGTGAAAAATTTTATCGCGTCAAATAGATCGATGCTAGAGGGAGGCTGGAACAGAGAACGTTGACGAAATATTGTTTTGACGTGGTGTGAGATGCGTAATGTCTTGTGGAATGTATATCCAAATGGGAGGGAATTTGATCTATGAGCTCCTATTTCGTCTGGCGAATCGATATAGCAGATATTTCTCCTAGTAGAAGGAAAATAGGGGTCGAAACTGATGTTGTAGAAAACATTGATGGGTTTCGTATGACGATATTCCACATATACGATAGCAATGAATCTTTATACTGTTTCATAGCTATCTGTACTTACAAGCCTTGAAGTGATTCATCCCAAAATTTCGCATATGGATGGACCATTGTTTTTAGATCTTGCATCAGGCACTTTCGGTGTAGGGGGTTATAATTGATAATTTTTCTGGAATATAATAATATCTGAAGATTTAATACAGTTGATTTGAAACCTCCGAGGTCGATAATACATGAAAAACATTTTGAATATACTGCTCCACAAGAGTAAGGGATATCGTATTCAATCGTTTTTAAAATTATGTAATCTTCGAGAAAATCACTGAGAAATCATTTAAAACTCAATAACAACTTGATTCGATCCAATAAAAATCAGTATGAGACATTTCGTCAATCTGGTCGCCTTTTTTCTGAAGTTTGGTTCTTTGCATATATGCTTCATGAATGTTATTATTTTGAATTGAAGTCAGTGTCAACGGCTTCGATTCGAAACGAGTTTTCTGAAAATGCCAAGACGTAAATTAACAAACGCTGAGGCTAATAGGGCTATCGGAATGTTACAGGGTGGCCTAACTCAGGTTGTTGTAGCGGAAAGGCTCCAAGTCAGCCAAAAGTGTGATATCTCGTTTTGGAATAGGTTCAGGGAGACAGATTCCGCGTTGGAAAGACCAAGGCTTGGCGGACGACGAAAAACAACACCTGCTCAGGATCGTTTCATCACCGTTTCGGCGAGAAGAAACCCTACATCTACGTGTAGAATGCTACGGAACACTCTTCAAAATGCAGATGGGGTCCAAGTTTCCATCGAAACCATCAGACGACGTTTGATAGAGGTGAATCTAGGTTCTAGACGTCCATTAAGAGGGGTTCCATCAACACGTGACCATAAGCGTCAAAGACTGGAATGGGCAAGGCAACATCTCAATTGGAACGATCAAAGGCGTAGTGTCCTTTTCACTGATGAATCCAGATATGGACGATTTTCAGATTCTCGAAGAATAAGGGTATGGCCAATCCCACGCATACCCCGTAATCGCCGCAATGTCCAAGAAGTCCATCCATTCCGAGGGGGTTGTGTTATGGTATGGGCCGGGATATGTTTCAACGGGCGCACAGATCCACACATTTGTCCTGGGAATATGACCGCCTTACACTATAGGGAGCATGTCATTGACAATGTTGTGCCAAATTTTCACGTTGCTATTGGTGAAACTTTTCAATTTCTAGACGATAATGCTAGACCGCACCGTGCAGCCATATAGTTGAGAAAGTGCGCGAGGAGCTTGGTATTCCACATTTACCAATACCTCCGCACTCACCAGATTTGAATTGCATAGAACATGCATGGGATATGCTCCAAAGAAGATTAGATAATCATCAACCTACCCCAGAATCCTTAAATGATCTGAGAGAGCTTCTGCCCCGTTTATGGAACCAAATTCCTCAAGAAATGTTCAACAACCTCGTGTGTAGTATGCAAAGAAGATGTCAAGCTGTTATTGATGCCCGTGGAGGCCATACATTGTATTGATAGTCTTAAAATGCTTGAATTCTCTGGGAATAAAATTTCGTTATTTTACTCGATTTTTCTTAACCACCCTGTATACGCTGCAGACCTACAGGCTAAAATTAATTTGCAACTTGAAATCATATTAATATGAATTTCCATCACAAAAATCTTATTTTAACTATATTTTTTTGCAATTTAAGTCAATATCCCTAAATCATGTGGAGCAGTTTATTTGAATTCTATTGGGGGGCACATTCAAGGGACGCTTTCATAGCCCGAAAAACTCCTTCAAAATGAACATAAGTAGGTTACTTTACATATTCGATGTGATTCCTTTTCCTCTTTGGCTCTTTGGCAAGATGAAATCATATCGTGAAATAAGCCTAGAAAAGTAGAAATAAAAGCACAGACTGAAATGGGGGAGCCGAATATGATATAGTGGGAATTAGTGAAACGTTTCGTAGGGCCGTAAGGAGGGAATTAATATCAATTTGCCATTCCCGATTCCGGCGAATGATAAATACGGAATTTAATGAGCTTAGCGCGTGAGTCGGCTCAAGATTCCCGGAAAAATTCGGTAATTATTTTCCGCCGTTGTCGGAACGAAAACCGTTATCTGATCGGAGTTTCCCCTTTTCTTCTGTTTTCCCTCTCGTTCTGGTGGGGTCAATTAGCGCCATTATCTTCGGACTAGATATTTTTGTTTTCTTTGGCAAATTGAAATATCAATAATGTCTTCCTCCCTAGTTTTCAACCCTTCGCCGATCGCTATCTATCGGACGGATTTTTTGAGGACGGTCTCATAGAAATCGACCAGAAGGGAGGTTTTCTAGGGAATTGATTTCCTACTTTTGGAAAACCGGTTAAATTTATATTAACACAAAAGTTCTCAGTTGAAAAAATAAAAAAAAAACATTTAAAAGAAACAGAGGTCTTTTTTAGTAGAAAAATCAAGATTTGGAAAAGTCCCTATTGAACAGAGGGTTAACCGACCACGAAAGTGAAGATTTCATTTTCGTGTTTTGTTCGGATGCTAATGGGTATTCTGCACGATTCGAATGGGTAGTAAGGATCTTCGAGATTGAAAAACGACTTCGGATTCGCAAGGGATTCCTTGGTGATGACAAACATGGTGTTTGTCATTCTTCACCCAAGAAGTTGGTATTATCGATATCGATTTTATTATACTCAGAGAGACTGTGGACAATGCTGATTACCAATATACAAACAAAAAGTGGATAGGATTCCACCAAGGGGAGTTATGACCATTTGAAATTTCGGATTTTTGAAAAAATGCCATTTGACAGGTGAAAATCTAAACTATGACAGATAGCGACTTGAATTCATTCTTATTCGATAGAGTGTCCTCGAAAACCTATATTTTGATACCAAACATGTCAATATTGGTCTTCCTTGTGTCGACATTCAATTATTTTATTTTTTCCAAATTTCATTTTCGAGTTTTGTTCAGACGCTCAGAGCACTGAAAGTTTAGGTGGTACTTATCAGTCTAATGGGTATTCTGCATGATTCGAATGGGTAGTAGATCGTCAAGATTGAAAGAGGACTTTGATTTTGCCAGGGATTCCTTGGTGATGACAAATATGGTGTTTTTGGGGGGTCTTACCCCTTTGTCATTTTTCACCCAAAAAGTTGGGATTTTCGATATCGATTTTATTATACTCAGAGAGACTGTGGACAATGCTGATTACCAATATACAAACAAAATTTGGATAGGGTCCCAACAAGGGGAGTTATAAATATTTGAAATATGGGATTTTTCAAAAAATGCCATTTTACAGGTGAAAATCTAAACTATGACAGATAGCGACTTGAATTTGTTCTTATTGGATAGAGCGTCCTCGAAAACCTATATTTTGATACCAAACATGTCCATATTGGTCTTCTTTGTGTCGACTTATAATTGATTTATTTTTTCCAAATTTCTTTTTCAAGTTTTGTTCAGACGCTCAGAGCACTCGAAGTATAGGTGGTACTGATCAGTCAAATGGGTATTCTGCATGATAATAATAATAATAATAATAAATGAATTTTATTGACAAAATCATCACAAACATGTATACAAATATACATACCCGAAATAAAGTGTCAACAAGTCAAAGAAAATCAGAAAATCTTTGTTTCCCTACAATATAATAGAAATTCACCAACAGCATAAGGTTCGCACTGCATTATCAGCTTCTGGATGTGCTTTTTGAAAATTTTTTCATCAACAATATTTGATATTACTGCTGGAAGAGCATTAAACAATCTCATGCACATACGAGTATACTGTGTATTATGTTGGGTCAAAGTAAGGGAACAAGCTGGATGTAGATATTTAACTATATGTCTAGTATTATTATTGTTCTTAAAAGAATTGAAGTAATGACTATTTTTATGAATAAAAATCAAACAGCTCAAAATGTACAAACCCGGTAGTGTCATGATATTGTTAGCTCTAAAAAGACCTCTGCACGATTCCCTGTACTTCGGTCGTAAAATTGATCTTAATGCCAACTTCTGGGTAAGAAATATCTTTTTGGCATGACTACTAAAACCCCAAAAAATCCGACCATATGACAACAATGACTGAAAGCTTGCATAATATACTAACTTAAGAACATCAGAATCCAATTGATGTTTGAGTATAATCAAACAATAAATAACAGAATATAATTTTCTATTTAAAATTGAATTGATTCGAATGGGTAGTAGATCGTCAAGATTGGAAAAGGACTTTGATTTCGCCAGGTATTCCTTGGTGATGACAAATATAGTGTTTTTGGGGGGTCTTACGCCTATTTATGTGATTTAATATAAAGTAACTCGAGAATCCTTGATCTAGGTCGGCCTAGTTCGCTCAGCCCGCTTTATTAATATCCTTGTACACTTTACCGAATAAAGGTCACAGGCCGTATTCCTCCTTAATTATAAATTAGGATACAAAGTGCGATGACAAGACACAGAGCGACCGTTCCGGAAACGGCAGGGTCGGGGTACGAAGGGGGGCCGTCTCGCGTCCCCCGCAATGATTGATGATGATAAGGCCGCGACGGGCTTTTTACAGCTCGGGGGCCGCGATGAGACGCGGAATTAGCGCCGTTCTGCCCCCGATGCTCTGATGTTCGGCTCGCATGACGTGCCCCATTCGACATGGCGGATGCGATTAACCGTGAACGACCGTTCCGCGATGAGTAACGACGATACGTACGCGGGGCATTTTTTTTTTCGGACGGTTTATCGACGAAACATGTGCCTAGCGACGGCGGCGGTGTCCGCGGGGCCTAATGGCGTAGATTTTTCGTTCATTTGTTCGAAAATTGGAGCAAAAACAGGTGGTACACACACCAAAAATGCAGATAGTCAATAAAAATTGTTTACGAAAATAATTCCTTGCTGATGACCAGAAATAGTTATTTATGTACCAAGTGCGTTATATGGATCCTAAGGCCCGGAGGGAAACATTCGGCCCAGTGGCGCACCCAGAAATTTTTTTCGGGGGGGGCTGCTCAAGAGTAATCAGGTTTTTGTAAGTTATATAATTTAAAACATGCGCCGCAAGCGAAAACCTTCTGGATATATCGCATTCGTTATTTTGGGAATTATTGCTTTAAAAATGCATATTTTATTGTTTTCACAAATACTAAGTGAAGGGGGTAAGAAGATGCGCCTAAAACTTGATTAATCATTCTACAGAAATAAAAATGTCATGAGCGAAATTTACGAAAAGCAACAAACTTGAATATTACAAGAGAGAAATTTTACCTGCTTAAATTTCATCTCTAGTGGTATTCGGCATGACTATTCCACGAGAAAATGTCTAACATTATAAGTAATATGGCCACATTTGACACGGATTGCGCTTTTGGCAAATTACAATTCATAGATTAACTAAACGTTGTTTGTTTTCTCTATGATATTCATTTCCGAAGCTATCTATGAATTGGAGAAACGTCAAAAATTTTATCGCTGGATTGTTGACTTGTTGGTTTTGCCGGTTTGAAACTTTTATCGAGATGAAACGATCGTTGCTACGGAAACTTCCTCACTAAAAATGAAATGAGTGGAATAGTCATTCAAAAACGCATCGTTCTCGGAAGAAAGGTCCTGTTCGTAAAATAGGAATTTTTTTTTTAGATCATCAGTGCAAGACAATAGTGTTCGTTGGCAATAAGCTGCACATAAATGACGACAAAACATCTTTGTGTTTCAAGAATGGATTCTGAATTTGTGCTATAAAATTGTCAAGAAATGGGATAAATATTGAAATTCGAAAGTAAGTCTCTGCATTTTCGCATTCTACATTACAGTTACACCGTTTTGTTTGTCTTTTTGCAATTCGAGGCTTTATCAGTGGAACTTCATATTCTTTACATTTGTCTTCTACTTTCAAGAACAGCCCTTCGCAATGGCTGCAACGCAGCGACAAGCAGTGACACTATGTTTAAGGCCAAAACACACAGTTTTGCATATCGAATAGGATGCGCGTGAAAATATCAATCCCAATTTCTATCTCTAAAGGAAATGTTTTAGTTTCCATTCTGTCCTAAAATAATTATCATCACTTTTAGAAAAATAATAAGATGAAAATATTCGAATTACTTTTTTTGTCACAGCTCGGGGGGGGGCTGCAGCCCGACAGCCCCCCCCCCCCTCGGTGCGCCACTGATTCGGCCCGAGGGCCTTTGGCCCGAGGGATGAATGTTGCCCGATGGGCGTTAGGATCTAATAACGTTCGTGGTGCATACAAGATTTTATTTTTCACGAATATATCATTTAATTACAATAAAATTCGATTGCTCCTATGATTTTTTTTCCATTTAACTTTCAGTAGTAACCATGGCACTTGTTAATATTTTGAAGTTCGTTATTGGGGTCATCATTTTATTAAGTGAATGCATAGACAACAACTTATAGATGGGAAACTCTCCCCCTAATGTTTGGGTTTGAAACGCTCCCTGGTGGGTGTTGAAGGAGTTATTTTAGAAAATGTTAGCACCTAGTGGTGATATATAGTACTAACTGGCGCTAGAATTTAAAATGACCTCACCCTACCAATGCTTTTTGATTTCTTATTTTGAATGCTTAACCACTTACTGAAATAAGATATTATCTTATCGAATTCACATATAAGGGCATTAAGAAAAACAAAAATTTCAAAAATAAAGCAATATATTTTTTCGGTATACTTTATACAAACTATCATTTATCATAATATAAATAATTTTTCAAATACCTTCAGACACGACATGATGGAGATCAAAAAAATAACAAAGGTTGAAGAGTGTAAGATATTTTTTCTGGATTCGGAAACCGATGACGCTTGCAGGTCCTATCCTCACAATTTGGTACACTTAGGTTTCAACCTCATATTTCCTCCCAATTTGGAAATATGGAAATAGATTTTATTTAAGAAAATTCGCTAAAAACACGATGCTACACTTTAGACACTTAGACAGTTCAACACAGAAAGATGACAGAAACACAGAGGAAACGAAAATCGTAAGGAAAGAAACCAAAAACAGCGATGCGAGCGCTGTCTGGTGGGTGTTGATGAAATTAAAATCAGCTTCAAATGTTTAGTAGGAGAGTGGCCCATCTATAAGTTGTCTATGAGTGAATGTCATTACGGTTTTCGTGGTGAAGATTTAAAGAAATAACAGAAATGAATAGCAATTTGCCAAATAATATAATTGAAAATGCAGCCAAAGCTGCAAATAATCTATTACCAGAAAAATCCAGACTCGTCTACGACAAGGATTATGAAACATTCCATCAATGGAAGTTGAAAAATGAAAAATTGCTATAGAGGAAACAGTGTTATTGGCGTACTTTCAAGAATTGGGATGCTATTTTATTTTTCATTTTGTTCATGTGTGGGTAATTTTTTTTTATTTCAGTCTGAAAAATTTTGTCCTGCGTCATTGTGGACGAAATATTCTATTTTGAAATCTACACTGATTGTCAATGAAAATATCAATATTTCACAATTCTTCCGGCTAGTAGCGTTTTTAAAAATGAAATTTAAAGGATATATTCCGAAGAAATCCAAAGTTTTGACAGCAGAACGAGTTCATACATTCATCAATGAAGCTCCTGATGAAATTCATCTTCTTCATAAAGTAGTTCTAATAATGGGTGTTTTTGGAGGACTAAGGAGAGATGAATTAGTGAAAATGTCTATCAAAGATATAGAAGATAAGGGTAGCTGTTTACTTGTTAAAATACCCGAAACTAAAACCGGTATGTCAAAAGGATTTAGCATTGTAGAGGAAGAAAAAATAGGAGCTTTGGGGCTGGTCAGAAAATATATATCCTTGAGACCCAGTGGAGTGAAAAATCCTAGATTTTTCCTCACGTTCCGATATGGTCGGTGCACCATCCAACCTGTTGGAAAAATACCATATAGGAAGTGTGCCTTCGATGATTGCCAAATACTTAAAATTGGATAATGCAAATGAATATACAGAACATTGTTTGAGACGGACTTCAGCAACTCTTTTAACTGAGGCTGGTGCATCTCATATGAAACGTTAAAAATGCACGGAAGATGGAAGAGTGCATCTGTGGCGGAACGTTACATAGAGCAGAGCATTTTTTCCAAAAACAAAGTATCGACGATGATTGTGAATTGGGTAACAGATTCTCATGAATTCTCTAGTGGTTGTCTTGTGAACGAACTTCCAAGTACTTGTGGTCAAGTTTTCGCTCCTCAGGTTTCGAAAACATCACAAGATTCACGATTGAAGAATTTTTCCGGGAAATTCGAAAACTGCACTTTTAATTTTAATTAAGAAAGACTTTGTTTTCGTTTGTTGAGTTGTCGTTGTTTTAGTATTAAAATTCTGCTAAATAAATAATTTCTTTTTAGCTTATTTTGCTTCTCGCACAACGAGCGGGCGTTATGATCCATAATGCCCGCTAAAATGCCCACGGGCATAATGAGTGTATTTATAGCAACCGTTTCTAAGGTAAAATAAACATATAATGTACAAGTGAAAAATAAAAAATTATTGAAATTAAAGGGAAGATGAGATAGAAAAACTATATAAAATTGCCTACTTTTCGGTGGAAACATCGTCTGAAAATAGTAAAGGGTTTTCCAATAAGAGGTAGATGGGTAGATGTCACTTTTAAAGCAGTCATTTTTTGACATTTGACAAGTAGAAACTACGCCATTAATAAAAATGGAAAGAACCACGCTTGAACAAAGCATTGAAATGATTAAAATTCAATTTAAAATTGGTGACAATTTGTCAGAGACGGTTCGTAAAACTCGAACATTTTTGGGTCGTCGTGAAGCACCTTGTCCAACCGCAATACAGAAATTGGTGGAAAAATTTGAGCTGTTGGGTTTATAGTCCGGCGGGGCCATTGGACCTCACTCTTTCGAGAATGAGGCTGGAGCAACAGTTACGGTGAAGGGATTGCGCTCTCGAGATGATGTAACATATCTGAATTTCCTACCCTGCAAGAAAATAAAATGCACCGTTGCCAGACTCCATGGCTTCCAACTTTGCAACGTCTATTGTCGAAACGTGGAACTACGTTGAATGAACTTATTTGATATTATTTTATAATTCTATGAATGATGAATATTAGTACGACTTCAATCAATACTTTAGGCAATTCGCATCTTTATAAATAGGAGATTTTAATCATATCGAAGATCCACCATGAAGTAAACTTGTTCTTCTGTGACCATCGAAGAAATAAGATTCTGTGGCAGAAAAACTAACCTCCAAAACGACAACGAATGGAAGGGCTCTTTTACTTCACTTTCACTCGACTGCTGTGTGTTTTCACTTTCATGCTGGTTCACAATAGTGTTCCTTCGAAATGGAGTTCCTCTTCTAGGAATCCGCCATTTTAGTATATTTTAAAGACGCTTCTTTGTTATCTGGTATGTACACGATCTCCATTTAAATAACTGTTTCATTTCACAGGACTTAGTCTCATGTAAGCTTGTTCTATTTTATTATTGCATTTCTATTGAATATTGTGGAACTCTGTTCTGCTACCAACCCATTTGGAATATTCTTATACTGTTAATAAGGCTTACTGCACATATTAATAATATTTTACGTACAAATATCACTGGTTTGGAGGCCTAGGGTAAACTGTTCATATCGCCTGTGCTAAGGAAAACATCCCCCACAACAGTGGCCAGTGAAAATTCCTCTGGGAGTTCTATAACGAACGTCCCCAGTAAATCAAGCCTCGCCTTCGGGCCCTTGGCGTACCCGATAAGCAAGGAAAGCTTTGAAGGTGCCATCGTTCATCAGTTAACAGGAAATATAAAGAGATTATCGTCACTTCCAAACCAACGCTACTGCTATGATCTCACACATAACACTTGGAAGGAAGGATTCTCACAATAGGAACTACAAGGATACTGCTTATGAATTTCATTAATAATCAGGTGACACACTCTATATGCCTATAACCTTTGGATAACTTTGGATGTATTGGATTCTGCTGTTTATCACAATTGTGCCAGTAATAACCTTACCGGAGTATAGGAAGCCCCATATTGTACATATCACCAGTGCTCGTCTTATTAATAATTGTTCTATGGATTAGAAACATATCATCTGTAATGCTAGAAGGGTTTTTGCTTTGAGTTTCAATTGATTCTCGTTCGTTTTTCCTTCATATGGCTATGGTTCTTCGAACTATGGTGCTGGACGAATAAAGGCTCTTGTTCCATCTTTATGTCCAATCTAGTGTATCTATTTTACCTCATTATTTCCCATCCTATATTTCACTAATCTGAGTTATTACGAATCTGCATTACTAACGACATAACATAGAGTTCTACCAATCTAGACGATCACACCACAAGCCAAAAATATAAGTATAAAACCCCCTTTAACGTAAATCTACCCTCAGCTCTTCAGAACAGGGTTGGCCCTTTTTCCCTTTTTCATAATGTTCTTAGGATTTACAAACTGGAATGTTACAATGATTAATGATTTTTTATGGTCGGAATTGGATGATATTGATCTGGACTACGTTCACTTTCAACAAGACGGCGCTGCGTGCCACACAAGCAACGAAACCATTGATCTTTCACGAGAAAATTTTACGTACCTTGTTATCTCTCGAAGAGGTGATCACAATTGCCCACCGAGATCTTGTGATTTAACAGTTTGCGACCTATTCCTTTGGGGCCATGTGAAAGAGAAGATCTAGTCCAAGAGCTTAGCGTCGATTCATTACCCCAAAGATGGAATTCGTGACGCCATCGAGGACCTAGAGCAGCCACTATGCGATTTGGTTACCTATGGTAATTAAACATTTCGATAAAATCGTAATTACCACCATCTCTATGTAGAGAGGACAACGTTGCTCAATTATCTGGCTGGAAAATGACTATAACCTAACATTTTCAAGATATACACGGTGAAATGTGTCAGAATGTCATGTCCAACCAAAGTACATTATAGACGAATTCTTTAATTTATTGTGGAAATCTCCTTGATTGTCCCTTACTGCAGGCTTGTCACTTTACCAGTTTTACCCTTCACACAGACAATTTAGTGTTTAACTCTCAATTTTGGTATATGAGTGGTGTGTGTTGTTGTCATTATATTTGTTTCGCGCACATATGGCAGTTGGATTAGTATACTAAGGTTTTTGTTTTGCTGTATTTCAATTTAAATTTAAAACTTATAGGTTTTACCTCGACTCTTTTCTTTCAATAAATAAATGAATAAATAAATAAAAAGATCCCAAAAACGCCCAGTGAATGACTCCTCACCAGAACCGTCTCCAATCAACCGATTCGCGATGGAAATGAACCCCTTATTTTTCCCCATATGTCCCCGATTTCCATCCTCCCGGCGGGGGGGCGAGGAGGACGTACGTCTAGGGTCGGGCTGAACAGTCGATTGCGGATGCATTAGACGAACTTCCGGCTCGAAGTGCACTCTCCGATCATCTGTAACGGCCTACATGCCGGACTCATGCATATACATACGGCGACTTCCTGCGCCAGTGACGTGACGTCGTCGTACGTAATGGGGGGCGCATCCTGGGGGGATCGCGGGGAAATCAAGTCGATACTTTTGCGATTTTACGACTGCCAAACTTGTATGGTTTTATTGGAACTGCCCGGTGTTGGATCGACAATGCTGTTAAGTCTTAGACCATTGAAAGAAGAGACACAGCATCTCATTCATAAATTCGAGAATTTGTGAAGTCAAAATTTAGTCAGTTTTCAATAAGTGAGACGTAGATAACATAAGACATAGCAACATCATTTTATAATGCCGTAGCAACATTGCAGCATATAACTTTGAAACGTCCAGTGGCGTGGTGTTATCGGTATTGAAGAATGAAAATAAAATTACATGTGAATCTACTCTTTTTGACGAATTCATACAATGTTCCGAACATGAAAACTGATTCCGAGTTAGGTAAACAGAGTCTGCTGAATTCACAATTGATAACCAAATGTTTCTTTCCTCACTATCACCCTGGAATTTGGAAAGTGAAATTCTGAAAATACAAGAACCTACGCCACTGTTATTAAAATGATAGCTGTATAAAATCTAATAAGAATTGAAATTGTAGAATTTACTACCGGCTCGAGAATCCAATATTTCAGCAAGACAATGCTCGACCTCATATTGCCAGAGTTGGTTTAAACATTCTTGAAGCGATCCATGTGAATCTTTTGCTATGGCCGCCCAGATCCCCCGATCTTTCGCCCATAGAGCATGTTTGGGGCATCATGGGCAGAAGGCTTGGAAATTTACCCCAGCCCCCACGGACTTTGGCGGCTCTGAGACATGAAGTACAGGTACATCTTATTGCATCAATGCCAATACGTGTTGTGGCGTGTATATAGATAATCGCGGTGGACAAACACATTATTAACAGATACATAAAAAAATTATAAACCCTTCGTTTTTTTTCTCCAAATTTTAATCATTCACTCCTTGCTATACTACAAGGTGGCAAGAAAAACTTCGGACAAATTTTGCTGTTGTCTGGAACGAAAGTATTTCAGCGCAGCCAAATAATTTTTATTCCCTTGGTTTCTTTACACTTTCCTGTACTATTATGTGAATTTTCAGTTTGATATAATTTCATTTCACAGTTTTAGAATGTCAAACAAACGTAGTGCGATTTTGGAGCTGTTTCGTTAAGGTAGGCGTCAATGCGAAATTGTTCGTTTGCTCAATGTGCCTCGACAAACCGTGTCCGATGCAATTCGTCGTTTCAAGGAGCTTGGCCATGATGGTCGTCGTCCAGGAAGTGGTAGAAAACGCACTGTCGATACTAGCAATCGCAATATCGCCAAGAAGCGAGGCAATCGAAATCCGAGGGTTTCCATGAGGAAAATAGCCTGTGAGACCGGTATCAACCGCGAATCAGTCCGTCAAATTGCCAAAAAGGAGCTCAACCTCAAGCCATACAAGCTCCAAAAAGTTCAACTCCTCACGGAGGAAAACAAGCGCGTACGACTCCAGAGGTGGCGCCAACTCCTTCGTCTCGCCGCCGGTCAGCAATTGGAGCGAATTCTCTCCATAGACGAGAAGCTTTTCACCGTAGAACAATTCCACAACCACCAAAATAACAGAGTCTGGTCCGTAGAGGCTCCTGGTACATCGGCCATCGTCGAACACCGTCAAAATCCGCAATCCGTCATGGTCTGGGGCGGAATTTGTGGTGAAACTCCCTTAGTTTTCGTGAATCAAGGGGTCAAAATCAATCAAGAAGTCTACCGCTGCGACATCCTCGAGGCCGTAGTACTTCCGTGGGCCAAGCAGCACTTCGGCGATACGCATTGGACCTTTCAACAGGACTCCGCTCCGACTCACAGAGCGAAAATGACGCAAGAATGGTGTAAGAACCATTTTCCTTGTTTCATCCCATCTGCAGAATGGCCGCCCTACTCACCGGATCTCAACCCAATGGACTACAGCGTGTGGTCGATTTTGGAGCACCGGGCTTGTGCTAAAAAACACAAAAATTTGGAGTCGCTGAAGCAATCTCTGCGCCGGGAATGGAACCGATTAACGCCCGAGGAGCTGGGGACCATTGCCGAAAATTTCAAGAAGCGTCTGAAGGTGTGTATCGCCGCCAAAGGAAGCCACTTCGAAACGGCTTAGATAAATTATTAACAAATGTTCAAGCTATTATTATTTGTTGTTGTTTTGTTCTGTTTAATGAAGTTAAATGAAAAAGAGTTTGTCCGAGGTTTTTCTTGTCACACTGTATATCTGTTTTATAAAAAAAAAAAAAATTAAATCTAAACAGCTCCTCATCCTGAAGAAGAAAAGGAAGAAAAGAAGTCTGACTAGTATTTTCCTTCTTCGCTGTAGTTACTGGCGAACAATGAACGGCGTTCCCAGTTCTTGGATTATTGGCGGCAATGTTTGGGTACATAAGTTAATGATATAGCAGCGCCGAGTTAAATATTGCATTTTCAATAAAGACCAATCAAAATATTCATTAAATCATTCACATCTATTTGAATTCCAACCCCAATTGAAACTTGTGATGCAAGTCTCCATGAATTCGATGGACCACTATTCAACTGACATAGAAAAACATCCACTCCAGTTTATCAATTCTCCACAACAAATCCCCTCATTCTGACGTATTAAACCCCCATCAATCTGATAAGACTCCCGATCGCTTTGAAACCAAAAAGCGAAGACAGAGCCAGCCATCAGCCATCGGGATAGCGGGGATGAAACGTACACAGCACCCTCCAGCATCCCTCAGAAGCTCGGCAAAGTGAATTTGCGGTCCGCAATGAGTCAAACACACGTGCCTGGGCGGACACGTGCCCGAGTGGGTGGCCAATATTGAAAATTGCATAATTTAGATCATCAAGCGTTCCACATCCAGACCTTCTAGTGGGATTAGCATTCATTATTACTGAAAGGGAGGCGACGGGCCTCCTTCACTTTAAAGATCCCGGCCTGCAGTCGGGATACGGCTCGAGGGGGCGGCGTAGACGCTGATTTTCCTTTTAATAATATCGAGGATTTATTCCGGGAATAGGTCGGATGCTCCTCATGTTCGGGTTCGATGAGAATATTACGATATGTTATTGGTAAACGACGGTTTTCTGATCTACGACTGTTTTTAGACAATATCTCTACCAAATAAGAGGTGATATTTTGACATTCAAAGAAAAATGCCATTTTTTTGGTGAATAATCGGATGTTTATCAATACATAAGGACTGAACGAGAATAAATTCGCTATCACAAAAACGCCTATATCTCTTGAACCAATTGAGAAAAAATCAAAATTTGATCACAGCTAGCTCTGTTATGAACGTCAGAAACATGTGGAACATTTACTTCATGGATATTCCAATACTCTGTCGCAAAATGTCAAGCGAAGTGAATACACGAGAATTTATAGTGAAACTTTTTCAAAATAATCAAAAATGGAGCTTCAAAAGAATCGCAAAAGAGGCTCGCGTTCGTCCGGAAACGGTATCAAGAGTTGCTAAGCGCTTCAACGAAGATCTTACAATTAACCGCAAGGAAGGAACCGGGAGAAAAAATGGGTTTCATAGCCCAAAAAAAGTGAGGAAAGCCATCAGCCTTTTTCAGAAGAATCCTTACCTTTCAGGACGGAAAGTGGCCCAAATAGTGGGTTGTTCGCAGTCAACCGTTCAGAAAATCAAGTCGAGTTGTGAGCTTAGAACATACAAAGTGCAGAAAGTGCCAGACAGGAACGCTGTGGAGAATCAAGAAGCAAAATCAAGAGCAAAGAAATTAAAAAAAGATTTCTTGTAAAATTTTTCCTGTTGCGTGATGGACGACGAAACCTATGTCTTGGCTGATTTCTCGCAATTTCCTGGCCAGGAATTTTATACTGCAGATTCTCGTGGAGATGTTGACGAACAATTTCGCGTGAAGAAACAAGCAAAGTTTCCTAAAAAATTCCTGTTTTGTCAAGCAATTTCCACTTGTGGGAAAAGGAGCAAATTTTTCGTTGGCCAAGGCTCTGTTGACTCGAAGATATACATCGAGGAATGCTTGAAAAAGCGACTTTCACCATTTTTACGTGAGCAAGATGTGTCAACAATCTTTTGGCCAGATTTAGCTTCATGCCACTACAGGAAAGCACTAAGGAATGGTAGGAAGCTAATGAGGTGGTTTTGTCCCCAAAGAGGCCAATCCACCAAATTGCCCAGAACTCAGGCCAATCGAAAGATATTGGGCCCTGGTAAAAAGAGAATTGAAGAAGACTAAGAAATCAACGAAAACATCAGCGGAATTCAAGCAAAAGTGGAAGACAGCCTCCCAGAAAGTGACTGAGGACACTATAACAAGCATGATGGGAAGAATTCCAGAAAAAATCCATGAATTTTGTAAAAAATAGTTTTGGTTTTTATTGTAAAAACAGTTTTCATAAGAATTGGAAGATGATTCGAAAATGAGTTTTATTTTCGAAATCCGTCCAGTGGTTCAAAAGATATAAGCGTTTTTGTGATAGCGAATTTATTCTCGTTCAGTCCTTAAATCGTGGAATACTTTATTTAACCGAATGGAGTATGAGTATACATACACAAATATGGCTTGATCTCTTTTTTGAATAGACGATTCACAAGAACCAATCCGTCCATCTGGTTGAAAATTTGAGAACCTGCTTGGTCTCAAATTAAACAAAATATGTATTCGTAGAAATTAGTTACAACATTAAATCCATCATCACTGGGTACTCTATTTTCTATGCCACTTCCTGATACATCCTGCTACTGAATTAATATCTTGTTAACACGAGATAACCTTATGGGAAAAAGCACATGCAGTAGTTGGAAGTGAATTATGGACCAGGCTAAATAACTTTTCTGGTCTCCAGGTACTCAATCAAAGTCGTTTTGATTCCGCCTGATCATTAATGTTGGGTGCATTTATGAGGGGCTGAGTCATTATCACACCCAAATGTTTGGTGAAAACAATCTTCATTTGAACATATGTTTCGGAAGAACTGTCACCTTGAAACTGATGTCATTGACTACCTACATCCTGAATAAGCGCATGAATCCCCGACCGCATCTCATGCGGGCCCTCATCCGACAGCCATTTTGAACGAGTCCCCATTTTTCGGCTCCTCCGAAGACGTTCCAGAAGCATCGGTAACTTGATTGATGAGGGCATTATTGAATTACCGCTACTACGACGGAAGTGGCCGCCTTTGTCTTGGGAGTGTCGGCTCCGCAGCTTCTCATTCGTCCGTGCGTCGTTTCTCTAACTCTCTGCTCCGCTGGTCCTTCGGGCCGGATTTTCTGGGTCCCTTTTCCGTTCGGACGGCGGCCCCCATCGAGATGGGGATGGGACGTGAGTTGGGTGAGTAAAATGGTATAAGGCGTGCGTGTTTGCTTTGTATCGGGACGGATTGAGTGGATGGTTTTGGGTTTTAGGGTTTTTTTAGGGAGGTGGATTTTTTTGGGAGAGTAGATAGTGGATAAATAAATGGTGGACACACGTAATTTCGTTCTGAGAAATGAGGGCTGAGAGAAAGATCTCTGTCTAGTTAATACGTACTTGCGGTCAGTTCTCGCAATACTTTTACAAATCTTTGGAATGTTATATACAGGGTGGCCATTTGAAAACGAAACAGACGAGATTACAGACGAAATAAATTTTTTCGATAGAAATGCTCGGACAGGTCGATTTCTGTTTCGAGGGGGACAACTTAAGATGTAGGTTACGGACGCATAGCGCTTCAACCCTTGCTACTACAACCCTCACCGCCAATTTTTGAATAGGGAAGATGGGGTGAGTGATACCTCATTTGAAAGGTATGTTTATACTGATTTCAGCACAGTAATTGTTTTTTCATTTCATGCATTAGTTCTCGAAATATTCTTAACTAAGTATTTGAAAATGAAGTGGTGTTTTCATGGCACTTGTAGTGTTTTTTTGTGAAAAATCGACATTTTGAGCTTCAAAACAACCATGACTGTGGCTTCCTTCCTCCAATCCACTGACATAGAAATCTTTAATCAAGATTTCGATTTTTCACAAAAAAACACTACAAAAGTGCCATGAAAACACCACTTCATTTTCAAATACTTAGTTAAGAATATTTCGAGAACTAATGCATAAAATGAAATCTAAGCTCTAATATAATAAAATCTTTCTCCATTATATTAGAGCTTAAATTAAAAACCAAGGAAATTTTGTTCAATCCTCTTAATATTATGAAAAACAGAAGCTGGATGATACGTGATATCTGTATATTTTAGACGAGTAAGTCCCTTCGTTGCAAGGAAATCAAATATCTATTATTTCATATTTGTAGAGCTCCTGAAGATGCCCTAACCAGGCGAAACATATAGAGTAGATATTAAATTAAAAATCCATTTATGTACAAGTAGTTTTATTATATATATATCAAAAAAATGGATTATGGCCGATTAGTGAGTAACTTATTACTTCGGAAAGTTTCCTAAATTTGCCCAACTAGGGCACTTGAGACCATTACTTCTGTTATCTGAAGCCGCGCTCGCACCTACCGCAAGTCCGGACAAATAAAAACCAATCAAGCGGCCCCCCGAATCCGATCGCCCTCTCCTAATCGCATCCCCGGCATTCGATTATTTGAATATTCACGGCCGCCACCTCTCGCACAGCCTCCCGGAGGACCAGTTCAGTTCCCCAGATCCGGCGGATCGAGAGCATATGTTATTTAATATGATTCAATTCGCACATAATGCGGACCCGGAGAGACGATGATGCGTCGAGCCGTGGGGGGTGGCGGATTCGATAACGGGATTACTGTCAAATCAAATCGCATTAAAACCGAATGCAATCTGGTTGCAGGCCGTCGTACGCGGTGGCGGCGGGCGGCGGCGCGATCACGCAATCCGGTGGGACGAGATACCGGAGTCGGGAACGCCGAGGGATTGGGCGCTATCTTTTAATTGAATGTTGATGATGGCCAGGATGGAAACTGAGGCAATCGTCGAGCGGGAGACGGTGCGAGAGGGATATGCGATGGACTGGAATGAAGAAACGCCGTGGAAAATAATTATGTACTCACTTCGAGTCGGAAAAACAACCTAAATATGTCGGCACACTCTGTAAACAAATAAAATTTCAGTTATACGTAGAATTGTATGGAATCCATTTCAGATTAGAGTTTGGAGCAAGAAGATATTGACTTTTTCTTCATACGATCCGTGTCTTATCGATATTTTGTCATACGTGCAATATTATTTGATTAAAAACTGGTTAGGTACATTTAGGAAATACACTGTGAAAAATGGCGGTAAAATTAAAAAAAATTACGTATAATTCAGAATTATAATGAGGAGTTACTTCACAAGCTGTAAAATGTAATTGAATATTTTGAATTTGAGGGCTTGTTCTGAATTACACAAATTTATACCTATACATACACATACGAGGATATATTGAAAAATTCTCAGCCTACTATAGATCCAAACAAAATTCCAATGTCAAAATATTTCAATACTCAACATATTCTCCTCTTAATTAAATACAATTATTACAGAGAACCTGCAACGTCTCTAGACCTTTAAAAAAAATGTTTCTTCTTGCTCTGCAAACTAGTCCTCCACAGCTTTTGTTATCTCCTCGTTGAAAGAAAATTTACGAACTTTTAAACTCTTTTTCAGTTGAGGAAAGAGATAGTCGGACGGAGCCAAATCTGGTGAATAAGGGGGCTGTTCTAGTAATTCTAAGCCTAAATCACGAATTTTTTGCATGGCAACATGAGATTTGTGTACTGGGTCGTTGTCCCGTAAAAACAAAATACCTTTGAATAGCTTTCCGCGTCTTTTCTTTTTATTTTTTTCCCGTAGAGTGGTCAGTAATGTTGAATAGTATTCTCCAGTTATTGTTCTACCAAAAAATCAATCATGATTACTCCATGGTAATCCCAAACAACTGAAGCAAGAACTTTTCCAGTAGTTTTTTGGACACGAAACTTCTTAGGTCTTGGAGAATAAGAGTGTCGCCATTGCATCGATTGTTGCCTTGTTACTGGATTGTAGAAATGTACCCAAGTCTCATCGATGTAGTAACAATTCGGTTTGAGAACTAAGAAGTCTACATCGTTTTCAAATCGAGCACAGATCGAACGCGATGCTTCTACCCTTGCATCATGCTGTTGGTCAACATTCAAACATTCGGGGATCCATTTTGCAGAAATTTTTCTCATGTCCAAATCGACGTGAACTATATGATGAACGCGTTCGTTGAAATCTTCAGTGCTTCAGCTATCCGTTTTAGCTCAATTGGACGGTCTGATAAAATCATGTCATACACAGCAATCGATATTTTCGGGGACTGGCACAGAAACTGGACTTCCCGATCGGTCATCATCTTCAATGGAAAATTTACCTCTTTTGAAGCTTGCAGTCCAAATTTTCACGGTCGCATACGAAGGACATTGATGACCAAGGGTATTAAGCATATATCTTCGTAAATCTGCTTACCTCTTAACCCTTTTAAATACAGGTATGTACTTGATGATGGCTCGATAACTACTCCAATTTTTCGATTTTTACAATTTCGGTGGACATCTTTTTTTTTAATTTATTGAAATCTTGGCCATGATACTTTATAAAAATGGATGGATTATATAGACAGCTAATTATATTGACACAATTTGGAGTCGCGTTGAACACCTTTTGAAAGATTAGAGTTATGCAACGATTTAGGTACTGTTTGCTGTATTGTTAGCGAAAATATTGCGCATAGATACCTATCGGAATCAACCCAATAGGCAATGACTAATAAATTCTCGAATCAAGCTTCGCTTAATGCTTAATCCCTATAGGCGTAAGAATCTCTGTCGAAACGCGAGCGTAACACCTTGGCTAATTAGTGCAACGCCAAGTCACGAATCTTTTCCGTCTGTTGTTCACTAATTGGTCCCTGATGCGCGTGTATCGAAATCGAACAGATTAATTAATAAGATCTTAGATAAGAGGTGAAATCGAGGATCAAACTCGATGAAGCCATACTGTGCTTGCTCATGAATATCTGTCTCATAGTTCACAGAACGAGTATGTATTGAATCATTGAATGTTTATAGATTCATCATTTCTACTATTACATCTACTATCAATGTTTTTTATGATCTATCCCCTTCCAGATGAAACCTAGCCTGATGCTACAATATTTTCAGGTTTGTCATTTTCTCGAAATATACAGGGTGAGCCTTTGACTTGTACATATGTTTCAAATGTAGATTCCTCTCATCAAACTTAACACTTTCTTTCTATACCATTTTTCAAAATTCGGTTTCGTTTGGAAGATACAAGGTGTCGAAAATCCATGAGAAAAACACTTTTCTGTTCATATCTTCGGAAGCGTTATTTCAAACTAACTGAATTTTGGTTGATTGGTTACTCGATTCATAGTGCATATTCCTCAATCAAATTTCATTCAATAATCCTTCTGGTATGAAAGTTACAGCGTAACCGACTCATAAATCCCATAAAACCACTTGAAAAAGATAAACGGTCCATATTTTCGAAAGAATCGATCATTTTAGAAGATAAAAGTATTCCAATGTTTTTTCAATGAAACGTGTCGTTTTCGAGTTATTCCTGACTGTATACAATAAAATTTGAGGAAAAAATCATGAATTTCAAGAATGATCTGAATTCTTCCCTGGATTAAATATCATCGAATATTATTACTTTTCTGGTCTCTAAACGAGTTAACAATGTTGTTGTTGTTCGCTTGACTAAGAAAAAATCTGTGTGGAATCAATTGTCTGAATATCCCGTCTCTTTTCGATTTTATGATATCATTATGTAAATTCAAAAGCTATTCTGAGGGTGAGTTTTATAGTGTACATATTTGATTTTAACTATAGTGTTTTTAAATGATTTATATTTTTGTATGTCTGTTTTTTTATTCGATGTTTCGTTTTTGACACGATTTATTTATAAAAATATTTTAGTTCCTTCTGTTTTAGTCATTCGGTTGTTCACATTTGTTTTAAAATCAATTTTTATATTTTTGACTTTTTCGTTTATATTCTTGACTTTTTGTTCTTTTTGGACCCAACCTGAATTTTTCGTAACATGTTACTTTTTGTTGTAGCCTGATGAAGAAAATAAAATTTCCGAAACGTCGCTGATAGAATAAGTGTTTTTAATTTGGTATTCCTTGTGCCGATATTCACATTTTGAGATCGAGTTGTTTCCAGAACGTTTATCAACTTTGTCGAGACTATATGAGCTGAATCACGATCCAAACCACGTATTAAGTTGAAATTAATGAAAAATAAAATGATACACTAGGTATATAATCTGTGGCGATGTTCTAAACGATATTCTCTAATAATCTAAACAATATTCTCTTGGAATTTCATAAATTCGACACTACACTGTGAATATTACATTCATTCACTGAAAATCTTCACGTAATCATCACGAGAACGAAGAAAAACACTTTACATAATCACTTTCCAATTTTTTAATAGCATAGCTCTGAAGAAGATTTCCTCCATGTTTGTTTGGATATCGCTTATGCGTCGTTCACAGAAGTTCTATTACGTACAAAGATTTAATCTTGATTACGCAGGCTACGGATGAGTCGATTCTCAAACTTCTCTATAGAAGGCTGTGGTCGATTCATAGATCTTACGTTGTTTCAGGAATATTTATTGATCTGGCAACGTCCACATACAAAATTCTGTGAAATATTCACAGAATGGATACCAAATGGGTTAGGTTGAGTTGAACAATAATTAATTCTGATAACTTGATTGAAAGGCATTCTTTATGAGATATTTTTGTTGGGATATCGAGGAAATATGAACAAGTTTTTATTGTTTACCAACAAATCTTTAGGAAAATCGAAGTACCTATTTTGATAGGAGAAATATGTATAGCTTTTTAATGGCACATATAATCAGACAAAACTAAGTGTTTTTGTTAGGAAATATCGTGTTTTTACCATTCCTATTCAGATAAAGTTAGTACTTGAGGATTCCCTAAATGTATCAACTCAATTTCAATCGAAAAATATGAACTTTGAGGTTTTTGCAGAGAATCGTATGAGGCACGTATTTGGCCCAATTTCATTTTTCAAATGGCTATTTCTCTTCAGCAGAGAAAAATGGAAAACGGTTTCTTTTGGCCTCAAGAATCTACAGTTAAAATACAGGGTGAGTCTTTGACTTGTACATATATTTTAACTGTAGATTCCTCTCATCAAACGAAACACTTTTTCCTATACCACTTTTCAAAATTCGGTTTGGTTTGGGAGATACAGTGTCGAAAATCCATGAAAAAAACACTTTTCTGTTTATATCTTCGGAACCGTTATTTCGAATGAACTGAATTTTGGTTGATTTTTTACTCTATTCATGGTGCATATTCCTCAATCGAAACCTATTCAATATCTTTACTAGTATAAAAGTTACAGGGTAGTCAACTCATCAATACACGCTAAAACACCATAAAACCACTTTAAAAAGATAAACGGTTCATACTTTCGAAAGAATCAATCATTTAAGAAACTAGAAGTATTCCTATTTTTCTTCAATAAAACGCGTCGTTTTCGAGTTATTTCCAAATTTACCCGGAGAAATTTGACGAAAAAATCATTGCTTTCAAGAATAATCTTAATGCGTCTCTGAATTAAATATCATCGAATATTATTCCATCTCTGGTCTTTAAACGAGTTTTCAATGTTATCACAATATTTATCAACTTTGTCGAGATATTTTAATAATAAAATGCCACAAATGTGGGAGATAAAATTGAACACCAAGGAGGATTTAATACGCACAGTTTCTATTGAAAATTCATAGTTACCGGTCCATATTGAAGTACATATGATATATGAATATGAAATACAAAATTCGGATATGAATAATGAATCTCGATACAAACTACTTATTGAATTGAAATTAATGAAAAATAATACGATACCTGATAATCTTTGGCGATGTTTCTATCTAAACAACATCCTCTTGGAATTTTATAAACTCGACACGGTTGAAATTATATTAATTCACTTCACATAATAATCACATTAGAACAATAAGTCACTGAATGTATTCAGATTATTCAGAACTTCACATAATGTTTACAGTTTGTTCAGAGACTCTGGTTTGTTATTGTTTAACGTTGGCCTCCAGGCTCCAGATAACCATACGGTTTTCGCTCTACGCATGCGTGGTAAAATTTGACGGCAAAGTCGATTTATGATGGATACGGCAGAATTCATAGATATTTATATCACGGTACACAAATGTATCGTGATTTATACTATGTTTCGTAAACAATCCTTAACCTCAATGAAAATATCAGCAAGCTGACAACATCTTCTTGAAATTTCTGTGCAAAAATTCACAGAATCGATACAAATTAGATTAGGTTAGGTTGTTTAATAATAAATCTGAATGAAAAGTCTATCTTCATGATATTGTTTGGGAATTTCGAGGAAAATATGATCAAGTTATTAGTGTTTACAAACTAATCTGCAGAAAAATCGAAGAAGGAACTTATTTTGGTGGAATAAATGTGGCATTTTAGTTGCAGATATAATCCGATGAAACTAACTGTTTTTGTTGAAATTATCGTGTTTGCAACATTTTTATTCCAATAAGGTTAGTACTTGACTACTTGAGTATTCCCTAAATTGGGCCTAAATGTATAAACTCAATTTCTATCGAGAAATATGAACTTTGAACCAATTCCACAGTATTATTTCAGGGACGTATTTAGCCCGATGTTTTTTTCAAATGGCTATATCTTTTTAACAGAGCCGAATTCGGAAAAATGGAAAATGAAAAAAGGTTTCTTTTGGCCTCAAGAATCTTCAGTTAAAATATATGTACAAGTCAAAGACTCACCCTGTATACAAGTCAAAGACTCACCCTTTGTGGTTGATCAATATTATTTAGCAAGAGAACACGATTTTTCATGTTCATCAAACATATTCGAAATTCCCTATCTCCTAATTATACCGGATGATTCTCATCTTGCCCATATCTTATCAACTGGTCCGCGCGAACCGTGACCGCCTAGAATCCATGATCATTAATCAAGATAATCTGTTCTAAATACGATTTTGATTTCGGTTACATCATCCGGCCGTACCCACTACGCGGCGGAACTTTCTATACCTATATACATTGTCTGGTTTAATGAGGAAAGCGACAGGGAACTGGGAAGAAATGTGGGAACTGCAGGTGCCATTATAGCAATTCCGGGATGGATAACTGGATGCCGGGGTTGACTCATCTGGAGACGCGACTCGTCGGAATCATTAAAAGTTTCTGATCATATTTTAATTGGGATGGGGCGGTGAGGTGCGTTCAGTTGTCACCTGATGCCCGGTTTTGGAGAAAAAAATCCTGCAGGGCTTGTAATCCAAAATGTTGTGGAAAACCTGCGAAATGCAACAATTTGGGGATCTCCTCCTTTTGAAAAAGACTATTCAGATTATATATGTTGAATAATAAAACACTTCAAGGTGGTAACGTGGTTATGTTATGTTTGTTACTAACTTGACCTTGTCTCTAAGGATGCGGCGTTGTTAGAGAGAGAGCGTAGAGAGGGATCATCGAAAGCCATCGACTCAGATCACATCAGAGTGTTTGTACATTAGGCGTACGCTATGGCCTCAGCATATCATGTCAATTCATAGGGGGCACAAAATTCAAATTGCTTATATATATCTGTATATCTAAATAAAATACAAGAGCTCTCTTGGAGAGAAGAATGGGCGGCTGTACCAATTCTTATCACCACGAGAATTAAAGAACAAAATGGATGTATAAAGATAAAATAAATACCACAATGGTGGGTGAAGTCATAGAGCTGGTTCTTCTTTGTTACCGCACCATTCACAGATGGAAACTTTTTGGATAAATTTTGAACAGTATAAATTTAAGCAGTTGAGAAATCACAATTCCTTCGTGAAAATTGAACGATATTGACACCCTGCATCATTAGATTCTCAAGTCTTACATGCAGGAACCTTAAACTAGTCATTTCGATATGAAAAATTACGGGCAGAATGTAGGTGCACTGTTTGTAATGGAGTGAGGGTAAATTCATCATGTGGGTTGCTTTTACGTTTTATCGAAGACGGCTAGAAGGTGGTAATGTTGCTGGAACGGCCGCCACCAGGTTCTCCCATCATTTGTCTTCCATCACCTGTCAAGACGTGGCCCTATTCAAGAGGAAGAATAATGGGGGAAAGGGAGCTCGAGGGTTCTATTTAATTTTCAAGGAAAACTATGTTGGGAAATGGCGTGAATGTTTTTGCAGATTTTCATACGATGGAGAATTTTCAGTAGGGATAACTGTGATTTGACAGAAGGTAGAAGCCACGTTGTTTTGACATTTATGTTGAGGAAGCATTGAAAAATTATGAAGGGAAGATTCACACCGCAACAACGTTTACAAATTGTCGAAATTTATTTTCAAAATCATTGTTCTGTTCGCCAAACTAATAGAGAAGTTGGTGAAATTTATGGTTTACATAATCGTCCATCAGAGCAGCTTATTTGTCGAACTATCGATAGATTTCGGACAACATTTCCTTTTCTCGATGCAACTACATCAACAAGACAAAGAACTGCACGTACAGAAGAAAATATTGCTGCTATAAGTGATAATGTTAATGAATATCGAGATTTGTCTATTCGTCAACGTTCACAACAAGTTGGTCTCTGTGTATCCACCACATGGAAAATATTTCGTAAAGATCCAGGTCTTCACCCGTACAAGAACCAATTGGTTCAAGAACTGAAGCTACTTGACCATAATAAGCGTCGTTTGTTTGCTGATTGGGTCCTAGAACAGCTTGAAGTTGATCCACTTCTTTATCGAAAAATTGTGTTTAGTGATGAAGCTCATTTCTGGTTGAACGGCTATAGTTTACGTATACGTAAACAAGCAAAATTGTCATAAAATTATCTTTCAAATGAAAAAAACTTGGATTCAATCTTAATTTTAATGTGTTTTATTCCAATTTGAAGTTTTTTCACAAAAAAAACACCTGATAGCGGTCGTTTAAGTAGCAAGTTTCAAAGGGGTTTCTTCAGGTCTCAAGAAACTACATTGAAAACTGGGAAGGTCTTGCCCCGTATTGAAAAATACACTGCGCGAAAAAATAAACGCACATTCTGAAAATCTCAACTTTAATGGAAGTTAATTTTACATTGACTTTATAACTTATTTTTTATGTTCTCTCGGGAAGGTTTTGAACGAAACAAGACACATTATATGGAAGAAAAATTCAGGATTTCACCGAATCTTATGTGGAAGAAGAGAAATGAACAATTTTCAAAATACTGAAATGCTGATAAGTGATTTAATACTTGGTATTTCCACCCCTTGCGTTAATTACAGCTCGGCAACGACGGTTCATACTCAAAATGAGTGATCTTAAAATGTTCTGATCTAATCCTTCCCAGATTTCTCCGAGTTGGATTCCTAAGTCATTAAGAGTAGCTGGATGATTTTCTGAACTTCTCAGCCTTCTATTGAGGTTGTCCCAAACTTGCTCAATCGGATTGAGATCTGGACTTCTTGCTGGCCATTTCATTCGAGAGACTTCAACCTCTTCAAGGTACTCCTGAACGATGCGTGCACGATGGGGTCTGGCATTATCGTCCATAAAAATGAAATTTTCACCAATGTATGGGGCAAATGGCACTACATGCAGATTTTCATTCGATGGAGGCCATTCTCAACTAAAATTCTAAAAATAAAGACTCTGTTTTAAATGATATATCGGGTGTCTTTTCAGAGTGATAGAATTTTCGGTAGTGATAACTGTGATTTGACAGAAGGTTGAAGCCATGTTGTTTTGACATTTCTGTTCAGTAACTGAAAATTTTTATGGAAAGACTCACGCCTCAACAACGTTTACAAATTGTTGAAATTTATTTTCAAAATCAGTGTTCTATTCGCCAAACTTCTAATCCTTCCCAGATTTCTCCGAGTTGGATTCCTAAGTCATTAAGAGTAGCTGGATGATTTTCTGAACTTCTCAGCCTTCTATTGAGGTTGTCCCAAACTTGCTCAATCGGATTGAGATCTGGACTTCTTGCTGGCCATTTCATTCGAGAGACTTCAACCTCTTCAAGGTACTCCTGAACGATGCGTGCACGATGGGGTCTGGCATTATCGTCCATAAAAATGAAATTTTCACCAATGTATGGGGCAAATGGCACTACATGCTCTTCAAGAATGTTCCCTACATACTTATCAGCATTCATGCTCCATTGTCAATGACCACTAGGTCTGTACGAGCAGTCAAAGATATTCCACCCTATAGCATAATCGATCCTCCCCCGAAACCAGTAGTATTCAGGAAATTGCACTGAGCATATCTTTCATGTGGACGTCTGTATACGAGGGAACATCGATCACAATGGTAGAGGCAGAATCTAGAGTCATCTGTGAAGAGAACTCTTTCCCAATCGGCCTCTTCCCAATGGATATGCTCTCTCGCAAGATCCAAACGCGCCCTTCGATGGGCTGGGGTAAGAGCTGGGCCTCTTGCCGCGACACGAGGCCTTAAATCATATTCTCTGAGGCGATTTCTTATTGTCTGAGTGCTAATTTGCACCTCATGAGTTTGCTCAAGCTGATTTTGAAGGAGGCGAGCGGTTGCAAACCGTTGTCTCAACGAAGAAACTCTCAAGTAACGTTCTTGAATGGCAGTTGTTACCCGTGGTCTACCCTGTCCTGGTCTTCGGACATTCATACCTGTCTCCCTGAATCACTGCAACATTCTGGACACACTTGTATGGGAAACTCCAAACCTTTCTGCAATTCTTGTGTATGTCCACCCTTCTTCTCGCAAAACTACCGCTTGGGCCCATTCCTCTTGGGTCAAATTGCGTGTTTCGCGTTGCATAGCGATCGAGTATAGAAAATCAAACGAAAGAAAAACTATTGATCACTAGAATTGATCGAGAACAACTGATTTTAGAATGGAGCCAATACATTCAAAATCTGATAATATCATCTTTTTTTATTCCTGCTGGGAGAAAACACCTGTATTGAAGAAAAACGTTGAAAGTGAATAACATATGCATGCATAATTCTGATGAAAATCATTATCATTGAGAACATCTTCAGTTGTAGAATAAATTTGAGATTTCCATAATGTGCGTTAATTTTTTTGCGCAGTGTAGTTATGTGTGTTTTTGATTTTGATGAGAGAGGACAGATACAGGGTGTCATTAATTCACATGCAAACAACATTTAAAGTCTTGATCTTAATGAGATTTATATAAAGCAATTTTCTACATCATTTTGATAATAGAGATGCCATCGACGCCTGGGTTTACGTTTACCATGATGTTGGTTTACTTGATCTATTATTTTTATTGTCGCTGGTTAGATCTCTCACGGAAGAGAGATGAGATCTATTCCTTCCAATCTCACAGATATATTCATCCAATAGGACATCCTGTCTCATAACCAAACAGCGCCTCAGAATCCCACGATCGGCGATACGCGATTGGTCGAAGACAATCCCGCTAAGTGACCTGATTAACCGCAGCATCAGCAGCATCTTCTCGGAACGTACCACCCGATTAAACAAATCTCAAATCACCGTCTAGGACGACGCGATGGCCAATATAGAAAATTAGATAATTTGATTTGGGGTCGAACGTCTTTTGTCCGCCTGGGAAACGGCAGCTGCTACCGGAAACACTTGAACGACACTCCACGGTCGCCCGAGACCAGGCTTGTCTTCACGTGCGCGAACCGCCGCTCGCGTTTTATTGAATCGACCCTTTCGTGATCCTCGGGTCATTCGAGTATGAACGGAAGAAGTTCTTTGAAGGGAAGATCTCGCTGCGACGATCTGTTTCTATTCGGCGGATATTTAATATGTATTGATATCTAGTTAGCATAGACCAGTTCCATGCATAAACAGAATATTGCGATACCATATAAACGATTCAACGAACAATAACTTATTAGAAGTGTCAAAAAAGAAAACTACACCTTTCACAGTTGTAATTCAGAAATTCAAAGTTCAATTTCAGAAAAGGGAACATGTATTTCAGAATAGCAATATGTAATTCAGAAAACAGAAATTGAATTTCAGAATAGTTAATTCAATTTCAGAAAAACGAAATTGAAATTCAGATTAGAAAGTTGTAATTCAGAAAAACAAAGTTGTAATTCAGAATAGTAAATTAAGTTCAGAAATGACAAATTCAATTTCAGAAAAGGAAAATTGTATTTCAGAAGTTATCTTTCAGAAAATGTAACATGTAATTCAGAATAGTATAGAGCTCGATATCAAGTGATGCAACATAGGAATCTAGGACAATGTGGCATCGAACTTGTCTTAAGTATTTCGTATTTTCAAATTTGTTTTTTTTTCCTGTTTTCGTTTTTGACTGTATATACCTCCATTCTCTTCTTGGAAATAAAGTTATTGTTATTATATTTCTTAATTCTATGAATGTATCTAAGTACTTTAAGAGTCGAAAATGACCTCAAGAATCATAATTAATATTTTTCGCCGCCCATTTTAAATGAAATCATGTCTCCATTGCAATAACCAACATAACATTAGAGAAAGTGGAAAGCAATTGAATTACAATTTCTTTTTTCTGCATTACAATTTCGTTTTTCTGAATTAAAATTTTCCATTTCTGAATTTCGAATCACCAATTCTGAATTACAATTTATATTTTCTGAAATTCAAATTACCGTTTCTGAATTACATATCACCATTCTGAAATTCAAATTACCCTTTCTGAATTACATATCACTATTCTGAAATTCAAATTACCTTTTCTGAATATCAACTTACTATTCTGAATTACAATTTCCATTTTCTGAAATTCAATTTGCTTTTCTGAATTACATTTTACGTTTTCTGAATTACAATTGGAAAAGGTGTAGAGTTACGCAATAAATTGAAAAAAAAAATATGTCCACCGAAATTGTAAACATCGAAAAATTGGAGTATCGAGCCATCATCAAGTACCTGGACTTAAAAGGATTAAGAGGTGAGCAGATTTACGAAGATATGCTTAAATCCTTGGTGTCCTTCGTATACGACCGTGAAAAATTGGACTGCAAGCTTCAAAAGAGGTAAATTATCCATTAAAGATAATGACCGATCTCGAAGGCCAGTTTCTGTGTCAGTCCCCGAAAATATCGATGCAGTTCATGACATGATTTTATCAGACCGTCGAATTGGGCTAAAACGGATAGCTGAAGCACTGAAAATTTCATACGAACGCGTTCATCATATTGTTCACGTCAATTTGGACATGAGAAAAATTTCTGCAAAATGGATCCCCAAATGTTTGAATGTTGACCAAAAGCGTGCAAGGGTACAAGCATCGCGTTCGATCTGTGCTCGATTTGAAAACGATGTAGACTTCTTAAACCGAATTGTTACTATGGATGAGACTTGGATACATTTCTACGATCCAGAAACAAAGCAACAATCGATAGAATAGCGACACTCTGGTTCCCCAAGACCTAAGAAGTTTCGTGTCCAAAAATCTGCTGGAAAAGTTCTTGCTTCAGTTTTTTGGGATTGCCATGGAGTTATCATGATTGATTTTTTCGATAAGGTTAGAACATTAACTGGAGACTACTATTCGACATTACTAACCACTTTACGGGAAAAAATTAAAGTGAAAAGACGCGGAAAGCTATCCAAAGGTATTTTGTTTTTACAGGACAACGCCCCAGTACACATATCTCATGTTGCCATGCAAAAAAAAACGTGATTTAGGGTTAGAATTACTAGAACACCCACCCTTATACACCAGATTTGGCTACGTCCGACTATCATCTCTTTCCTCAACTGAAAAAAAATTTAACAGGTCGTAAATTTTCTTCCAACGAGGAGGTAATACATTTTTTCTAAAGATCTAGAGACGTTGCAGGTCGCTGTAATAAATGTATTCAATTAAGAGGAGAATATGTTGAGTAATGAAATATTTTGACATTGAAATTTTGGTTGTATATTCACCAGGTCACAGAATGTCCTGCCATTGCAAGCCTGCGCAAGTAATGTCTTGGGCAAGAGAATTAGACAAAGAAGCTAATCTCCTTGGAGCCTTCTGATAGATACTCAAGTTCATTCGAGCTCTAAAACTGGAGGGCGCGTTGTAGATAGTGCATTTGCGAGAACAGCTTTGATGGGGACACAATAGACCTTAAGGCTTGTTCGGACTTGGCCAGTATTTTAGTCGAGTGGAGAGTCGATTCGCCCACTGACTACTCTACCACAGTATCAAAGACTCTTAAACAGTATAAGGTAGTAGGTACATCATCCTGTGACTCTACTCGACTCGATTGCTGGCGTTCGCACACGGGAAATTACAAAATCATTCGCTACTCGACTAATCTACTGGCCTAGTCCGAACAAGCCCTTAAGGTGGAATGAAGTCCCTTACCAAACTGCAAATTGTGTTGTCAGGTGAAGATTCGAACCAGCTTGCTGTTCGATGCAGCAAAGCAAGATTGTCCTCATAGGAACGCCGTTTGAAGAGGTCTTTGGAAGACTCTATCGTATTCTGCTAGTTTGTTCAGGAAGTCGACATAATCTCCTTCTTTTTAGAAGCATTAGGCAGAGCCTTCAGAATGGTCTTGCTTCTTGGGCTCGATAACGCCCAGGTCAGCTTCACACTGACAATTCAGAAAGAATCGTCATTGAATATCTTTCGAATGGCAAAAGTGAGGCTATAGTGTGAGGACGGCCTAATCCCTGACCTGTCCGTTTTGATCCTGGGATGCAAGTGTATCGGCAGCGATGGCCAATGGGCAACGCTTACGCCTCGGGAATGACGCCGCTTCACAACTAATTTTATGGTAGCAAACAGCCAATTATCGGGCGCGTATTTTCGCCCGGATTTTTTCCCCTCGCCTCCGAACGAAATTGCGGGCAACGCAATTAGGTGTCAGTCGCTGAACAGCTGATATGTGGAACTAATCTGCAACAGTTTTTGTCTCGACATGCAGATTTTTCGCGAATGAAAATGCACGATGAAATTGCCGATGCATGCGGTCGTTTTGTTGCGCGCCGGCCGCATGTGGGATCCAATCTGGCACGTATGAAATCGATATAAATTGAACACCGTTAATCTCATCATCATCGTCGGCCTTCTGGGAAACTTTTCGATTTAATCGAAAACGGTGGAACAATCGGTGCTTAATGGCATCTTCTCGAAGATGACCGCTGCATAGCCGATGGTCGAAGCCATCTTTACCACCTCACCTTATACCTTCACGTATCAAGAGATTCCGAAAGAAGGTATCAATAATTTGCTGTTTTCACTCCTTGTGAAGACTACTCGGATTCATTCTATTTGAGAAATCGGGAGAAGTGAATGAAATGATTTTGATGCAAAATAACTCTGAATCCATTTGGACCACTCCGAATACGAGGATATATTGAGAAATTCTTAGCCTACTATAAAACCAAACAAAATTTCAATGTCAAAATATTTTATTACTCAACCTATTCTCCTCTTAATTGACTACATTTATTACAGCGAACCTGCAACGTCTCTAGACCTTTCAAAAAAATGTTTCTTCTTGCTCTGGAAACCAGTCCTCCACAGCTTTTATTACCTCCTCGTTGGAAGAAAATTTACGACCTTTTAAACTTTTTTTCAGTTGAGGGAAGAGATGATAGTTGGACGAAGCCAAATCTGGTGAATAAGGGGATGTTCTAGTAATTCTAACTCTAAATCACGAATTTTTGCATGGCAACATGAGATTTGTGTACTGGGGCGTTGTCCTGTAAAAACATAATACCTTTGGATAACTTTCCGCGTCTTTTCTAATTAATTTTTTCCCGTAGAGTGGTCAGTAATGTCGAATAGTAATCTCCAGTTATCATTTTACCCTTATCCAAAAAAGCAATCATGATTAATCCATGGCAATCCCAAAAAACTGAAGCAAGAACCTTTCCAGCAGGAAACTTCTTAGGTCCTTGAGAACCAGAGTGTCGCCATTCCGTCGATTGTTGCTTTGTTTCTAGATCGTAGAAATGTACCGAAGTCTCATCCATGGTAACAATTTGGTTTAAGAAGTGTACATCGTTTTCAAATCGAGCACAGATCGAACGCGATGCTTCTACCCTTGCACGCTTTTGGTCAACATTCAAACATTTGGGGATCCATTTTGCAGAAATTTTTCTCATGTCCAAACTGACGTGAACTATATGATGAACGCTTTGTATGAAATCTTCAGAGCTTCAGATATCCGTTTTAGCCCAATTCGACGGTCTTATTAAATCATGTCATGAACTGCATCGATATTTTCGGGGACTGACACAGAAACTGGCCTTCCCGATCGGTCATCATCTCCAATTACCTCTTTTGAAGCTTGCAGTCCAATTTTTCACGGTCGCATACGAAGTACATTGATCACCAAGGGTATTGAGCATATCTTCGTAAATCTGCTTACCTCTTAACCCTTTTAAATACAGGTACTTGATGATGGCTCGATACTCCAATTTTTCGATTTTTACAATTCTGGTTTACTTTTTTGACGTCGAACTCTACACTGACACTTCTAATAAGTTGTTGTTCGTTGATATCGTATCGCAATATTTTGCTTAAGCATGGAACTGGTCTAGGCTAACTAGATATCAATAGATCCTCGTATGAACATAAGTTTAATCCCACGAAAACATCGACTGAAGATCCAAATCAATAATAAACATTCTTCTCTTCCAGACGATCCTCAGCATCATCAGCGGACCAAAGTCGATTCCGGCCCAGGGCAAATGCACAGGTAGGTGACTCGTTGGAAACATCGAAGTCATGCAGATATATATGGTAGGATGGAGTGTTAAATGATCATTTAATAGGCATTTACGGCATTTGGACCGACAAGGCATCTCTATCAGAATTCAGTCAAGTCATGCCGACTCCTATATGGAATGCGGTAATTTCAGGTTGGGGAATGCGAAAAAGGGAAACGGGATAAGGGAGGAGGGGGGCTTTAATTGAAGATGTGTGAGGAAGTGTGGCTAGGAGGATTCTCGGGATATATATACAGGGTGAGTCTTTGACTTGTACATTTATTTCAACTGTAGATTCCTCTCATCAAACGAAACACTTTTTTCCTATACCATTTTTCAAAATTCGGTTTGGTTTGGGAGATACAGGGTGTCGAAAATCCATGAAAAAAACACTTTTCTGTTTAAATCTTCGGAACCGTTTTTTCGAATGAACTGAATTTTGGTTGAGTTTTCACTCTATTCATGGTGCATTTTCCTCAATCGAAACCTATGTATGTTACAGTGTAGTCGTCTTATCAATACACGCTAAAACACCATAAAACCACTTTGAAAAGATAAACGGTTCATATTTTCGAAAGAATCAATCATTTAAGAAACTAAAAGTATTCCAATTTTTTTTTCATTAAAACGCGTCGTTTTCGAGTTATTTCCAATTTTACCCAGAGAAATTTGACGAAAAAATCATTAATTTCAAGAATAATCTGAATGCGTCTCTGAATTGAATATCATCGAATATTATTCCTTCTCTGGTCTTTAAACGAGTTTACAATGTTGTCACAATATTTATCAACTTTGTCGAGATATTTTAATAATAAAATCCCACAAATGTGAGAAATTGAACACCAAGGAGGATTTAAAACGCACAGTTTCTCTTGAAAATTCATAGTTACTGGTCCATATTGAAGTTAAATGTCGATGAAATACAAAATTCGGATATGAATGATGAATCTCGATAGAAACTACTTATTAAATTGAAATTAATGAAAAATAATACGATACCTGATAATCTGTGGCGATGTTTGTATCTAAACAACACCCTCTTGGGATTTTATAAACTCCACACGGTTGAAATTATATTAATTCACTTCACATAATAATCACATTAGAACAATAAGTCACTTAATGTATTCAGATTATTCAGAACTTCACATAATATTTACAGTTTGTTCAGAGACTCTGGTTTGTTATTGTTTAACGTTGGCCTCCAGAGCTCCAGATAACCATAATTCGGTTTTGGCTTTACGAATGCGTGGTAAAATTTGGCGGCAAAGTCGATTTATGATGGACACGGCAGAATTCATAGATATTTATACCACGGTACACAAATGTATCGTGATTTATACTATGTTTCGTAAAAAATCCTTAACCTCAATGAAAATATCAGCAAGCTGACAACATCTTCTTGAAATTTATGTGCAAAAATTCACAGAATCGATACAAATTAGATTAGTTTAGGTTGTTCAATAATAAATCTGAATGAAAAGCCTTTCTTCAGGATATTGTTTGGTAATTTCGAGGAAAATATGAACAAGTTATTAGTGTTCACAAACTAATCTGCAGAAAAATCGAAGAAGGAACTTATTTTTGTGGAATAAATGTGGCTTTTTAGTTGCAGATATAATCCGATGAAACTAACTGTTTTTGTTGAAATTATCGTGTTTGCAACATTTTTATTCAAATATAAGGTTAGTACTTGACCACTTGAGTATTCCCTAAATTGGGCCTAAATGTATAAACTCAATTTTTATCGAGAAATATGAACTTTGAATCAATTCAACAGTATCATTTCAGGGACGTATTTAGCCCAATGTTTTTTTTTTCAAATGGCTATATCTTTTTAACAGAGCCGAATTCGGAAAAATGGAAATAGAAAAAAAAAAGTTTCTTTTGGCCTCAAGAATCTTCAGTTCAAATATATGTAGTATGTACAAGTAAAAGACTCACCCTGTACATATTCTTATGAAATGGAGCTGTACAGATTTGTTTCCAATTAGGGCATGTGTCTCGAAAAGGCAACAAGGAACAGATCATTCAAACAAACATATTGATCCATTCCCCGCTCCTAATCTCAGTTATGGCAGAGGAATGTCAAACGGGGCACCATACAGTTCTGCGTATGATGCAAGAGCACAGATAAAAACCTCATCAGCAAAAACCTCTGTCTCCCCGTATAAGTGTAGGGCATTGGATTTGTTAACAAATATTCATATTGGAGGGCATCTTCTTCTTCGAATGTAATTCTTTCTTCATTTCTTCAAAGGGGTTGATAAAGCATTTTTAAATAATCTGAAACAAAAACTAAAGGGAGAAAAAACGGAAAAGCAAAATCAACTAATATATTCTCGGAATTATCAGGTGTAGACAGATATGCAGTTTCATGTAACATTCTTCTGGGAGATTTTTGTTATCGTAAGCATCAATTGCCACCCTTCAAAATCCAATAAGACGGTGATAAAAGTTCATATTCTTCCGGCGCAACGATGTCCCTTGTTTACCAAACCAAACAAAACCTCGTCACGCAAGAAATCGAATAAAATTTCGCACAATGGACGCGATGATTTCGAAATGCAATCAACGCATCCTAATTCCCGTAATTTATCGGCAATCCCCCATACATCGCCTGCATTCCCTTCTTGCGTTGCCGATGTCACTCCGGGGCTGTCATCATCATCGTTCTTCCCTTCGTTTCGCGATAGGGTAACATTGTCTCACCCGCGCCTCATTAAGCGCATCAAACCGTCGTTTGTTAAAGTCATATTCTCTTTGTGACCGGGTGAGCCATCCTGGATGGCGCTAACTCACTTTTGCCGTTTCGATAATTCATTCCGCGTCTTGCGTGACAAGTGTTATTAACTGGAGAGACGGAGGAGAAATATTTTTCTGGGATGTTTGATAAGCAAACATCCAGGAGGACGTGTAGGGCGATTCGGGAAGACTCAGCGATGAGTTTTTGCCGGTGGGGGGACGTGAAATGGAGACTTTTTCCAGGGAGGAACGGGATGTTTTGGGTTTTGAAGAAAACTGCAAGTAGAGTCTAGTTCGAAAGAAAATGGTTTGTTGGTAGAGACTTCAAAAGTATCGGGTGTTTTTTTGGAGTGATAGTACACTGCGCAAAAAAATTAACGCACATTCTGAAAATCTCAATTTTAATGAAAGTTAACTCTACATTGACTTTATAACTTATTTTTTATGTTCTCTCGGGAAGGTTTTGAACGAAACAAGACACATTGAATGGAAGAAAAATTCAGGATTTCACCGAATCTTATGTGAAAGAAGAGAAATGAACAATTTTCAAAATACTGAAATGCTGATAAGTGATTTAATACTTGGTATTTCCACCCCTTGCGTTAATTACAGCTCGGCAACGACGGTTCATACTCAAAATGAGTGATCTTAAAATGTTCTGATCTAATCCTTCCCAGATTTCTCCGAGTTGGATTCCTAAGTCATTAAGAGTAGCTGGACGATTTTCTGAACTTCTCAGCCTTCTATTGAGGTTGTCCCAAACCTGCTCAATCGGATTGAGATCTGGACTTCTTGCTGGCCATTCCATTCGAGGGACTTCAACCTCTTCAAGGTACTCCTGAACGATGCGCGCACGATGGGGTCTGGCATTATCGTCCATAAAAAGGAAATTTTCACCAATGTATGGAGCAAATGGCACTACATGCTCTTCAAGAATGTTCCTCATATACTTATCAGCATTCATAGCTCCATTATCAACGACCACTAGGTCTGTGCGAGCAGTCAAAGATATTCCACCCCATACCATAATCGATCCTCCCCCGAAACCAGTAGTATTCAGGAAATTGCACTGAGCATATCTTTCATGTGGACGTCTGTAAACAAGGGAACGTCGATCACAATGGTAGAGGCAGAATCTAGACTCATCTGTGAAGAGAACTCTTTCTCAATCGGCCTCTTCCCAATGGATATGCTCTCTCGCAAAATCCAAACGCGCCTTTCGATGGGCTGGGGTAAGAGCTGGGCCTCTTGCCGCGACACGAGGCCTCAAATCATATTCTCTGAGACGATTTCTTATTGTCTGAGTGCTAATTTGCACCTCATGGGTTTGCTCAAGCTGATTTTGAAGGAGGCGAGGGGTTGCAAACCGTTGTCTCAACGAAGAAACTCTCAAGTAACGTTCTTGAATGGCAGTTGTTACCCGTGGTCTACCTTGCCCTGGTCTTCGGACATTCATACCTGTCTCCCTGAATCGCTGCAACATTCTGGACACACTTGTATGGGAAACTCCAAACCTTTCTGCAATTCTTGTGTATGTCCACCCTTTTTCTCGCAAAACTACCGCTTGGGCACATTCCTCTTGGGTCAAATTGCGTGTTTCGCGTTGCATAGCGATCGAGTGTAGAAAATCAAACGAAAGAAAAACTATTGATCTCTAGAATTGATCGAGAACAACTGATTTTAGAATGGAGCCAATACATTCAAAATCTGATAATATCATCTTTTTTATTCCTACTGGGAGAAAACATCTGTATTGAAGAAGAACGTTGGAAGTGGATAACATATGCATGCATAATTCTGATAAAAATAATTATCATTGAGAACACCTTCAGTTGTAGAATAAATTTGAGATTTCCATAATGTGCGTTAATTTTTTTGCGCAGTGTATTTTCGATAGGGATTACTTTGATTTGACAGAATGTAGAAAGAAGCCATGTTGTTTTGACATTTCTGTTCAGTAAGCATTGACAAATTATCATGGAAAGACTCACGCCGCAACAATGTTCAAAAATTGTGGAAATTCATTTTCAAAATAAGTGTTTTTATTCGCCAAACTTGAAGAGCACTTCGTGAAATTTATGGTTCACACAATCAGAGCAGATTCCGGACAACATTTTCTCTACTCGATGCAACAGCAACAACAATACAAAGAAATGTACGTACTGATGAAAATATCGCTGCTGTGGGTGATAGTGTTGATGAAGATCCAGATTTGTCTATCCGTCGACGTTCACAACAATTTTGCGTAAAGATCTTGATCTACATCCATACAAAATCCAACTGGTTCAAGAACTAAAGCCACTTGACCATAATAAGCGTCGTTTGTTAGGTGATTGGGTCCTAGAACAGCTTGAAATTTATCCATTTTTTTATCGAAAAATTGTGTTCAATGATGAAGCTCATTTCTGGTTGAACGGCTACGTAAACAAGCAAAATTGCCGTATATGGAGTCAAAACAATCCTCAACAAGTTCTGCAGGTCCAACTGCACCCTGAAAAAAGCACTGGTGAGCTTTACACGCTGGAAGCATCACTCTAAAAACAATACTCGATACATGTTCCCTTGGATATTCTTCACGAGAAATTTGAGGAGGGCATGGTCATCTCATGAGGAGTTCGAAAGTAAATGGTTTATTGGAAGAGGCTTCAGAAGCATCTTAATTTTCTTTGGGTGCCAATTTGATATGAAAGTTGGCATTTATGGCTCCTTTTCGTAGATAAATTTGAGTCAACAGGACGGTGCACTTCGACAATTCAATCAACTTTCTTAAGGCAATTCATCTGTATAGTCAGATTTGAAAATTTATAATTTGTTCATTACACATATCGTAAAAATAGACTGTAACCGTGTCAAAATTCAATTAAAAAAAAAACAGGACGGTGCTACATGCCACCTTGGACATTCTGCACGAGTGATTTGAGGCCATGGTGATATGAACTGGCAAATTGCACTGGATTTGAGGATAGAAAGCGCCTTTTGGTGGACTCTATACAGATGCAAAAAATATGCATATAACATGCATGTATACTCCATTCACAACTATAAAATATCACAACTCTTGGCCTTGGAAATTTGACACATTCCACTCTGTATCGAAGTTATGACGTTTTTCAAAATATTTTTATGTTCCAAGTCAACACTATGTTGCCCTTTCTACATTCTTAGCGTATTTCTCAGAATGTGAATTTATTCGGAAAATGAATGAATTGGAAAAGATGTGATGGACGAAAATAATTAACGTTTATATGAATTGATAGAAAGGATTCCTTTTCTAGTTATTTGCATGTAAAGTACAAGAGATCACTGTTGAAATATATTATTTTTCGCCATGGAAGAAAATTGCATTGCTTTCTCATAATTTTCATATGCATGCTAGTGGAGATTTAATGTTTATTATCCTCTTGAACTGAAAGTTCAAGACTTGACGTCATCGATTGTTGATTCTGATCAAGAATTCATTAAAAAAAATCAACCCAAAGATAAAAGATGAATTGATGGGTAATTACAAGAATCAAGAATAATGTCAATTTTATTTTGTTGATAACTTTCTCAAAATCAATGTTGGGGTCCAAAACTCGGCTGCGTTTGTTCAAACAACATCCAAAGAAGACATTCTTCACCATCTCTTGAAAGGCGTTTCTTATAGGATAATTAGGTCTAAGTTCCACCTCATTAGTGAGGTATCTAACTTTTGCAAATCTGCTCAGATATCGCCAAATTTCTTGGAAAACCTGAAAAATATCATCCTAATCGACCTCTCGAGGCACCATCCGATCCATCTACTGCGATATCTGTCCAAATAACAGCTTTTTCAACGAAATTCCCGTGTACCCCTTTAACCTCGAAATGTAAACATTCGTCCTGGTCTTGAAAATCGTCCTCACGCTCCAAACTGGTGCTAAAAACAATAAACATACGTTAATCTTGGATATTCGACGAAAAACTCACCTGCAAATATCGATTAAATACCAAAAATCTGCGAACAATTTGTAAACCCAACAAAATGTGGAATATCTTTGATACTTTTACTTTTACGTAAACAAAGAAACTGGCAACGTCGTTTTGTCATTAACGATATTTTCTGTGCGCGCACTGACTTTTCATCAGGTGCACCAACTCCTGAAAAGATCGATACAATAAAGAGATTGATCTGAATTATATGTGATTACTGCACCCGATATCTAAAACATCAATTTGAGTTTCGTAATCGATATTATAATACTTAATTCCTTTAACTGTTCATAACATTGTCGTTGACTAACATACTAGTATTTCCTGTATACTCCATTCACAATTTTAAAATCACAACTCTGGCCTTGGAAATTTGACACATTCCACTCTGTATCGAAGTTATGACGTTTTTCAAAATATTTTTATGTTCCAAGTCAACACAATGTTGCCCTTTCTACATTTTTAGCGTATTTCTCAGAATGTGAATTTATTCGGAAAATGAATGAATTGGAAAATATGTGACGGACGATAATAATTAACGTTTATATGAATTGATAGAAAGGATTCCTTTTCTAGTTATTTGCATGAAAAATACAAGAGATCACTGTTGAAATATATTATTTTTCGCCATGGAAGAAAATTGCATTGCTTTCACATGATTTTCATATGCATGCCTGTGAAGATTTAATGTTTATTATCCTCTTGAACTGAAAGTTCAAACTTGACATCAATTGTTGAATCAAGAATAATGGAACATTATATCCCTCTACTGGAATCCAAATAGTTGAAGGGAGTTCTGATGCAACAGGAACTTTTTCTTGGAACATAACCTTAATAGCTAACTTAATAAAAATAAGAGTAGAAGATATACATTTCATTTATTTGATCTTATGAACAAGGAGTGAAATATTCTGACTCTATAGTAATTTATTAGTTTAAAAAATATTCATACATTACAACCACAGTAGGTTTGTACAAATAATATGGAACAGGTCAAACATATGCTTCACATTTATCATTCACCTGTTCTAAAATAAGACACAAACTCCTCCACATTATAGGGCCCCTACAGCATTAAAAGCTTGTGTCTCTTTTGAAAGAAGTAGCACTAGATATAATATACGAGTATTCTTTCGATTTGAGCAAATACCTACCGTTGAATGTTACATACACAAATTTCTTCAAAATGAGCTTATACGAAGTGGTTCTTTTTCTGAAACGTGAAAACGATCAACAATAATCATTTAGAGACCGATGATGGCCATCCAAAACCCGTTTACTTTTGAAAATCGTGCAATTTCATTCTGCAAGTTCTTTCCTCATAATTCCTCGAAAATCCTACCTGAACCATATTTTCCGGTCGCTTTCGTGAAAAGATCGTATAAGGAAGCCTTTTTTGTCCATTTACACATTCCAAATAAATTTTGAGCACCAAAAACGATACCGAAACTAACCAAACTTCTGGGGGACCGGAATTTCGTTTGAAATCTTTCCAAACGGCCAGATACCTAAAAAAAACCTTCGTTATCAAGTGTAAAAAAGGCGATCAGTACTTACTTTTGCTTTATTCATGCTTATAAATCGATTTTTGGTCCAATTCAAATTTGCCGTTTGTACCCATGCCAAAATATCTTTGATACTTTTACTTTGATGTAAACAAAGAAACTGGCAACGCCGTTTTGTCATTAAAGATATTGTCTGTACGCGCACAGATTTTTTATCAGGTGTACCAATTCCTGAAAACGAAACCATGGCCAGAGTTGTGATTTCATAATTGTGAATGGAGTATATATGGGGGCATATTTCCTTCACTCGATACGATCAAAATTCCCATGCAACCGCAGGAGGGAGCTCGCCTCCCCCTCGCACCTCATTTGCGTTCTTTCCAGCTGCCGCCGCAGCAGCGCCTAAACATAAATCCCAGATGATTACGATATAGTCATTGGGGGCAATAATATCCCCCTACACATCGTAATCTGGTACCCCGAAGGGGTTGTCAAATTGTCAACGGCATTCAATCGGGATCGGGCAGTCGGGGAACGCCCGGTATTTCGAGCATGGGTTCCGTAGAGAAACGGCGTCAACGTCGGCACCGCGCTGAATATTAAATCAGACAGTTGATTGTCGACCACGCCCCTGCGATTACGTCATGTGTCTCAGTCGTGTAGATGACAGGTCTAGAACAATGGGGGCCCTGATTGATAAGTGATTTTTGTAGGGGGTGTGCGAGGACTGGTGATTCTTCTTATGTGATCTCTGGTTCTAACGGAAGAATTGGGGGCAATTCCGTCTTCTGATGGAAGTCTGGTTGCTTACGAAAAAGGCTTCTTGGTGTCTTTAATGGTCATTTTACAAACAATTGAAGTGTCTTCTGGACCCGGCCAGTCCGAAGTTCGATCCCGAGGTAGGAAAGAAATTTTCTAGTCTCGGTAGGGGCCACCATTCCACTGTTGGGTCAAAAATTAACAGCGCTGTGCCTAAGGTGGCGTAAGGACACAGTAACAAAGCCTACACAGAACACAACTGCTTACTCCGAACTCGGCACAAGTTGCAAGCTTCGAAGCTTGTAGTTTCAGAGGGGTCTCCACAGGAGACCTGGGACTAATCAGGAAAACAATGAACAAAACAATAAACAAAACAATAAACAACTGTAGAAGTCCACCCAAGACAAAAAAAAACATCTAGAAGACTATCAACAATCAGTACAAATAAGGAAAAAGAGCGACACATCATTTCATAGAAGTAAATGTACCGAAAAGGAGGCAATTTGTTGCTATACAGGGTGTATTTAAAGATGAGGCTTTTTCTTTTGACAGATGTTGGAACTCATCAAAATAAGTAATTTTACCAAAAATTTTTTATATGAATTATGCCCTTGTTTTAAGAGAATGAAACTAGAATATCTTCTAGTTTCTAGGTGAATCTGAAAATTCCTCAGTTCGAACCTGCTCCCTCGCCTGCTCTTCCGTAGATATCAACATGTTTTTTGTCTTCTTATCATACATGACTCAGAATATCGATTGTGATCAGTAATCTTCGATCGTGTTACGGCGAGGGTACGAGTGTTTTATGTTTCGAGAATGCCACACGTTTATTTAAATAATTAACTTGTTGATATGCTTTTAATTTATGGTGAATCAAAACAAAATGCTAGTTCAGTGTATAAGTCGTACAGAACAAGATTTCCGCTAAGAAATCACTAACTTCGCGGATGTTCATAAACCTGGTGCAGGGATATAGGGATATGATGAACAGAGAGATGAAGGCCAGAGTAGTATTAAGGTATCGATGCCCAAAATTTTTTATACATTTTTTGAATTGAACATTTCATGTAAGAAATTTTCGGTAAAATGACTTATTTTGATGAGTTCTATCACCTGTCAAAAGAAAAGTCTCACCTTAAAATACACCCTGTATAGTCTAAGGGAGGGTCAGTGTAGTTCAGCTGCTATAGTCCGTTCAAATATAAGAAGGAGCTTTGTAAACAAACAAAATCGTCTGGTTTGCGCACAATAAAGCTCCTATTGGTCAAACGGTCATAACCACGCTACCTTTTAACGCCCTAAGAGATTGCCAGGATCGTACTCGGAACGGACTGTAGATGGTAATGGATAGAAATGATTCAATGATTTGAGTCAGCAATTCCCACATTAGAACTTTTTTCCTCAGAAACTCTAGTGCAAACTTTCTGTTATGATTTGCAACTGTCATAAACATTTTATATCCTACGTACACTATTTTTTTATTTTGTTTTGTTTTATATTATTATCTACTAAATAATTTATTTTTCGGATGCTCGAGATTGCGGCAAGGTAATTCCAGGATACACCAGAGTTTTAGAGATTTGGGTCGGAATCTTGCAAGATTCCGACAAAGTAATTCCGGGAAACACCAGATTTGGGTCCTTTTCCCTAATGGGTGAAAGCCATCTTGATTTGCATAAATATCGAATTTTCAATTGACAAAACTCGTAAAAGATTTCTGTTCAAATTTATAATGGTCATTTACTTGTAATATCCGAAATATATTTAGTTTCGGTCCAAAATTTTTATTATTTTGTACGAAACGCTTTGTCGGCTGCTCAAGATTCCGACAAGGTAATTCCGGGAAACACCAAATTTAGGTCCTTTCCGTTAATGGGTTAAAGCCATCTTGATTTGCATAAATATCGAAGTTTTAAATTGACAAGACTAGTCAAAATACCTAGAGCTTCTGTGAAGGTCTAGCTGTTCAAAGTTTTTATAGATTTTGTTGAGAAAAGTCGAAAAGTGTATTGTGTTGGAAAATCTTTTGACAAAGTGTATATAGTGTTTATAGAACAATGTCGAATTCGGAACGGATACTGCATCTGAGGGTGATATGTGGGGACCATCACGAAAAAGGTCCAAAAGGTAGCCTTCTTTGCTGAAGAGAAAGATAATTTTGAACATTTCTCGAAAAGAATTGGAAGAACATCCTGATTTATCGAAAAGAGACTTAGTAGGAATTGTTTCAAAATCCTCGGGGGTGAGTGATTCAGCTGTATTCAGAATTCTCAGAGAATATAAAGAGAATAAAACATTGACGCCTACTAAGAGGAGAGGCCAGTCGTTAAAAATAATCGATTCGGTTGACGATTTCGATATGAACATTATCAGAAGAATTGCCCACGGTTTTTTTTCCGGAATGAAATCCCAACGATTTCTAAAGTACTAGAAATCGTGAATGATGACGACAGTTTGTCAAATTTCAAAAGAACAACGTTCTATAAATTATTAAAAAAAATGGAATTCAAGTTCAAAAAACGTGGTCGTGATAGTCTACTGATAGATAGGGATGAAATAATTGTCTGGAGAAGAGATTATTTGAAGAAAATCCGCTCATTAAGGGAACAAGGCAGAAAAATTTATTAGCTGGATGAGACATGGATAAATAAATTGAACGATCGTGTGAAATCACCTCGATTCGACTCTGGACGGAAAGTACCTTTACGAAGGCCCTCCTACCGATACGCCAAACATGTTGTTATTGCTCCTTCTTACATTTGAACATAATATAGTAATGTTAAATGGTGAATGTTTATCCTTATGATTTAAAAGGAACCACAAACCAATTAGAAAACATTCACTTGGGCATGGACTTTTTGATAAAAGCGTTTCATGAATACGTCAACCAATGGCAAATACGCATCCCATATACAGGGTGGCCATTTGAAAACGAAACAGTCGAGATTACAGACGAAATAATTTTTTTCGATAGAAATGCTCGGACAGGTCGATTTCTGTTTCGAGGGAGACAACAAGATGTAGGTTACGGACGCATAGCGCTTCAACCCTTGCTGCTACAACCCCCACCCCCAATTTTTGAATAGGGGAGATGGGGTGAGTGATACCTCAATTCAAAGGTATTTTTATACTGATTTCAGCACAGTAATTGTTTTTTCATTTTTTGCATTAGTTCTCGAAATATTCTTAACTAAGTATTTGAAAATTAAGTGGTGTTTTCATGGCACTTGTAGTGTTTTTTTGTGAAAAATCGACATCTTGATTAAAGATTTCTATGTCAGTGGATTGGAGGAAGGAAGCCACAGTCATGGTTGTTTTGAAGCTCAAAATGTCGATTTTTCACAAAAAAACACTACAAGTGCCATGAAAACACCACTTCATTTTCAAATACTTAGTTAAGAATATTTCGAGAACTAATGCATAAAATGAAAAAACAATTACTGTGCTGAAATCAGTATAAAAATACCTTTCAAATGAGGTATCACCCACCCCATCTTCCCTATTCAAAAATTGGGGGTTAGGGTTGTAGTAGCAAGGGTTGAAGCGCTATGCGTCCGTAACCTACATCTTAAGTTGTCCCCCTCGAAACAGAAATCGACCTCTCCGAGCATTTCTATCGAAAAAATTTATTTCGTCTGTAATCTCGTCTGTTTCGTTTTCAAATGGCCACCCTGTATGGAAACACTCATACAACCGGCATTGAATCACCAACTTGACAAGGTAGTCGTTGCCAGAACACCAAAATTTTAATAATTCTCCTAGAACAAATTTCCTAGAGTTCCCGACCGATGGAGTACATTTGCCTCACCCTGTATACACCCATATTACACGTCCTATCGACCCCATCCTCCCTCTTTTCATTTCGAGTCGAGTTCCCTCCATACGTTTCCTCCCGTCTCCATAAGGTGGGACTATCAAATTTCCCGGTTTTATCTGCGAACGCAATCGAACACTCGAACAATCGGGACCGGGAACGAAAGAGGGGACGCCGGATACGGGGCGGCTTATCAAAATGTCATGATCATGCATTAATTACGAGATGAAATTGTGGAAATTATCGAGTTGCCAAGGAGCCCAGGATCTCGGAATCCTCTGGGATTAATAATAACGCGGGATTTTATCTTTATTTGCGTATTCGCATAGAGAAGAAGAAACACACCATATAAGACACTATTCGAGAGAATTTCAGAAAATTTTGTGGGTTGATTCGAGTGAAAATTTTTTGACAGTTCTAACAACAAATCCAATTTTATGATTTTGTATCATATGCAACCATTTCAGCCAATCATATCAACATTACATCGAAAACTACATCCAATGCAATTTTCAATCCCAATGATAACACGATACAGTCTTATAAAATTATATAATAGTTCCATGGCAACTTCATTCCAAACAAATTTCAAAATGTCACGTTTTGGTAATGTTAAAAATATAAATGAGCTTATCAAAGAAAACATTCCCAGAAATACTTATACAATAGCCACAAATATATTTGGGGAATATTTATGGAATTTTGCTACGAACGATCATACGAATTGAATGAACGCAGAAGCTTGGAAGAATTGGCGTTTATACTCAAAGATTGGGCTGTCAATATGAGAAAAAAAGACGGAACAGAATTCAAAGAAGCAACGGTAAAGACAATGTGGAATGTTTCGACGAAACTCTTACAAGAAAAGTATTATAAGGACTACAACATTATGATTGAACCGTTTAATAATATAATATTTAAACCAGCCCGAGATGCCAGCGATGCAATCAGAAAAAAATTGCAAGCAGTCCCAAGTAAACGTAAATCCAGTTCAGTTTCGTTAAATTTGTCTGAATCTAACAGAACAATATTGCTATGGGATGAAAATACTCCTGAACGTCTTATGCGTAAATTTTATCATATTGCTGCAGTAGAACTAGCGTGGCGAGGAGGAGAGGCAGTTGCTTGTTTGGTGATTTTTTTTCAAATCGAGAAAAATAACGATGGTTCTCCAACAAATCGCATTGAATACAATCCGGTATTCAGTAAAACGTGCCAAGGTGGTTCTAAAAGCTGTACAAGTAGTGAATGGTTGGTTTCCAATAGTGAGACAAAGCTGCCCTGTACGTCTTTTTCATAAACTAATATCAAAACGAGGCGAAAATATTACCTCATCACGACTATTCTTGAAACCAAATCGATATTGGAAAAATGAAACTGACAAATGGTACGATAATGTACCAGTTGGAAGGAATACCATAAATAAATGGACTAAATATGCTGCCGAAGCAATTGGCTCGAAAGTCAAAGACAAAAAGATAACGAATCATTCAAATAGATCAACAGCTGTCAGTCAATTAGCAAAAAGTGGTGTAGAGGAACATCAATTGCTGAAGATTACTGGTCATAGCAATTGAATTTTACGAATTGCACTGTCACTAATTGTACTTTCAATAAATAAATAAATGTTTTGTTGTGTTGCGTTATACATTTTTTCTGTCGGAAAATTTTCTGCCGAATATTCCTCGGACATTGATAAATGCCTCATAATTTTATAACCAATATCTCAAGCTTGGTACCAATGAACGAGCTTTCGATGGTCATAAAATTATCTCGTCTATTATCAAGGTCCTGGGGATATCACTACCAAAAAGTGCCCCTTCTGGACGGGGTCCAAGTACTGAATAAACGACAGGATGATCGTCTCGCAAACTAGTCCGCTAAGCCTAATGGCGTCTTCGCTCTACCAAGGAGCCAGCCAGCACCGGAAGGTAGGCATACTAATTGCGTAATTAATCGAAGATACGCCTGCAGGGCCACCCTGTTTTCCGGGGGGGGACGCTTTCTGTGCGACTGCCTCGCGAATGTTTAATTATTTCCTCACTCTGCCTAATTGTTCGTACCAGATATTAATTATATCGGACTCATAATGAATTCATAAACGGGGTGCCGCCGTTTGTCTTAATATCCCATAAATATGCGCAGAGTTATATGCGGAAAATATCTCGGCTTTATGGAAAGACAATTTTGGAAATCGTTATCATTCGCTATGAGGGAAAGGTTAGTTAATAGTAGATATATACTCCATTCACTTTTATTTAATCACATAGGAGGTCATGGTTTCGTTTTCAGGAGTTGGTGCCCCTGATGAAAAGCACAGAACATATGATGGAAAGTCAGTGCGCGCACAGAAAATATCGTTAATGACAAAACGACGTTGCCAGTTTCTTTGTTTACATCAAAGTTAAAGTATCAAAGATATTCCACATTTTGTTAGGTTTACAAATTGTTCGCAGATTTTTGGTATTTAATCGATATTTGCAGGTCAGTTTTTCGTCGAATATCCAAGATTAACGTATTTCTATTGTTTTTAGCACCAGTTTGGAGCGTGATGACGATTTTCAAGACCAGGACGAATGTTTACATTTCGAGGTTGAAGGGGTACACGGGAATTTTGTTGAAAAAGCTGTTATTTGGACAGATATCGCAGTAGATGGATCAGATGGAGCCTCTAGAGGTCGATTAGGATGATATTTTTCAGGTTTTCCAAGAAATTTGGCGATATCTGAGCAGATTTGCGAAAGTTAGGTACCTCACTAATGAGGTGGAACTTAGACCTAATTCTCCTATAAGAAACGCCTTTCAAAGGTCGAGATGGTGAAAAATGTATTCTTTAGATGTTGTTTGAACAAACGCAGCCGAGTTTTATATCCCAACATTGATTTTAAGAAAGTTATCAACAAAATAAAATTGACATTATTCTTGATTCTTGTAATTACCCATCCATTCATCTTATATCTTTGGGTTGATTTTTTTTAATGAATTCTTGATTAGAATCAACAATTGATGTCGTCAAGTCTTGAACTTTCAGTTCAAGAGGATAAAAAACATTAAATCTTCACAAGCATGCATATGAAAATTATGTGAAAGCAAGGCAATTTTTTTCCATGGCGAAAAATAATATATTTCAACAGTGATCTCTTGTACTATTCATGCAAATAACTAGAAAAGGAATCCTTTCTGTCAATTCTTATAAACGTTAATTATTTTCGTCCATCACATCTTTTCCAATTCATTCATTTTCCGAATAAATTCATAATCTGAGAAATACGCTGAGAATGTAGAAAGGGCAACATAGTGTTGACTTGGAACATAAAAATATTTTGAAAAACGTCATAACTTCGATACAGAGTGGAATGTGTCAAATTTCCAAGGCCAGAGTTGTGATTTTATAATTGTGAATGGAGTATACCTATTAAAATATCAAACAACGAATGAGTTTTGACGATACATACTTTTTATTGCTTCAAAATTGCATATATTATAGAATAAACAGTACCATTAGCGAATCACTTTCTTTCTGGTACCATCACTGCAGACAAGGTTGGAGATGATTGGCCTGTCTTCATTCCATGTTAATTTTGTTCTTTCGGATTCGCTTTTGAAAATTCATGCAGAATCCGACATTTCATTCGGCAAACTTAGGAAACAAAAATTTTCTGAGGTATCCAATCAACACAACGATGTTGAACTTAGCCATAACTGAAATAAAAACATAACAGTGTTAATATACTGCTCCACAAGAGTTAGGTATATCGTATTCAATCGTTTTTAAAAGTATGTAATCTTCGAAAAAATTGCTGTAAAATCATTTAAAACTCAATAACAACTTGAATCGATCCAATAAAAATCAGTATGAGACATTTCGTCAATCTGGTCGCCTTTTTTTTAAGTTTGGTTCTTTGCATATGCTTCATGAATATTCTTATTTTGAAATGAAGTCAGTTTAACAACGGCTTCGATTTGAAACGAGTTTTCTGAAAATGCCAAGACGTAAATTAACAAACGCTGAGGCTAATAGGGCTATCGAAATGCTACAGGGTGGCCTAACTCAGGTTGTTGTAGCGGAAGGGCTCCAAGTCAGCCAAAGTGTGATAGCTCGACTTTGGAATAGATTCAGGGAGACAGGTTCCGTGTGGGAAAAACCAAGGCTTTGGGCGACGAAAAACAACACCTGCTCAGGATCGTTTCATCACCGTTTCGGCGAGAAGAAACCCTACATCTACGTGTAGAATGCTACGGAATACTCTTCAAAATGCAGATGGGGTCCAAGTTTCCATCGAAACCATCAGACGACGTTTGAGAGAGATACATCTAGGTTCTATACTCTGTTCAAATATAAGAGACATCAAAATAAACAAAGTCGCGCAGAGGTAGGATGGGCTTTCTTTAGGTAGAGACTTTATTTCAGGGCTCCAGGGTCGGATCGAGGATAGTTCACACAATCATATAAACTCAAATTCATTTATTCAACATATTCAAATTACAAATGTCATAAAATTGAAAAAAATAATGCAGCGTCCAAAATAATATATTATGTATTACCCTATTAAAAATTATTCAGAATTTTGTTGGTCTTCTTCTGTGTCACTTTCATCCAGATTCACCAGCACTCGCTCTATTGTTGACTCCATGATATTATCGAGCTGATACATTTTTTCTTCGACATCAGTTACAACATGATGTATGCATTTCTTCCATTTCTCAGCACCAATCGAGCCTATAGCTCCCAGAAACAAATTACGAACCTCAGCAATTTTAAATGAGGAGTTCTGAGCAGCTACTTTTCCTTTTACTTGAGCCCAAATGAGCTCGATTGGATTCAGCTCGCAATGATATGGTGGGAGTCTCAATACTGTTCTTCCCGTCTCATTGGCCATTTCATCTATAATTAATTTTTCATACCTCCCTCTATTTGCCTTGACCAGAGCAAGAAGTTCCGCCTTCAAAAGATCATTTTCGAAGGAAATATTTTTACTGAGCAACCAATTTTTGACATCTTCCTTGCGGGTTGAAGACGGAATCGATTCCATTTTTCTCGAATGATAACTGGCGTTGTCCATTACGATGACAGCGTTATGATCCAGAGTTGGCAAAATTGTTGAGAACCACTTTTCGAACGATTCCCCGTTCATTTCCTGATGGTAATCTCCGGATTTTTTCGATTCGAAAAACCATAGGCCGTTCTCTACAAATCCGTCTTCTCCCCCTATATGACATATAATCAGTCATTTTCCTTTTCCACTTGGGTTTTTGAGACCAGTTGACAGACCTTCTCGAAAAGCCTGTCTGTTGGACCCAATCGATTCATCGACCCATATTGAATTTTTTGTACATCCCGCATTTATCCATGTCTCGTCAAGGTAATAAATTTTTCGGCCTTGCTCCCTAAATTCTCGAATTTTCTTCAAATAATTTCTCCTCCAAACAACTATTTCGTCTCTATCAATCAATAAACTATTACGACCACGTTTTTTGAATTTGAATTTCATTTTTTTCAATGATTTATAAAATGTTGTTTTTTTAAAATTCGGCAGGCTGTCATCGTTATTAACAACTTCCAAAACCTTCGAAATTGTAGGAATTTCATCAAGAAAAAAAACCGTGAACTATTCTCCTAATTAAGTTCATGTCGAAATCGTCTATTGAATCGATGCTTTTTAGCGACTGGGATTTCTGCTTAGGTGGAATCAATAGATGATTTCGTTTATATTATTTTTCAGAAATCTCGTCGGAAACCGACAAAGGGTTAAGTACAATTCAAACAAATATTTATAACCGGGACAAATTGAGGTACCTACTTCAGATATATCAGGTTATAACCGTTCTAAGCTTTAAGTACGATCCTGGCAGTCTTTTGGGGGCGTGACAAGAATTGTAGAAAAGATCCTTTGACCAATAAGCTGTTAGTATGCGCAAAACAAACCGATTTGGTTTGTTTGTTTACATTCTCTTATATTTGAACAGACTATAGACGTCCATTAAGAGAAGTTCCATTAACACTTGAGCACAAGCGTCAAAGAATGGAATGGGCCAGGCAATGGCGTAGTGTCCTTTTCACTGATTAATCCAGATATGGACAATTTTCAGATTCTCGAAGAATAAGGGTATGGACAATCCCACGCATACCCTGTAATCGTCGCTATGTCCAAGAAGTCCATACATTCCGAGTGGGTAGTGTTATGGTATGGACCGGGATATGTTTCAGCGGACGCACAGATCTACACATTTGTCCTGGGAATATGATCGCCTCACACTATAGGGAGCATGTCATTGACAATGTTGTGCCAAATTTTCACGCTGCTATTGGTGAAACTTTTCAGTTTCTAGACGATAACGCTAGACCGCGCCGTGCAGCCATAGTTGAGAATGCGCGCGAGGAGCTTGGTATTCCACATTTACCAATACCTCCGCACTCACCAGATTTGAATTGCATAGAACATGCATGGAATATGCTCCAAAGAAGATTAGATAATCATCAACCTACCCCAGAATCCTTGATCTGAGAGAGCTTCTGCCCCGTTTATGGAACCAAATTCATCAAGAAATGTTCAACAACCTCGTGTGTAGTATGCGAAGAAGATGTCAAGCTGTTATTGATGCCCGTGGAGGCCATATACATTGTATTTCAGTCTTAAAATGCTTGAATTCTCTGGGAATAAAATTTCGTTATTTTACTCGATTTTTCCTAACCTGTATACGCTGCAGACCTACAGGCTAAAATTAATTTGCAACTTGAAATCATATTAATATGAATTTTAATCACAAAATTCTTATTTTAACTATATTTTTTTGCAATTTAAGTCAATATCCCTAACTCATGTGGAGCAGTTTACTTCAGAATTGACCAGTGCACGATATAAATTGCTTAGTCCTTTGCCATTCAAATAGGCTATATGAAAAATTCAACACCCAAAATTCGTCGTAAAAAGGGGAAACATATTAAGCAGCTAATATATCATCATAAATCAAATTGGTTCATGGATAAACGCATTGGTGTCATTTGCTAAATCAGGCATAATCATGATTCCAACGACATATCACCCTGTTTCCTGCAACATCAGATTGATTGATTCACATCAGACACCTTTATTGATGTATGGACTAATGAAATGACACGACGAGCTAGACCTTGTTGGAATGGCGAATCATATCGCATGAATGGCAAGGATTACCCCGCTGATGGACTTGATCTTCATCCAGAAATTTCGCAGTATTTTCTGGAAAATCACCCAATAAGTGTTTCATGTGAAAAGCTGGTTATGCCTATTTGTCTACGCATCTTTTTGACCTTTTTGTCTTCTCTTCAAAGTTTCGTTTGATATTGAAGGAACTTATGTCTGATTGGTGGATAGTAATCGAGGTCAACGCCGTAAACCTTCAGAGTGGTGGAGATAATACTGCATTTTTACAGACGCAGCCTTCACATCGGGCAGGTAATTAACCAAACAGCCATAACTTTTCGAAATCAATCATCGAAAATTGTCCTGCCGTAACGTTTATGTCCCATCAAAAATCAATAATTTCCTCGTGAACGGACAACTTTCGAGAAATTCGCGATTTCCAGACGGACCATAACGCGAACCACTACCGAGGTTGCAAGATTGGGCGTTTATTTCCTCATGTTCGAGAATATCTTGTATACTCCATTCACAATTATAAAATCACAACTCTGGCCATGGTTTCGTTTTCAGGAATTGGTGCACCTGATAAAAAATCTGTGCGCGTACAGAGAATATCTTTAATGACAAAACGGCGTTGCCAGTTTCTTTGTTTACATCAAAGTAAAAGTATCAAAGATATTTTGACATGGGTACAAACGGCAAATTTGAATTGGACCAAAAATCGATTTATAAGCATGAATAAAGCAAAAGTAAGTACGAATCGCCTTTTTTACACTTGATAACGAAGTTTTTTTTTAGGTATCTGGCCGTTTGGAAAGATTTCAAACGAAATTCCGGTCCCGCAGAAGTTTGGTTAGTTTCGGTATCGTTTTTGGTGCTCAAAATTTATTCGGAATGTGTAAATGGACAAAAAAGGCTCCCTTATACGATCTTCTCACGAAAGCGACCGGAAAATATGGTTCAGGTAGGATTTTCGAGGAATTATGAGGAAAGAACTTGCAGAATGAAATTGCACGATTTTCGTAAGTAAACTGGTTTTGGATGGCCATCATCGGTCTCTAAATGATTATTGTTGATCGTTTCCACGTTTCAGAAAAAGAACCACTTCGTATAAGCCCATTTTGAAGAAATTTGTGTATGTAACATTCAACGGTAGGTATTTGCTCTTAATCGAAAGAATATATTATATCTAGTGCTACTTCTTTCAAAAGAGACACAAGCTTTTAATGCTGTAGGGGCCCTATAATGTGGAGGAGTTTGTGTCTTATTTAAGAACAGGTGAATGATAAATGTGAAGCATATGTTTGACCTGTTCCATATTATTTGTACAAACCTACTGTGGTTGTAATGTATGAATATTTTTTAAACCAATAAATTACTATACAGTCAGAATATTTTACTCCTTGTTCATAAGATCAAATGAATGAAATGTAAATCTTCTACTCTTATTTTTATTAAGTTAGCTATTAAGGTTATGTACCAAGAAAAAGTTCCTGTTGCATCAGAACTCCCTCCAACTATTTGGATTCCAGTAGAGGGATATAATGTTCCATTATTCTTGATTCAACAATTGATTTCAAGTCTTGAACTTTCAGTTCAAGAGGATAATAAACATTAAATCTTCACAGGCATGCATATGAAAATCATGTGAAAGCAATGCAATTTTCTTCCATGGCGAAAAATAATATATTTCAACAGTGATCTCTTGTATTTTTCATGCAAATAACTAGAAAAGGAATCCTTTCTATCAATTCATATAAACGTTAATTATTTTCGTCCGTCACATCTTTTCCAATTCATTCATTTTCCGAATAAATTCACATTCTGAGAAATACGCGAAGAATGTAGAAAGGGCAACATAGTGTTGACTTGGAACATAAAAATATTTTGAAAAAGGTCATAACTTCGATACAGAGTGGAATGTGTCAAATTTCCAAGGCCAGAGTTGTGATTTTATAATTGTGAATGGAGTATACAGGGTGTTTGGTAATTCGACGTGAACCTTGAAACGGGAAATACTAGACGTCATTTGCAGTGAATTGTGTCGAGTGAAGCCTGGTCCGAAAATCTATGGTTACGAAGATATCGCGATTTTTCAACTTTTTTGAAATTTTCTGCTTCGTTATAGAAAACAATTGATTTTGTGAGAACTACTCGACTCTCAATATCCAATGAATATTTTTTTCAAAGCTGAGGAGATGGTCCTCATTTCTTGCGAAAAAGTATTCACTAAAAATTCAGATGACCCGAGATATACAGGGTCGTAAATGGCTGCACCTGTTTTCCTCATTAAATCTTGATGAAACAATTGAGAATTACTTGAAAAAAGTATTATGAACTTGGTGTAGAAATGTCAAGAAAAACTTCCCTGTTTCATCAGCTTTCCAAAAAGGTGAATATGTCAATAATTCCTTCATGCAATCAAAAAATTTGGCCGGAAAACCAAGCAGACAACAGACTTTTTCGAGTCATTCAGATCTCCTATTATCCTTTATTTCACTCGGCGTGATTCGTAAACCGTAAGCGGGCCATGGTTCGATCACTAAATGACTCGAAAAAGTCTGTTGTCTGCTTGGTTTTCCGGACATATTTATTGATTGCATGAAGGAATTATTGACATATGTACCTTTTTGGAAAGCTGATGAAACAGGGAAGTTTTTCCTTACATTTGTACACCAAGTTCATGATACTTTTTTCGAGTAATTCTCAATTGTTTTATCAAGATTTTGTGAGGTAAACAGGTGCAGCCATTTATGACCCTGTATATCTCGGGTTATCCGAATTTTTAGTGGATACTTTTTCTCGAGAAATGAGGACCATCTCCTCAGCTTTCAAAAAAATATTCATTGAATATTCAGAGTCGAGTAGTTTTCACAAAATTAATTATTTTCGATAACGAAGCAGAAAATTTCAAAAAAGTTGAAAAATCGCCATATCTTCGTAACCATAGATTTTCGGACCATGCTTTACTCGACGCAATTCACTGCAAATGACGTCTAGTATATCCCTTTCCAAGGTTCACGTCGAATTACCAAACACCCTGTATATTGTCTTTGTGCCAATGGCTCACATTCTGATTGCCTCCTGTTTTCATTTCGACCATTTAAAGAATTGCTCAGTTTTCACAGAAATGGGGGTGTTTTAATTTTGTCAGAGTGCCAAATGTTATTGACGATGACGATTGTTCTGCAGGGTTGGGCTCACAGATGAAGGTCCTATAATTTTCATTTTTGAGCTCTAAAAACGGAAGCTAAATTAGTAAATAGACAAAAGAGATTTGTTTACTCAGGTTGTGGAAGGTTTTTTCGGTGTATTGGAGCGTTCTGCATTCTGACAACCCCGCGGCTCGGCTATAAAATGATAAGGCCGTTTAGTGGCCTCTGAAATTTTTACGATATCGCTAATAATGATTCGCCGTGAACAGCCCCAGAAGTCAATAATTAATAACAGTCATAAACCAGTGTCTCGTTCGCATTATTTACGTGACAACTTGCCGTCCATAAAACGCGTCTAGCGTCCCTTCAGGCGGGAGTGAGGAGAAAGCAAAACAATGACGAGACTGCCAACTGTCGAAAACACGAATCGTAGAAATTTACAACCGTTGTGCTTTATCCACTGAAAGTTCTGCATCTTCGCTCTGTTGCCTGTTTTTGGGAGACAAAAACGCTTTCTAAATTAATGGGCAAATAAGCCCACGACAGCTGCATACCACCATTTCTCAACTATGATGGAACAACAATGATATAACGACAATTAGAGTGATAGCGTGATGTGATAAGGATATAAGTACTGAACGAGAATAAATTCGCTATCACAAAAACGCCTATATCTCTTGAACCAATTGAGAAAAATTAAAATTTGATCATAGTTAGCTTTGTTATGAACGTCAGAAACATGTGGAACATTTACTTCATAGATATTCCAATTCTCTGTCGCAAAATGTCAAGCGAAGTGAAAACACGAGAATTTATAATGAAACTTTTTCGAAATAATCAAAAATGGAGCTTCAAAAGAATCGGAAAAGAGGCCGCATTCGTCCGGAAATGGTATCAAGAGTTGTTAAGCGCTTCACCGAAGATCTTACAATAAACCGCAAGGAAGGAACCGGGAGGAAAAAGGGGTTTCATAGTCCAAAAAAAGTGAAGAAAGCCATCAGCCTTTTTCAGAAGAATCCTAACCTTTCAGGACGTAAAGTGGCCCAAATAGTGAGTTGTTCGCAGTCAACCGTTCAGAAAATCAAGTCGAGTGGTGGGCTTAGAACATACAAAGTGCAGAAAGTGCCAGACAGGAACGCTGTGAAGAATCAAGGGTCAATATCTAGTTTAGGTCCCCCTCTCCGATTTTTAAAATATTTTGTCTCGTGATTGTATATGTTGAAGACATCCTACAGTTTTAATTTCAGCATTGGCAAACAAGTAGTTTCGGAGAAAAAAATAAAAAAGATTGTGAATATTTCCACCTGCGTTTGGACTTTGTTTATTTGAATCGCGTCGGCAGTGTAAAATACCGTAAGGTGATTTTTTTCTCGAAAAGACAGTGTTGCCAAATCACAGTAATGTCTTAAATACTAAGATAGACATAGAATTTCCACACAGGGCAGGTGGATTTTCAAGAGCTCAGCCTTTAGACATTTATCCCCTTGTCCCCCGATGACGTCGGCACTGATTTCGTTCTATTCAAACGAGGGCATGGGCTTCCACAAGGGGGGGTCCAGGGGGGCCGTGCCCCCCCCTGAGATTTTGGTGGCCTTAACGTTTTTCAGCAGTTAGGTTAGGTTCAGGTTGGGTTAGGCTTTAGACATTTATCCCCTTGTTCCCCGATTACGTCGGCACTTTTTCGTTCTATTCAAACGAGGGCATGGGCGACCACAAGGAAGGTTCAGGGGGGGCCATGGCCCCCCTGAGATTTTGGTGGCCTTATCGTTTTTCAGCAGTTAGGTTAGGTTATGTCAGTTCGGAGTCTGATGGCTTAATTTAATATACAGGGTGTCCCAGAAGTCCCGCACTTCCTTGAGGGGATCGAAAGTGAAAAATATTCTAAGTTCAAATATCCATGTTTGAAATTTTTTGATGAAGTAGTTAATCAGTAATTAATTAATGAAAGTGACCAATCAGGAGCGCGCTATAGAAGAATGAGTAAGCAGTTGGGGACGCGAAAGTGAGACGCCAGAGCTGCTGCCGGCTTTTCACGCAGTAAACCGAGACTGGCGTCTCACTTTCGCGTCCCCACTGCTAACTCAATCTTCTGTAGCGCGCTCCTGATTGGTCACTTTCATTAATTAATAACTAATAAACTACGTTATCAACAAATTTCAAACATGGATATTTGGGCTTAGAATATTTTTCACTTTCGATCCCCTCAAGGAAGTGCGGGACTTCTGGGACACCCTGTATACTGCAATGATAACATATTATTTCAACTGATATTATGATGGAAACCTCGAGAAAGCAACGTTACATCATTCGTAAAACGACGCCTGAATGAAATGTGTCCAATCTATTTTTCATATCTTGCTCCATTCCTATGAGATATCGAATATATAATATAAAAACCTTCGGTTTCATTTTTTTTTGCGAGCAATAAAAATGCATTGATTGAACGTGGCAACAAGCATCGTACGCTGAATTTTCATTGAATTTAATTCAAACAAAATTTTTCCGTCCAAATCACGAGCGTAGGGTATCGTTGCTAGGTATTTCAAAAAAAATAATTGAGTTGAAAGTTAAAAATTCATTCGAGATATTCATTCATCTTTCCTTATATTATAAAATAGTAATTTGTCAGGAGTTCTTCAAGTGTGAGTGTAACAATGGAAGATTTGAATGTGTTTGTTCCAAGTTGCGGTTACAATACTTACAGAAAAGAGGAAACCGAAAATGTGATACTTCAGTCAGTATCTTTCAAGGTATGTTTTTGGAACAATCGCATCTAGATTTAATGATAATATGCGTCCTGGTCGACATATTTTTATCAATGCATACTGTCGGAGACTTTCGAAAAAACAAATTATTTTTGAAATTTTCAGAAACTATAGCCTCGAGAAAATTTAAAATCTTCATTGATTCAGCGCAAATGAAATTGTACATTTTTTGAATTCCTTTCTTGGTCATGTCCTTAAAAGAATAGGTCCATTACCTTGAAATTTTTGACAAATTTTGATCTTTTTAGACTATTCACGACTAATTCTTTCCGTGAATTGTAATTTTTTTAAGAAAATTTCTAAAAATCTAACCCACCCAGCACCCCTATTCACTCCAAATCACGTTGGAAAAACAGCAGAATTACTTGTTTGCCAGCATTGAAACTAGTAGTAAATCATACCAAATCACTTGTTTTTCATGAAAAAAAATTGAAACATCGCAAAATCGAGGGGGACTTAAACTGGAAATTGAGAAGCGAAATCAAGAGCAAAGAAATTACAAAAAGATTTCTTGAAAATTTTTTCCTGTTGCGTGATGGACGACGAAACCTATTTTCCTAAAAAATTCCTGGTTTGGCAAGCAATTTGCACTTGTGGGAAAAGGAGCAAATTTTTCGTTGGCCAAGGCTCTGTTGACTCGAAGATATACATCGAGGAATGCTTGAAGAAGCGACATTTACCATTTTTACGTGAGCACGATGTGTCAACAATCTTTTGGCCAGATTTAGCTTCATGCCACTACAGCAAGGCCACCAAGGAATGGTACGAAGCTAATGAGGAGGTTTTTGTCCCCAAAGAGGCCAATCCACCTAATTTTCCAGAACTCAGGCCATTCGAAAGATATTGGGCCCTGGTAAAAAGAGAATTGAAGAAGACTAAGAAATCAACGAAAACATTAGCGGAATTCAAGCAAAAGTGGAAGACAGCATCCCAGAAAGTGACTGAGAACACTATAAGAAGCATGATGGAATTCCAGAAAAAATCCATGAATTTTGTGAAAAATAGATTTGGTTTTTTTATTGTAAAAACAGTTTTCATTAGAATTAGAAGATGATTCGAAAATGAGTTTGATTTTCGAAATCGGTCCAGTGGTTCAAAAGATATAAGCGTTTTTGTGATAGCGAATTTATTCTCGTTCAGTCCTTAGATGTGCTATCGAATGTATTCATGATGCTTGGGGTGCATGCATGTTTTTTCTAAAAATAAAGATCAAGCTCAAATTTCTTGTTTTGCTTATTTTTTCCTAATCTCAACCTAACCGCAAAACAAACGCATTTAGTTCACCCTGTAGAGTCCAAAGAATTGTATCTCATTTGTTGATAATTGGGAATCAAATGGCAAATTTTTACATTGTCGTATTGAACGAAAAATGGATCAAAAGCTGGTAGCTTAATGTCACTCCCCACCCCGCCTCTTCGTTACTCCCTGACGACTCATTCTCGCCAACGCTCAATATACGTCGAGAGGAGACTGCCTGGATGATGCACCACCGGCAGATTATTACTTCTACGGATTACATCCGACAAATTAATTACACTTTGATCGGATCATCGCCGCCCGCAGAGTGTGAAACGAAGTGAAGCCTTAATATCGAAATTCTTGGGCATCGACATAATTAAAATAGCCCTCCTCCTCCTCCCGCCTTCCCCCTCTGCACGGACTACCACTGTGTGGGTGCCCCGGGGAGATTGATACCCCCTGTTCTCTCACCTCGGTCCTCTCGCTGATTTGCCCGCCACGATAGGTCCTCAAAAAATATGTCACCTAGCGACGAACGACGGGGGTGTTGGCAATACTGCAAGATGAAAATTCCTGGGGCGTCCACGTGACCTGATACGGAGATGGTGTCAGGAGTGCCCGTCGAACCAAACGGAAACTGCGGAAGTGAAAGGCATGCTACTATTTCTATGATTTTTTTCAACAGTCACTCTTGTCAAGAAACAAAATTCAAATAATCGACAAGGTATTTCATCTTCGATCTGCATATGGCGAGTTGCACCATTCTTTGGACTCATGCAGCTCGAAGCTATCGGAGAAAATTTCGTATGCTATAAAGAGGCTTTGCTACATACATCCCACCAGGTGATTTTGGCTAGAGTATGCCAGGGTATTCCACATCTAGCATTACCTCCAAAATCCCCTGACCTACACTGCGCAAAAAAATTAACGCACATTATGGAAATCTCAAATTTATTTTACAACTGAAGGTGTGCTCAACGATTATTATTTTTATCAGAATTATGCATGCATATGTTATCCACTTTCAACGTTTTTCTTCAATACAGATGTTTTCTCCCAGCAGGAATAAAAAAAGATGATATTATCAGATTTTGAATGTATTGGCTACATTCTAAAATCAGTTGTTCTCGATCAATTCTAGTGATTAATAGTTTTTCTTTCGTTTGATTTTCTACACTCGATCGCTATGCAACGCGAAACACGTAATTTGACCCAAGAGGAATGTGCCCAAGCGGTAGTTTTGCGAGAAGAAGGGTGGACATACACAAGAATTGCAGGTTTGGAGTTTCCCATACAAGTGTGTCCAGAATGTTGCAGCGATTCAGGGAGACAGGTATGAATGTCCGAAGACCAGGACAGGGTAGACCACGGGTAACAACTGCCATTCAAGAACGTTACTTGAGAGTTTCTTCGTTGAGACAACGGTTTGCAACCGCTCGCCTCCTTCAAAATCAGCTTGAGCAAACTCATGAGGTGCAAATTAGCACTCAGACAATAAGAAATCGCTTCAGAGAATATGATTTAAGGCCTCGTGTCGCGGCAAGAGGCCCAGCTCTTACCCCAGCCCATCGAAGGGCGCGTTTGGATTTTGCGAGAGCATATCCAATGGGAAGAGGCCGATCGGGAAAGAGTTCTCTTCACAGATGAGTTTAGATTCTGCCTCTACCATTGTGATCGACGTTCCCTTGTATACAGACGTCCACATGAAAGATATGCTCACTGCAATTTCCTGAATACTACTTGTTTCGGGGGAGGATCGATTATGGTATGGGGTGGAATATCTTTGACTGCTCGCACAGATCTAGTGGTCGTTGATAATGGAACTATGAATGCTGATAAGTATATAAGGAACATTCTTGAAGAGCATGTAGTGCCATTTACCCCATACATTGGTGAAAATTTCATTTTTATGGACGATAATGCCAGACCCCATCGTGCGCGCATCGTTCAGGAGTACCTTGAAGAGGTTGAAGTCTCTCGAATGGAATGGCCAGCAAGAAGTCCAGATCTCAATCCGATTGAGCAGGTTTGGGACAACCTCAATAGAAGGCTGAGAAGTTCAGAAAATCATCCAGCTACTCTTAATGACTTAGGAATCCAACTCGGAGAAATCTGGGAAGGATTAGATCAGAACATTTTAAGATCACTCAGTTTGAGTATGAACCGTCGTTGCCGAGCTGTAATTAAAGCAAGGGGTGGAAATACCAAGTATTAAATCACTTATCAGCATTTCAGTATTTTGAAAATTGTTCATTTCTCTTCTTTCACATAAGATTCGGTGAAATCCTGAATTTTTCTTCCATTTAATGTGTCTTGTTTTGTTCAAAACCTTTTCGAGAGAACATAAAAATTAAGTTAAAAAGTCAATGTAGAGTTAACTTTCATTAAAATTGAGATTTTCAGAATGTGCTTTAATTGTTTTACGCAGTATAAAACCAATCGAACATATTTGGGACCTATCACAAACAACTCTTGATGTCCAAAGATCCCAGCCGTGAACGCTTCAAAGTTCAAAAATCTTTTACCATAACTTTGGCAAGAAATTTAGCGGGATATTTTCAAAAACTTGGCGGAAAGCACGAAAGGAAGATGTCAAGATGCATTGAAACTTTTATCTCGATCTAAAACACCCAAACAGAGTTCCTAGAGCTTCACAGCAACACCTCGGGAATAAAGCTCATAGCCAAAACTGAATCAATTCCCCTTCAATCGAACACGCATTAAGTTTATGATAGAAGATACGGGGTTGATGAGAGCGTATCGTGATACTTAATGGTGTATCTGTCAGGAAAAATTAATATCAAATACATCACGGGTCCGTGAAATATGAACTCGTGCACTTTGTGGGACCATTGCAGATGTATTAGATCGCAGAGAGTTGCCGGCTAGATTCCCTACGATGTTTCGGGTCAATTCTCACCCTATAAAGGAGAATCATAAGATACAGGGACGGACCAAGACTTCCAAGTTCCGATGAAACCGATGGGAAAGGATTGTATGTGTGGCGAAATATTTTTTTAGAGATTGTATTGAAAAAATGGGTCACTTGAAGTGGAACGAGCGCTCAAAGAGCAAGTAGTACCAAGAACCTTCGATAGCTCAGTTGGTAGAGCGGTGGACTGTAGAAGAGAAAGGACAAGATATCCATAGGTCGCTGGTTCAAATCCGGCTCGAAGGAGATCTTTTTGTCGAAACAGATCGATGATTTATCAGAAAATTGATTTATTTGTTTCTCATTTGTAAACGTCAGTTTCCAAAAACACAATATTAATCAAGAAAGTTTATTTTATCAAGTCACTAACTTGTAAAACTGACAGTTAACTTGCAAAATTTTCACAAGTTAGTAGTATTATTTACATTAGAAAATTTTGTTTTATCGTCATATATGTTGAAAATATTGGTACAATTGTTATTTCCAGTAACACAGATTTTTGATGATGAAAGAGTTGATACTGATGATGATAAACCATCTGTTGACTCAGAAACTGCTGAACTCGAGGACTGCAGAACATTTGTACTCTCCTTACTACCAAATAATTTGCTAGACATTTCGATTTTTTGTTGACCGAATCATCGACATAAGTCATCGCAATTTCGGTGCTCTTCCACCCTCCTGCACGCTTTAGTGCTAAAATATCTCCAACCGAATCCGCAACCATAGTGGCTCCAGTTCTGCGAAAAGAGTGGCCGGTGTATAACTCTTTTAAACCTAAATATTTCGCTATTTGCTTTGAGACACCACCAATAGTGTGCTGGTCAGCATTGAGGGAAATGCACTTTCCATGTCGGTATGTCAAAAAAAAATCTTAGGCTTTCTGTTCCAGGAGGCCGAAGATTTACATATTTTCTGTATAACATGCAGGGCTTGAAGCTGCAGCCATCATCGGTTATGGTGAATCTTCTTGTTCTTAAATTTTTTTTTGCCGCAATGTCACAATAATGTATTTTCCCATATTTTCTACATCATTCATGTCTGAGGAGAGAATTTCGTCAAAGAAATTGTTCAGCCTCTTCTTTACTTAATACCTTAGCCTTTTTTGGCGTATAACGCTCATTTTTTCGTTTCAGAAATGCTATTACCTTTTGAAATCTGCAAATGACAACTAAACGTCATATTTTTCAATAAATTTTTTAAGGAAAACAAACCTGCGAACAGGGGCATTTTCTTTCATTTCCAAACAGCTTTTCAGCATAGACCATTTTGCCCATAAAGTATTTGGGCTGAATCTAGCTGATAGTTGATTCGAGTAGACCAACAAAACATCTTCAGTTACCCCAATCACACTATTTTTGTTTTGCCACTTTTTGAAGTCGTCGTATTCTCGCTCGTACCTTGAAGCTGATTTTGCAGGTAATAAACTTGAAGCTACACTGCTGGCTGCCTCAATAATTTCTTTTGGTACATTCATTTTCGCTTTCGCCAAAACAAATGTAAAGAAAAATAAACAGACATGTTCATGGCAACGCTTCCATAGCTTACGACATTTGCGACAAATTATTGAGATTTTTTTGGAATTTATCTAACCTTTTTACAAATGAGAAACAAATAAAATATAAAACAATACACGCAAGGTAACGGGTTTTACTGGCTCCAGGAGGTAACAGTTATATCCTCCATTCGCCACTAAAAACCCTCTTACCTTGCTAGTAATGTTATATCTATACTAATATTATAAAGAGGAAAGATTTGTATTTTTGTTTGTTTGATACGAATAGGCTCGAAAACTACTGGACCGATTTAAAAAATTCTTTCACCCTTAGAAAGCTACACTATCCCTGAGTGACATAGGCTATACTTTTCACCAAAAACAAATTTCTACCTGGGCGAAGCTGGGACGCCCTGCTTGTACTAAATATTATGAATGATATCATTCCGAGAATAAGAGAACAAACCATTCTTCTCCCACAAATTGATCAGTTATAAGCTTCTCAATGAATAATCTGATATCGATTCGTAAGCAGCCCCTGATACAACACTGCCGGAAGCAGCCACCCTCATTTATGGACCTTTTCTGTCTAAACGGTCCACCCGAGAGACCTCGTGCCATAGGTTTCCCATTTCTATATCAATATGAGACATTTGTCTTAGTAGTTGTTAGTTTTGACAAGTGGCCTTGTTTATTTGCCGAAACTGTCTGTCAATGATATTGGATATCCGTCATCTACGTTTACCTTTCGCCTTCTTCAGGCAATTTCACACTTTTGATTTCGAGGGTGTTGGGTGTGAATAATAGCAGATTCCTGATTCTTTTTCGCACCGTGTAGATGAAGACCAAATGCAACAATTTATTCACAGAAAAAACAGCCCAAGATTGCTACGCTATAATATTCTTCATTAGCGCTTAGGACTAAAAATCTCCCTTATATGCTGGATGGTCCCAAAGCTCAGTTGAAGATTGGAGTGGGTTATATAAAAACGATATCATTAAGGGGGCGCCAAGTGATTTAATATTCACATCCAGCACACTTGCTCTAGTTGCCGAAAAATCACTAAAGAAATCTAGATAAATAATTCTAAAGGGGGAGCAATTACCTCGAGGTCCTTATATAGCGCTATATATGGCTCACACTGTATATATAAATAGATCATACAGCAATAGCAAATTATGTGTGAAATAATGTACAGAAACCTTATGAGGTTCCTATCAAAATAACTTAAATAGATCTCAGTCATACGTTAACCTAATAGCAATGAGACTTAGGTAATAATAATACAAGTATTATCTGACTTAAACTTAATAAAACAGTTCGATATTAGCGCTGATAAATTCCAGAAATTGATGATACGATCTTAATAAAGTTCCTCGATCCAAAAAAAAGGTAAGGGAAAAGGTAGTGACGATTTACCTCCACGATGTTGAAATCACCAAAAGGTAACTGACGGCAGCAGGACTGATTTTCCTGGGCTTATTTGACCCGGTGACTTATCAATCTACAATGAATATTGCAGATATTCCAGCGAAACCACTGAAATGTCCCAGAACAAGGACCCTATGAACACAAATTAAGTACATTTTCCTCACTGATTATAAATGAGAATACTTCACCGAAATAGAGTTACAGCAGAATATTGATCCTGGTTCTAAAATAGAAGACACAAATTGCACGAGGCAGAATTGAAGGTATGATGAATCTCACCTCTCAATAAGACAAATCACTTTTCAGACACAGTAAGATCAGACAAAATCCTCCAAATAAGCTCTGAAGCTAAACGAAATTATCCCACTCTATATAACGTTTTCGAAATTCAAATCCCAAAATCAGGTAAATACCAAAACTCCCCGACTTTCGAAAACCACCATTAAATTGTAGAAGGGGCTGAAAACAACCATTCCACTAGTCTCCACGTGAATCAAATTCACCCATCACCGTACTTCAGTTCCGAAATCCTCAATTAAAATCCCTAACTAACATATTCTCATCCTTGTCCCACACTCCCACGAATCGAAATTTCCGAAATTCTATCTCGTTCCCACAACGCAGGCGATACAACAGGTTTCCCGACAAGAAAACATATTTTCCCCCAACCTCGTCGTAATACAGTGGCGTAACCATGATCAGGGATCGGAAAATTAGCATCCGCCAATTCCGGACATAACAGGGAGCATGCTGCTGAGGCAGTTAAGAATGAGAATGAACATCTTGACTAGAAAAAGTCTCCTTTCTGACTTCTGGAGAGGACATTTTCTGTATCTAATTTTCGGATATATGTCTGTATTGTAACATTCCAAGTTTGTAAATCCTAGGAACATTTTGAAAAAGAGAAAAGGGGCAACCCTGCTCTGAAGAGCTGAGGGTAGAATTACGTTAAAGGGGGTTTTATACTCATATTTTTGGCTTGTGATGTGATCGTCTAGATTGGTAGAACTCTATGTTATGTCGTAGTAATTCAGATTCGTAATAACTCAGATTAGTGAAATATAGGATGGGAAATAATGAGGTAAAATTGATAAATAAAACACTAGAGTGGACATAAAGGTGGAACAAGAGCCCTTTATTCGTCCAGCGCCATAGTTCGGGGAACCATAGCCTATGAAGGAAAAACGAACGAGAATCAATTGAAACTCAAAGCAAAAAACCTTCTAGCATTACAGATGATATGTTCACAATCTATAGAACAATTATTAACAAGACGAGCACTGGTGATATGTACAATATGGAGCTTCCTATACTCCGGTAAGGTTATTACTGGCACAATTGTGATAAAAAGCAGAATCCAATACATCCAAAGGTTATAGGCATATAGAGTGTGTCACTTTATTGTTGCGCAGAGCTTTTAAAGTTCCATGTGTAAGAATCCTTCCTTCCAAGTGTGTGTGTGTGTGTGATTTTATTCGCGTTGGTTTGGAAGTGGACAATAAACTCTTTAGATTTCGATTTCCTGTTGACTGATGGACGGTGGACCCGGGACGAAGCAATTCGGCCTAGGATACTTGTCCGGCTCACCAAGGCCAATGACCAAGGCTTGTTTTACTGAGGCCGTTCGTCTAAAGAACTCTCAGAGGCAAGTCTCCTTCACGATGCTAGGGAGGATGTTTTCCTTAGGCACAGGCGATATAAACAGTTTACCTTAGACCTCCAAACCATGTTTCCCCTGTACGTGAAATATTATACTAAAAGCAACAACTCCAATGCGTATACCATAATGTCGAGTGAATAGTTAAATGTGCAGTAGGCCTTACGAACAGTATAAGAATATTCCAAATGGGTTGGTAGCAGAACAGAGTTCCACAATATTCAATAGAAATGCAATAATAAGATACCATAAGCTTACATGAGATTAGATCCTGTGAAATGAAACAGAGTACATACCAGATAACAAGGAAGCGTCTTTAAAATATACTAAAATGGCGGATTCCTAGAAGAGGAACTCCATTTCGAAGGAACGCTATTGTGAACCAGAATATGAAAGTGAAAACAGACCGCAGCCGAGTGAAAGTGAAGTAAAAGAGGCCCTTCCATTCGTTATCGTTTCGGAGGTTAGTTTTACTTCCACAGAATCGTATTTCTTCGATGGTCACAGAAGAACAAGTTTACTACATGGTGGATCTTCGATATGATTAAAATCTCCTATTTATAAAGATGCGAATTGCCTAAAGTATTGATTGAAGTCGTACTAATATTCATCAATCATAGAATTATAAAATAATATCAAATAAGTTCATTCAACGTAGTTCCACGTTTCGACAATAGACGTTGCAAAGTTGGAAGCCATGGAGTCTGGCAACGGTGCATTTTATTTGCAGGGTAGGAAATTCAGATATGTTACAGTATGAAGATTATTCTATATAATTACTCAGAGTGAGGATTCAGCTACACTAGCTACAGTAATACCAAACAGCCAGTTTTCCCAGATTCCTCTCATGACGTATGCCGTCCAAACACCGAATTCATTACTCCTCTCGCACAAGAAGCCGAAAAAACCCATCTCCCTCGAAATACGCGAGATTTGCGGTCTACCACGTCTGCCATCATCCGGAATGATAGATGTCCGAGAGCATTCCCTTTTAGCAGATTCCCGACACACAGTGGACATGGCACATCATCTCCGCAGAGCCGTTCTAATGGATTTCTGATTGCCAAACAGCGGGGGTGGCTTGTTGTCCTCCTCCTCCACCGTCTCCCGATGGTACACATAACACAGCCAGCGCACGTAGCGACACGCTGGATACTTATCGAGAATATCTAAACAGTTTTCCGGGGGCCATTCATCATCTCGACCAGCTACGATTTTTCCGGGATTTTATTACCCGGCCGGACGGTCAAATGACAGCCTGATGCGAGGATTTCTGTGTGTGTGTATGTGTCGTGTGATGTGGGACTTATTTTCGATATGCCGGGCAGATGGGGGGAGAATGAGACCTGGAGGGATCATTTCCTTGTAGGTCATAGCTGAGTTTCGTGATATGGAGGTTAATGACTTTTCTGTCCTGTTGCTTCAGTTTGGCCATCTTCATACCAAGATTTCACTTGATTTCAAAGCAGTCTTTTATTGTAGATTTACTGATTATAGGGCCAATTCTGTAAACAACTGTTAAATTTTAAAGCATGGTTAAAAATTAAACTATCCGCTAACTTCATTTCACTATTCTGTATGCTTCATAAGCTTTGAAATATTAACGGAAGACGCTTAATTTTAGCCGATATACAGGGTGAGTCTTTGACTTGTACATATATTTTAACTGTAGATTCTCGAGGCCAAAGGAAACCTTTTTTTCATTTTCCATTTTTCCGAATTCGGCTCTGTTAAAGAGATATAGCCATTCGAAAAAATCAATCGGGCTAAGTACGTGCCTGATATCATTCTCTGCAAACACTTCAAAGTTCATATTTTTTGATTGAAATTGATGTGATTATTAGATATTCTGGGTGATACATTTGAAAAATACTCAAGCACTAACCTTATTTGAATAAGAATATTATAAACACGATATTTCCTAACAAAACACTTAGTTCTGTCCGATCATTTCGGCAATTGAAAAGCTATATTTCTCACCCCAAAATAAGTTCCTTCTTCGATTGTCCTGAAGATTAGTTTATAGACACTAATAATTTGTTCATCTTTCCTCGATATTCTAAAACGATCTCATAAAAATTGGTTTCTCGATAACCTATCCCAACTCCATTAACCAAAGTCATATGTTTCGGTGTCAATGACCTAACCATCCTCTGTGACATTCAATTCACCCACAGAACTCTAGAGAAGACGATGCCAGATTGCCGATTTTCTCTTCAAACAATGCGAACTCAAGAAAGCAGTACGTCCCCTATCGTTAGCGGATGAACTATCACAATCGCTAAAGGCGTATAGGCGTTGCTTTTTAAAAATGCCAAAAGAGTAGTTCTGATTCTCGCCAATATAGCGCTACGTTCCCTTCAGAAGGCCGTGGATGTAGCCATTGTAGCCGTGACGCAAGACCGTTGTTCTGTGCTCCAACCAGTCCAACCTAAAACTTTAGTCAGTGATCCCATAGACGAAGTTCACTCTTTATTTATTTACAGAGAATGAAGCAAACAGGTGATGATTATGTACATGACTTTCAGTGAATTGATGTAATAGTAGTGTCGTTCTGGTGCCGAGTTATATTGTTTCGATAGATATTTTGCTGATGGACCGGTAACAATGAATTTTAAATAGAAACTGCCTATAAAATGTATAATTTCATGCTTCTTAGAATTCCATTTTATGTCGGAATTTTATTATTACATATCTCTACATCAAACGTTTTTTCATCATAGAGATTTTAGTCTTGACAAATTTGATAAACATTCTGACAACGTTGGTAACTTGTTGAGAGACCAGAGAAAAAAATTATATTCGATGAGATTTAACTCAGGACAGCATTCAGGTTATTCTTGAATTTCATGATTTTTTCCTCTAATTCAATCTTATACAATTAGGAATAACTTGAGAACGACGCGTTTTATTGAAAAAATATAAGAATACTTTTGTTTTCTAAAATAATTAATCCTTTCGAAAACGTGAACCATTCATCTTTTTCAAGTGGTTTCATATTATTTTTGCGTGAATTTATAAGTCGACTATACTGTAACTTTTTTACCAGGAGAAATATGGAATGGGTTTCAATTGAGGAATATGCACCATGAATAGAGTAGACAATAAACCAAAATTCAGTTCATTCGAAATATCGGTTCCGAATATATCGAAAGAATAGTGTTAATTTCATAGATTTTTGACACCCTGTATCTTCCAAACGGAACCGAATTTTGAAAATGGTATGGGAAAAATTTTTTTTTTTGATGGGAGGAATCTATAGTTAAAATATATGTACAAGTCAAAGACTCACCCTGTATGTTAAAAATTTTTAACGTGCCTTTAATTTTTAACCAGTTCTTATAGAATTGACCCTATTAGAAGATATATGATGGCATAGGTCGTCTTAGAGTGAAATATTGGATGGGTAATGATGTGAGGACAGCAGGCTGAATAACAAGCAGAATTCATTTTTTCCATTTAAAGGCGCCTGCCTTGAAACTAACCCTCGTCGTCGTCGTTTTTCTCAAATCGCAGCGCCGCATCGAAAGCGAGTAAAACTCGAAATTGAAGCAATGCATGTTATTAATTTCCGTAATTTGCTCACCTCGGGCGGTAGACGTCCCTACGGAACCGCGCACCGTGAAAATAATTAAATAAAATGATGAAAATATCCTATTTCGGGCCACCAACAGTGGTGGCGAAATTTTAATGATCAATTTGGCGCGGCATTATTCAACGTCTGTGCCCGATGAATGGAAGAATAATTAACTAATCATCATTAAAAAGGAGTTCTTAGGACTAGTGATGAATACATTACACGTTTACGATGAATAACTGCCTCGTTTTTGACAAATTGCCACTATTTCTGTGTGTGTATATATGGGAGAAGGCGATGGAATTCACGCCTTGCTTGGTGCCGCCTTTGGCTGAATGCTTGCTTAGGTGAGACAGTTTGAAATATGTAAATGAGGCGTGTGTGTTGTTGCCTCGTTTAAATCTCAATCAGCGCCTTGAATGATTACTGTCAAATTCCCCCAGAGTTCGACGAAGATCAGGTGTGATATACTTGGTAAGCACAGGATGAATTAAAGTTCAAAACATAAACTCGACACCAAAAATTCGAAGAATCTTAAAGGGATTGTATACCTGAACGAGAATAAATTCGCTATCCCAAAAACGCTTATATCTTTTGAACCACTGGACCGATTTCGAAAATCGAACTCATTTTCGAATCATCTTCTAATTCTAATGAAAACTGTTTTTACAATAAGAAAACCAAAACTATTTTTTACAAAATTCATGAATTTTTTCTGGAATTCTTCCCATCATGCTTCTTATAGTGTTCTCAGTCACTTTCTGGGATGCTGTGTTCCACTTTTGCTTGAATTCCGCTAATGTTTTCGTTGATTTCTTAGTCTTCTTCAATTCTCTTTTTACCAGAGCCCAATATCTTTCGATTGGCCTCAGTTCTGGGCAATTTGGTGGATTGGCCTCTTTGGGGACAAAACCACCTCATTAGCTTCGTACCATTCCTTGGTGGCCTTGCCGTAGTGGCATGAAGCTAAATCTGGCCAAAAGATTGTTGACACATCGTGCTCACGTAAAAATGGTAAAGATCGCTTCTTCAAGCATTCCTCGATGTATATCTTCGAGTCAACAGATTGGCCAACGAAAAATTTGCTCCTTTTCCCACAAGTGCAAATTGCTTGCCAAACCAGGAATTATTAGGAAACTTTGCTTGTTTCTTCACGCGAAATTGTTCGTTAACATTTCCACGAGAATCTGCAGTATAAAATTCCTGACCAGGAAGTTGCGAGAAATCAGCCAAGACATAGGTTTCGTCGTCCATCACGCAACAGGAAAAATTTTTCAAGAAATCTTTTTTTAATTTCTTTGCTCTTGATTTCGCTTCTTGATGCTTCACAGCGTTCCTGTCTGGCACTTTCTGCACTTTGTATGTTCTAAGCCCACAACTCGACTTGGTTTTCTGATCGGATGACTGCGAACAACCCACTATTTGGGCCACTTTCCGTCCTGAAAGGTTAGGATTCTTCCGAAAAGGCTGATGGCTTTCTTCACTTTTTTTGGGCTATGAAAACCCTTTTTCCTCCCGGTTCTTTCCTTACCGTTAATTGTAAGATCTTCGTTGAAGCACTTAACAACTTTTGATACCGTTTCCGGACGAACGCGAGCCTCTTTTGCGATTCTTTTGAAGCTCCATTTTTGATTATTTTGAAAAAGTTCCACTATAAATTCTCGTGTTTTCACTTCGCTCGACATTTTGCGACAGAGAATTGGAATATTTATGAAGTAAATGTTCCACATGTTTCCGACGTTCATAACAAAGCTAACTATGATAAAATTTTGATTTTTTTCTCAATTGGTTCAAGAGATATAGGCGTTTTTGTGATAGCGAATTTATTCGCGTTCAGTCCTTATACAGGGAATACTATCCCAGAACAGATGGATGATATTCCTTCATTTATAGTCTTGTCACCAAAAAGAATGGTATGAGTTGTTATTTTTTCAGAATTGTTGAAAATGTCGAATTTTTCGAAATTGTGGAATATTTCAAAAATCGAGGGCCTTTTACCAAACATTTTTCTGAACCAACACATAGCCTTGTACTCACTGGTAGCACATTATGCATTCCTTATGCCACACACCCTGCATGTACAACTTTAAAACACCTCGTGCCCAATAAACACAGTAACCATTAAGAAACGTTGTATTTTTTAGGTAACGTCACTATATTTCATCGTTGAAAAAACGGTAAAATGTCGTTATGAAATACGTTTCTTTTTGGTTTCATCGTAACGTTTTCCCTGCACGTTGATTCAACGTTGCAAACCTCCTATTGTCATAAGTAAAATACCGTGATATAACGTTATTATTAAGTTTCAACGTAACGATGTATTTTCGTTTCGGAAATAACGTTGATGGTATACGAATTCTCAACGTTGATGTTTATGCCTGAATACCACAAATATATAACGTTCATTTCAAGTGTCAAGGTAACGTTGATTCTAGGGAATGAAAATACCTTGATATAACGTTATTTTTAAGTTTCAACGTAACGACGTATTTTCGTTTCGGAAATAACGTTGATGGTATACGAATTCTCAACGTTGATGTTAATACCAAAATACCACAAATATTCGACGTTCATTGCAAGTGTCAAGGTGACGTTGATTTTAGAGAATGAAAATCTTGAGTAAAAATATTTTTGAATTGTTATTATTTGAATTTCAGCATAATTTGTCCTAAACTAAGGAAACTTATAAACCTTTGTTATCTACATCTTGAAAAATATTCTATTCAAGATATTCAAATGTTTTTTTCATGAATATGAAAATAAAGAACAGGAAATAAATTTTGGTCCAAATTTTAAATGAAGTATTATCACAAGAAATGTTTCTCATTGGAGATATAATTTTGGTCAGATATATAGGTGTAGTTATCGTTACTAGTACAACATTATTTCTGTGGACTCTTGTTATTTATAATGGGTGGAAATTTTGGGAAATATTCAAGTACTTATCTATTCAAGTGGACAACAATTTCAAAATGCTGACAATTAAACACAGATTCATCAATATTTTGTAATAATAAAAAAATAAACAGAATAAGTAAAATATGAAAGAAAAAACATAACTATAAATATAAAGAGAGCAAACAAAAAAATTTATAGATTTTTAAATGTACCTACATATTAAAAAAAATGTTTAAATTTCATTTTTTTTCTTTACTTAATGCAGCGTCCTTGAGTCTTCTTTCGCAAATTCCAGCCAATCTTTTGTTGCGTCTGCAATTTTTAGGTCTGTGGCTGCCGCAAATTCTTTCTTGACAGCCACTGAAAAAACCCATAATGCTCATCAGATATTTTGAAAATATAGGTCTACAAAATGAAGCCTTACCATAAATGAGTTCCGTCGACTTCTTATCTCTAAAAGGTTTTTTCTCCCTGCCCTTCCAATTGTATTGGCAAGCTAAATCATTACTCAATATGAATCTGAGAATTCTTCTGGTATGGTCCTCGGGACCATTACCTCCCATTGACTTATATCGGTCAACCTTAAAAAAAAAACGAGAATAATTATTTTTACAGGGAACTGGGGTAATAATTTTAGCATTGCTATATCAATTTATGCCTTCGTAAAAAAACAAACTAACATTATTTATGTAACAAATTTCACAATTAACTATGTTAGGAATGACAAAGCTTTCATATTATGTAGATATGTCCAAAAATTAACATTTACTCACAAATTATTTCGGTATCCTCTGCTGATGAAACAGGAACTGATTCATCCAAAAAAATCGGTGGTGTTAAATGTTCCATATTCGAGTTCTCCGATTCTTCAGAAGAGCTCTGGAAGCTTTCCAATCTTCTTTCACCAATCAATAATCAATATGAAACTTTAGGGTACTGATAGGTACTTACCAAAATCTTTGTTGTCGCACTTTTAAACAAATCAGATAATTTTCCTAGCAAACTCGATTTACCACGTCGAAAATAGCGAAGGGAACTATCGGGTGACTGCGGCACTAGCTCTTCAATATGTGGAATGCACGAATGCAGGATTCAACTCAACTCGATCACAGCAGGATCGCCGGCGCCGGCCTATATGGCGCCGGCACTATCACGTATCACGTCATCACAACCCCTGCCGACTCTAGTGCACCGTTGCCTAGGTTGATTAATTATTATCTTTCAAGAAACTTCATAATTTTCTATTAATTGATTTTAGCAAAGACGATGTATGTTACGAATATAAGGTTATTACTAATAATGGGTTTCATATTTTGAACGAATAAAAAATTCAAAGTAAAGAATGCAGGAAATAAGTTCGGACATTTCGGTAGGTATGAATTAAATCACTATATACTTCACATAAAATGATAATATTTCTCCATCCTTTCGAAATGAAAGATTTTATAAAAGAAACATTAAAAGCGTTTCAAAAAGGTATATTTAGGTACCTACCTCCATTATAATATGCTGTTAAATATTCCTTCGAATTAATAAGAAGCTGGTATAATACAATACATGTAATAAATAAAAAATGTAATAAATGAAAAATTTAATAAATATACGTTTCATAATGGTGAATGAATCAACCAGTTGAATTGGGTAAGTATATTATATGTATAATCAACGTTCCGTTGAATTTGTGTTTCGGATGTAATAAGTAGAATTGAAGTGGGTTAACGTCTGAGTTGATAAAAAGTAACTCATTTAACGTTTATTCAATGTTACTGAGCTCTCTTTGAAAAAACAATTAAAAAACGTTTCATAATGGTGGATGAATCAACCAGTTGAATTGGGTACGTATATTATATGTATAATCAACGTTTCGTTGAATTTGTGTTTCGGTTGTAACAAGTAGAATCAAAGTAGGTTGACGTCTGAGTTGATAAAGAGTGACTAATTAAACGTTTCTTCAATGTTAAAGAGCTCACGTTGAAAAATCGTTTGAAAAAATACAATAAATATACGTTTTATAACGGTTCATCAACCAGTTGAATTGGGTACGTATATTATATGTATATTCAACGTTTCGTTGAATTTGTGTTTCGGATGTAATTAGTAGAATTAAAGTTGGTTTACGTCAGAGTTGATGAAGAGTGACTCATTCAACGTTTATTCAATGTTACTGAGCTCACGTTGAAAGAACGTTTGAAAAAATGTAATAAATATACGTTTCATAATGGTGGATGAGTCAAACAGTTGAATTGGGTACGTATATTATGTGTATAATCAACGTTTCGTTGAATTTTCGTTTCGGATGTAACGTAGAAAATTCAACGTGTAATGTTAAATCAACTTCAGCCACTAGAAATAAACGTTTATTATACGTTTGTGTGTTTATTGGGTGCAATGAGTTTTCCGTACGAAGAATCCAAACCGGATAAAATACGGCAAAATTATTCAATTAGCGTGGTGCATCCCCCCAAGAACGTCCATAACCCTAATCAAGCACCTCGAATCTCGTCCTTTTCCCCCTCGGCTCTCACCTCTAAACCAGTCGCAGCATCCGCAATGCAGTTTAATATTCGGCTCTCGGTTTTTTGCAGTGTGTGAAATCGAGACTCGTCCTTTTTCGTCCGCACCTAATAATCCGTGCACTTGGGGTACTCGCCGGATTCCCACAGGGGAACAGGGGGGCGGTGACCTCACCTGAGGGGCGGCTTCCGGCGACCAGGTTCACACGGGTGCAGAAAGAGAGAGTTAGGAACCTGAAGACCGGGAAACGTTTCGAACCCTTCTAGTTTGGAATTTCGACAGATTCAGAAAGTGGATAATTGTGGATGGAAGAAAAATGGTTTGGATGATGGTGATTAACGCAGGTAATAGCGCCAGAGTGTAATTTTCTCTACAGGGTGGCCAACCGATCGATGAAACACTGCCATTTTCATCCCGATTATTCTCAATGAACAAAGACAACCAAAATTATCCCAGCAGAAAATAGTTATCTATACTTCTATACTAATATTATAAAGAGGAAAGATTTGTATTTTTGTTTGTTTGATACGAATAGGCTCAAAAACTACTGGACCGATTTCAAAAATTCTTTCGTCTTTAGAAAGCTACATTATCCCTGAGTGACATAGGCTATACTTTTCACCCCAAAAAATTAAGGATACCTACTATAACTTCAATAATTACAAAAAAATCAGCCAAAATCAGCTATTTTCACGTGCGCTGCAAAAACCGTAAGACTTACGTGGATACAATGTATGACGGCAATGTACCTCTTGAATAGTTCTACAAAAAAGTCCGCGATAGCATGTATCTATCTCTCAAGATTGACTTGCTATTACCTGTTTATGGTAATCAGATGTTTTCCAAAATTATGCACTATTTGGGAGTGTGTTTTTATGAATTGGGTATCGATCCTAATCCAACCTAATACGTTATTTTTCCCCAGTATTTAATTTAGAACAAAATTGCACCTCACATCATACAATTACAACGAGTACATCAAAAGATATGGCAGGTTGAAGATTTGAAGATGAAACCGCCGCCGCGTGAAACAAATTTCTCCTCGGGCGAACCTGGGACGGTCTGCTTGTTTATGATATGAGTGTTAAAAGTGACGTTTTATTTTGTGATTGAAATGAGCGGAGCGAATTGAACAATTTCACGAACAAATTAAAATCACTTTTAACACTAATACCATACAATGTTTTCTGTACAACTGCCCTATTTTGATAATGAAATGGGCGAATTTGCAATGACAATAAACTTCAAAATGCATTTTAATATTCAAATAATCAATAGGTTGTTGTGAATGGCAAACGTTGCCAACGTTATGATTACTAACAAATGAGAAAAGACGCTGTCATTTGAATTTCGTTCCTGTCCAATTTTCGTCTTGGGTTTTTAACTGCTTAATATGTTTGTCGGGAGTCCAATTATTAACAAAAGGGACGATTTGGTTGTTCCTGTGGATATTGAAGAGTAAGCAAGAAGAGCAAATCTGGAACTCCTACCTAAAAAATCTGTTCAGCAGTACGATATTGCATAAAACAATTTCCTGGCCTGGTGTAAATTGAAAAATGTAGGAGGAATCTCCAGTGAACCTGTTTTTATAAGAAAAATCAAAAATATGGAGTTCATCAACTTTGTAGAGCAATTTTTCAATGAGAAAGTCAAGCGCCCTTATATTAAAAATGGTGTGGATGTTAGTAAATATTTTAAGGTGATAGTATATTTAAAACGGAAAAGGGAAGGATATCGTCCCAAAAAATCGAAAATTCTCACTCGTGAACAAGTTGAAAAGTTTATAAATGAGGCACCAGATGAGAAATACTTGATGGTTAAGGTTGCAACTATTTTCGGATTATTTGGAGCCTGTCGGCGTGAAGAACTGTGTAATTTATCAGTGGAAGACATCGAAATAACAAATAAATCATTGGTTATACAACTTCCAAACACAAAAACGAAAGTCAGTCGTTCTTTCAGTATTATTCAAATCAAATCAAATCAAATTTATTCACAAAAAGTTACATAAACAAGGTAACAATTAATAGTCATACAAAATTATCCATGAAAAAAAGAAAAACAAAATGCCAAAAAGAAACTCCCCTTTACCTCTACTGGAACCCACTCGAGAAAAATTCATCTACTGAATAGAAGCACCGGGAAACCAGGAACATATTGATGGAATTCACCGCTCTTTGTATATTTATCCAAGTTCTCATGAATATGTAGTAGGCATAAGAAAATGAATTGCGAGTATAATGTGAGTATTTTATACTTCTTGAAATATTCCCTGCAGGATGTGGTGTTGTTGATTCCAGCAAGTGTTCTTATTGCCCTTTTCTGCTTTAGGAATACATTTTTTGCTTCCGGAGCATCCCCCCAAAGAAGTAGGCCATAAGACATTCGACTATGGAAAAGGCGTAGTAGGTGTCGAGTAGTACTTTTTCCTCCGTGAACTTTCTCAGTCTGTACAAGAGGAAAATTATAGATGATAATTTTTTTATAACTGTGTCAATATGAACATTGAATTTGAAATTTTCTTGAATTTCAATTCCTAGGAATTTAGCAGATTTCAAATCATGAGGGAGTCCCAGTTTCATCCCCACCTCTATTATTTTGGTTTTCTCAAAATTCATTAGGAGCCCATTACTGCTAAACCAACCCTTGGCTTCTTTAAGTGAGTTTTCCGTTTTGTTTCGGATTGAATTTTTAGAAATATTTAGAAATGAGGTGTCATCTGCATAATTGCATACATGGTCACATAGTACGTTATTCGGGAGATCGTTTATGTATATAATGAAGAGTAGTGGACCTAAAACTGAACCTTGAGGTACACCCTTATTAACTCTCATCCAAGGAGATTGTTTTTTATTCGAATGAACCTGCTGATGTCTACCTTCTAAAAATGAAGCAATTAATCGGAGGGGTTGTCCTCTTACTCCGTAATACTGAAGCTTTTCCAAAAGAATTCTGTGGGAAACGTTATCAAAGGCCTTGGAAAGAAGTATGTTGACTATTTTCATAAGTACTTTGCACTGCGCCATTCTGTCATCAAACATCGTCGTTTTTTCCTGAAATACATGAATAATAAATGCACTGCCAATCCAGTTGGTATCAATACATTTGGGAAAATTCCATCTATTGTTGCCGAAGTCCTCAAACTGTCAGAACCAAAGCAATATGCAGGACACTGTTTTCGAAGATCCTCCTCTTCATTGCTAGCAGAATCAGGAGCAACTATTACAGATATAAAAAAAACATGGTGGATGGAAGTCTACGACGGTAGCCGAGGGCTATGTTGATCATTCCATTGCATATAGAAATGTCACTGCTGAAAAAATTCTCCCAACCTCAACAGATTTTGGATCATCATCATCCAATATTGTACTTCCGGTTTCTACAAGTACTGATGGTGCTGAGGAGGATTCTAATAATGTGTTGCGAAGCTCCCTGAGGTCACAGGGCATTAATGTTAGTAATTGTTCTAGTTTTACGATTAATATTCATAAGTAATCATTGTTATATTGATAATAAAAATTTGCAATTGCTGAATTTTTTCATCTGATTTCATCATAAGAAAATGGAGTGCTAAAAATATTTCCAACACTAATGTTAAAAATATTTTTAACACGCTTCCACGTAAACAATCAATTTTAACCTTGTTTGCTGTCATTAAAAGTGTCACTTTTAATGACAGTTGTACAAAAATTCATTTCTAATTTTCGATTGTCCCGATCTTAATCTTACGCGTAGGAAAAACAACATTTTTTCCCATATTCGATACCAAAGGTTCATCATCGGGAATAATAAGATGGGATTTGGTCCGGTTGTAAAGATCACTTGAGAAACTTCAAGTGTTCCCAAATTTTGTTTATACCGACTACTGATCATACCCTCCGAGCGGATGCTCCCGGCCCCATCGCACGGCCCAGGTAAAAATACGTTCGACCTATCGAGATCGACGAGATTCTCTCATGTCAAACCGACATTGACATGTACTTCAGATGAAAATTATGTTGGTGTTAGGTGCTCCCATAACATCCAGCGGAGCTACCTGTTTTTTGAGAGGACCTGAATATTCGAAACCAGATCGTGGGAGACATTCTTGTCGTGGGATTGAATGAGCGATCTCACCGTACCCATCTTTTCATTCACAAAATCGCAAAATGGAGTTCACGTCCCAACAAAGAAAGGGCGAAATTCGCAGAAATTCTGTTTGTGGGCAGGCCGAAATGGGTTGCTTGATTAGCCGGCGGAAAACATCATTCTTGTATTGTTGAAGGTTCGGATTTCATTGAGGAATCGGGGGAGATGTCAGAAAAGTTACTTCGACTCTTTTCCAGTCGAGCTTTGTGGGGCTCTTACTTATCTCTTGTTAATGATGAGCAAAAAAATTAACGCACATCATGGAAATCTCAAATTTATTCTACAACTGAAGGTGTTATCAATGATAATTATTTTTACCAGAATTATGTATGCATATGTTATCGACTTTCAACGTTTTTCTTCAATACAGATGTTTTCTCCCTGCAGGAATAAAAAAAGATGATATTATCAGATTTTGAATGTATTGGCTCCATTCTAAAAACAGTTGTTCTCGATCAATTCTAGTGATCAATAGTTTTTCTTTCGTTTGATTTTCTACACTCGATCGCTATGCAACGCGAAATACGCAATTTGACACAAAAGAAATGTGCCCAAGCGGTAGTTTTGCGAGAAGAAGGGTGGACATACACAAGAATTGCAGAAAGGTTTGGAGTTTCCCATAAAAGTGTGCCCAGAATGTTGCAGCGATTCAGGGAGACAGGTATGAATGTCCGAAGACCAGGACAGGGTAGACCACGGGTAACAACTGCCATTCAAGAACGTTACTTGAGAGTTTCTTCGTTGAGACAACGGTTTGCAACCGCTCGCCTCCTTCAAAATCAGCTTAAGCAAACTCATGAGGTGCAAATTAGCACTCAGACAATAAGAAATCGCCTCAGACAATATGATTTAAGGCCTCGTGTCGCGGCAAGAGGCCCAGCTCTCACCTCAGCCCATCGAAGGGCGCGTTTGGATTTTGCGAGAGAGCATATCCATTGGGAAGAGGCCGATTGGGAAAGAGTTCTCTTCACAGATGAGTCTAGATTCTGCCTCTACCATTGTGATCGACGTTCCCTTGTATACAGACGTCCACATGAAAGATATGCTCAGTGCAATTTCCTGAATACTACTGGTTTCGGGGGAGGATCGATTATGGTATGGGGTGGAATATCTTTGACTGCTCGCACAGACCTAGTGGTCGTTGATAATGGAGCTATGAATGCTGATAAGTATATAAGGAACATTCTTGAAGAGCATTTAGTGTCATTTGCCCCATACATTGGTGAAATTTTCATTTTCATGGACGATAATGCCTGACCCCATCGTGCGCGCATCGTTCAGGAGTACCTTGAAGTGGTTGATGTCTCTCGAATGGAATGGCCAGCAAGAAGTCCAGATCTCAATCCGATTGAGCAGGTTTGGGACAACCTCAATAGAAGGCTGAGAAGTTCAGAAAATCATCCAGCTACTCTTAATGACTTAGGAATCAAACTCGGAGAAATCTGGGAAGGATTAGATCAGAACATTTTAAGATCACTCATTTTGACTATGAACCGTCGTTGCCGAGCTGTAATTAACGCAAGGGGTGGAAATACCACCCCTTATCAGCATTTCAGAATTTTGAAAATTGTTCATTTCTCTTCTTTCACATAAGATTCGGTGAAATCCTGAATTTTTCTTCCATTTAATGTGTCTTGTTTCGTTCAAAACCTTCCCGAGAGAACATAAAAAATAAGTTATAAAGTCAATGTAGAGTTAATTTTCATTAAAATTGAGATTTTCAGAATGTGCGTTAATTTTTTTGCGCAGTGTAATTGTGTCTGACTGTTAGTTTGGTTTTGATTTTTTTAATTAGGTACATCAAAATTTGGGCCTTATTTACTGAACCCGTAGGCGAATTCACGGTCTGATAATTCATTTGAAATAACCACAAAGTCCCTTACCCGCAAGTGCCATATTATCCATTCAATACGCCACACCCTGTATGGATAATATATTCAAAAAATAATCAATGAGATGGAATTGGAATGCGAAAGCCATTTCTGCTCATTCAAGTCTCAGAAAAAGAAACAAAAGACTGAAATGATTTGAGGTGCAATTCGCTTTTGTTTCTTCAAAAAACGTTCAGATCCGTCAGAGAAAATAGAACTTTATCAATGGTGATAATTTTCTCGTTATCGAAGTCAACAAACCATTAACAGAACAACACAGTGGCACGTGCCTATAACAAAATGTTTGAAATTTTTATCGAACCCTGTTGATGAATTTAAAGCCTCATTATTGCAGACTATTATTCGCTGAATAGGATAATAACTACGAGATAATTTTCGAGATATAGATCTGTTTGCATAACCTTCGGTGCAATGGTTTCATCAATTACAGCTCAAATTTATCTCATATTTTTCATGTTGTTTGATAAATCAACAACAGAAGTCAACATACAACAATTTAATTCTATTTCATTCCCAACAACAATGCATTCACAATAAGAATGGACCATTACACCATCATATTATCATCTTGAATGGCGAATAAGAATACTCTTCACCTTGTTTTATTCCAGAAGGAAGTACAATGAGAATGAGTAGTACCTGTATTTAATGCAATTCTGAATAGTGTCTGAAAAAGCACGTGGAAGTAAAGATCACAAGTGTGAAATCTCTTGGGACAATATCCTTGAGCATAATGGAATGTTAGGGGTCTTATTCTCCACCAGCGTAAAGAATCGCAACAATGATTCTTGGTAGTCGAAGGGCGACATTGACAATGCCTAAGAATTTAAGTCAATATGGAAAGGGAATTTTGTTCGATCAATGTATGCATTAAAATAAACTATAGGCCAGGTCAGGTTAGGTATGTTTTGCATACTTCATGACTTGAGGATCAACATAATATATACGAAGGTGGATACGACAAGAGGGACCTGACATGACTTTCTATCTGACCTGACTCCCTATTCAGGTCCGAGGTCAAGGCTGAGGTCAGCTCAGGTCCGAGGTCAGGTCAAGGACTAGGTTAAGGTCAAGGCCGAGGTCAAGGTCCATGCCGAGGTCAGGCCAGGTCCAAGGTCAAGTCAGGTCCGAGATCTAGGTGAATTCCGAGGTCCAGGTCGAGGTCAGGCCAGGTCCGAGGTCAAGTAAGGTCCTAGGTCAGGTCAGGTCCGAGGTTAGGTCAGGTCTGAGGTTAGGTCAGGTCCGAGGTTAGGTCAGGTCCTTGGGTAAGTGGTGGGAGTCAAAAGTATTCCTCACTATCCCTCAGTTACAAAAAACATCCGTTAAAAAACAATTACGAAGAAAAAAGATAAGGAAAGAGATTATGCCGAATTATGCACTTGGTTAACAGATAGGTATAGATTTCAGAATTGATAAACCAACATAATTTTCTATACCTTCTTTATGCCATCTGGTTCTGAGGTATAAGAAAGGGGGCAAATATCATAAGCTGAAAAAATATATAATCTTAAAATGCTCTCACCGTGGAAAAATATGCGGAAGGAATATGACATTCACATATTTTGTTTGTTCATTTAGTCTGCGTTAGATTTTTATATCTATGAGGTTCGAGGATAAAAATGTTATTGCATTTTTGAAGTGGAATTAGGATGAAACGAATAATAAGTTGAAATCAAAATTTGAAAGAATACCAAATATAATGTTGAAGTTATTCATGTAATCAATTAGTATATAGAATTATTTGCCCTAAGCAAAATGGTGCACCAAAATTGTGTGTTAAATTTTCTAGTTGCTAATTAATAGATAATGAGGTAATGGTTGTTTTATGACCAGGATCATTTTCGTTATGTTCAAAACAACAAGATTTGATTTTATCTCGAGACTTCTCATATCAAAGTAGGTCACTACGAGATTGCATCTTCGACCATTAACAGATTACGTAAATGTTTTAACAAACAATTTTTGGATATGAAGTGACAGAAGTCAGCCGAAACTGTCTCTATCTATGACTTATTTTCAGTATGGCACCAGATTACAATAAGGGGACAATCATAAGAAAATAAGATAACAAAAGATTCAATGATAATTTCACAATTTGTCAACAAACATTTCGCCAATAATCGTTCCCTTCGTGGTGGAGTATATTGTTGTTCAACACCTCCTGAATTCTTCGACAAATCTAAAAAGTTTGTATACAGCGGAGTCTGGTGTCTCTTTTCGATGACCCAGTAATGATTTTGTGGCGCCTTTGATAATTCATTTCAACAACCATCACCTCTAAGTCGAATTAGGTACTTCCTGGGACTGCCCTTGTAAATCATAGACAGACACACCATTAAAACTCGATGAAGATGCAAATCCTTGTTCGGATCAACCGAAGGAACTAATTTATGCAAAACCAAGATTAACAGGTAGTGCCAAAAGTTCAACAACGACTCGAGATGCTTGCAACCCCAAAGTGAAATACCTGCCATTATTACAGACACCATAATAATCAAATCAGACCATGGGGCTCTGGCAATAAAGATCGAATCGATACAACACAAAAGAAATGATTCCTCAATGAACTAAGAGTGTTAAAATCGCACAATCAAACGCTCGGTTATGAATAGGACTTTTTTAACTTCATAAAACGTCCGACTGGAAACGTCAATGAAACTCGAAACGGGCCAAAATCGCGGTGAATGATATAAATAAAATGTGGGGCGTGTCAGTCCTCCGTTGAAATACAACGCTGGGACGGAATATCTTGTTCCATGAGACCACAATGCTGGGTCCCCCGGAAAAAAATAGGTTTGGTTTAACCATTCATGAGTGAACTCGCTGTGTTCTAAACAGCGTAAAGGTAAAAACTGGGAGCTTCGCCCCCCGTGGTTTTATTGTGTTCGAGTCCCGGTCCGAGTTCACTACGGATCAGGGGTACCAAAACTATCGATCTAGAAAACAGGGGATACAAATACAATATTATGAAAATCATTCTAGAGAGGAAGACAATAATTCGGAAGAAATTCTGCTTACGTTCGGAAGACTGATAGATTATTGCATTTGATGGATCAAAAGTAAAGAATGTTTCCAGAAGTGCATCAGTGGATAAATTCAGAATCTCATATTATGTTCCTTGAGAAACTAGACCACGACCGTGCAACAGTTTTGGTGCCGCTCTCTAAAAACCATTGTGTCCCCGAAAAACACTCCTTTTTGTTGTCCGGGTGTCACACGTGGATTTAAATTGGGTCCAGCCTGTCTGTTAGTGCGGATTTTAAAAGCCCGTGAAAGAAATAATCTCTTTTCTTGTCTATGTTACCTTCATTTCACAAGGTTTAGTTTCCAATTTGGCAGTCAGGTATTTGGCGTTAAAACTCCCTCGTTAAAATCGATATACGTCATGGGACCTTTCTGGGAATATGCAGTTTTCTGTAGGGCCATAAAAGTCAATTGCGTGACGGTATATACTACCTGGACGCTGCGTGATTTCTTGTGGAAAAAAAATTGATGTATGGAATTGGTCAAGTGCGTTTGGTGTTTTTTTTAATTCATGGAAGGAATCGAGGAGACAAATGGAAGTTTTCTTCAATATAATAAATATAATATGAAAGGTTCCCAGGATACGTTTCTGAAGTTAAATATAAAAGTAAATATTTCAGCTAAAAGAAAAATTATTTAATAACAAAGTAATAGAGACTAAATTAAATCAGAAAATGAATCCAAAAAATAAGAATTCTGGAGGAAAAAAAACAGGTTTTGAAGTTTTAAATTGAAATATGTTATTTTTTTTTAAGTATCCATGTTTATAAATTGCATTTTTTCGCCCATGTTGAAATTGCAGTTGCTTTTAAAGGAACTTTAAGCCTTGAGTTTCTTCATATGTTGATAGTTCCTCTCAATTTTGAATTAATTTTTAGAATGAAATAACCTGTGCAGAAAAAAATGATGCTAACGAAATACACTGCGCAAAAAAATTAACGCACATTCTGAAAATCTCAATTTTAATGAAAGTTAACTCTACATTGACTTTATAACTTATTTTTTATGTTCTCTCGGGAAGGTTTTGAACGAAACAAGACACATTGAATGGAAGAAAAATTCAGGATTTCACCGAATCTTATGAGAAAGAAGAGAAATGAACAAATTTCAAAATACTGAAATGCTGATGAGTGATTTAATACTTGGTATTTCCACCCCTTGCGTTAATTACAGCTCGGCAACGACGGTTCATAGTCAAAATGAGTGATCTCAAAATGTTCTGATCTAATCCTTCCCAGATTTTTCCGAGTTGGATTCCTAAGTCATTAAGAGTAGCTGGATGATTTTCTGAACTTCTCAGCCTTCTATTGAGGTTGTCCCAAACCTGCTCAATCGGATTGAGATCTGGACGTCTTGCTGGCCATTCCATTCGAGAGACTTCAACCTCTTCAAGGTACTCCTGAACGATGAGCGCACGATGGGGTCTGGCATTATCGTCCATAAAAATGAAATTTTCACCAATGTATGGGGCAAATGGCACTACATGCTCTTCAAGAAAGTTCCTTATATACTTATCAGCATTCATAGCTCCATTATCAACGACCACTAGGTCTGTGCGAGCAGTCAAAGATATTCCACTCCATACCATAATCGATCCTCCCCCGAAACCAGTAGTAATCAGGAAATTGCACTGAGCATATCCTTCATGTGGACGTCTGTATACAAGGGAACGTCGATCACAATGGTAGAGGCAGAATCTAGACTCATCTGTGAAGAGAACTCTTTCCCAATCGGCCTCTTCCCAATGGATATGCTCTCTCGCAAAATCCAAACGCGCCCTTCGATGGGCTGGGGTAAGAGCGCCTGGGCCTCTTGCCGCGACACGAGGCCTTAAATCATATTCTCTGAGGCGATTTTTTATTGTCTGAGTTCTAATTTGCACCTCATGAGTTTGCTCAAGCTGATTTTGAAGGAGGCGTGCGGTTGCAAACCGTTGTCTCAACGAAGAAACTCTAGAGTAACGTTCTTCAATGGCAGTTGTTACCCGTGGTCTACCCTGTCCTGGTCTTCGGACATTCATACCTGTCTCCCTGAATCGCTGCAACATTCTGGACACACTGGTATGGGAAACTCCAAACTGCAATTCTTGTGTATGTCCACAATCGATCGAGTGTAGAAAATCAAACGAAAGAAAAACTATTGATCACTATAGAATTGATCGAGAACAACTGATTTTCGAATGGAGCCAATACATTCAAAATCTGATAATATCACCTTTTTTTATTCCTGCTGGGAGAAAACATCTGTATTGAAGAAAAACGTTGAAAGTGGATAACATATGCATGCATAATTCTGATAAAAATAAATATCATTGAGAACACCTTCAGTTGTAGAATAAATTTGAGATTTCCATAATGTGCGTTAATTTTTTCGCGTAGTGTATTATGTGCTGATTTTCCACAGGGGCCGCGTTACGCTTCCTCGAAAGCCCCTTTATTTTATCTACGTTCTCCACACTTCCTTCACATTCCTGATCCCATTCTCGAAAGTCGCACCTGGTGCAGTCCGGAGTCTTATCGTAAATGGCCTTTTGACCTCCCTCATCCACAATGACCCGCGCTATCCACTTCCCCGAAACGACGTAACACCTCGAGGCCTTGGCACGAATGTCCGTAGATAACGTCAGGACCGCAGGTCGAACTGTCAAATTCCGGAAATAGTCCGGGTTCCGGACGTTTTAAAGTGGCGATAAAGAGGCGACAATGTCCGCGGGCGATTCCAGCCCCGAACCGTCGGCCTGTCGATTTTTTATCTGGCGCACGTGTTGGTAAAAACTGGAGGAAATGATTTCCGCTTGTACGACGGGAAAATACCCACAGTGTTTTATGTCAGATTTTGTGTTCGTGTATGCGATTTTGCTAGAACATCGCCAATTGATATTCAATTAATCTGCAATATGATTGAGATGGAAATATAGGATGCTCTTTTTCGAGATCTGAAAAAAATTTAACATTACTAGCAAGGTAAGAGGGTTTTTACTGGCGAATGGAGGATATAACGAGCCGCAGGCGAGTCAGTTACCTCCTTGAGCAAGTAAAACCCGTTACCTTGCGTGTATATTGTTTTATATTTTAGTTGTTTCTCATTTGTAAAAAGGTTAGATAAATTCCAAAAAAATCTCAATAATTTGTCGCAAATGTCGTAAGCTATGGAAGCGTTGCCATGAACATGTCTGTTTATTTTTCTTTACATTTGTTTTGGCGAAAGCGAAAATGAATGTACCAAAAGAAATTATTGAGGCAGCCAGCAGTGTAGCTTCAAGTTTATTACCTGCAAAATCAGCTTCAAGGTACGAGCGAGAATACGACGACTTCAAAAAGTGGCAAAACAAAAATAGTGTGATTGGGGTAACTGAAGATGTTTTGTTGCTCTACTTGAATCAACTATCAGCTAGATTCAGCCCTAATACTTTATGGGCAAAATGGTCTATGCTGAAAAGCTGCTTGGAAATGAAAGAAAATGCCCCTGTTCGCAGGTTTGTTTTCCCTAAAAAATGTATTGAAAAATATGACGTTTAGTTGTCATTTGCAGATTTCAAAAGGTAATAGCGTGTCTGAAACGAAAAAATGAGCGTTATACGCCAAAAAAGGCAAAGGTATTAAGTAAAGAAGAGGCTGAACAATTTCTTTTACATGCTCCGGATGACCAGTGGTTGCTGGCGAAAATTGTAACAATATTTGGGATTTTTGGATGTTGTCGATGTGACGAAATTCTCTCCTTAAACATGAATGATGTAGAAGATATGGGAAAATACGTTATTGTGACATTGCGGCAAACAAAAAATTTAACAACAAGAAGATTCACCATAACCGATGATGGCTGCAGCTTCAAGCCCTGCATGTTATACAGAAAATATGTAAATCTTCGGCCTCCTGGAACAGAAAGCCTAAGATTTTTTTTGACATACCGACATGGAAAGTGCATTTCCCTTAATGCTGGCCAGCACACTATTGGTGGTGTCCCAAAGCAAATAGCGAAATATTTAGGTTTAAAAGATCCAGAGTTATACATCGGCCACTCTTTTCGCAGAACTGGAGCCACTATGGTTGCGGATTCGGGTGGAGATATTTTAGCACTAAAGCGTGCATAAGGGTGGAAGAGTACCGAAATTGCGATGAGTTATGTCGATGATTCGGTCAATAAAAAAATCGAAATTGCTAGTAAATTATTTGGTAGTAAGGAGAGTACAAATGTTCTGCAGTCCTCGAGTTCAGCAGTTTCTGAGTCAACAGATGGTTCATCATCATCAGTATCAACTCTTTCATCATCAAAAATCTGTGTTACTGGAAATAACAATTGTACCATGATTTTCAACATATATGACGATAAAACAAAATTTTCTAATGTAAATAATACTACTAACTTGTGAAAATTTTGCAAGTTAACTGTCGGTTTTACAAGTTAGTGACTTGATAAAATAAACTTTCTTGATTAATATTGTGTTTTTGTAAACTGACGTTCACAAATGAGAAACAAATAAAAATTATTAACTCTGATGGAAAACCAGATATTTTGCATTTGTTTCAGATTTAAATACGTATCGATATCTTATTTTTTATAGCTCTCGTGTTCACTTGAAGCATTCGAAAAATGGTTCTGTAGTATAGGTATAAATTCTTCTATTCCGCAATTTCATCCTACATCGCGCTATTTATTTTAATCCCGGTTCTCTTCCCAACAAAATAATCCCTGTTTAATCCCAATTTACAACCAGCTGTACCATCGGACCCCACCGATCCTCTCCTGCTACCTGCGTGCGATCGGGGCCCGTCTTTCCCGTTTCTGAATTTAGCCGAGCGAAAAAATAGCGTTGCGTAAATCTGTACCGTCGCTGCCCTTTCGGCGGAACAGAACTCCGAGCCGAGGGCCGCCGGTCCATTATCGAATTACCGAAATGGAAATCCCAAACTTTGAAATAACTACACGTACTAGTTATTTCGAGTTTAATAACCGTGCAAACTCGGCTTGTGTTTCCGACCCTTGTTGGAGTGGTTGAGTTGTTCTCAAAAGCCCCGAATGCGGACGAGGCATGAAGTTGGAAATTGACCAAACGGCGGCCATGGGGACTTATCGGTGTGGCTGACACGTCTACTTGGAAGTCGGCATGCTAATTTTGATGGGGGAAACAAAACACATTCTGAAAAACAGGGAGATGTCTTTGGATATCAAACCATGGTTTCTGTCAACATAATTGTGATATTTAAATACACTGCGCAAAATAATAAACGCACATTATGGAAATCTCAAATTTATTCTACAACTGAAGGTGTACTCAATGATAATTATTTTTATCAGAATTATGCATGCATATGTTATCCACTTTCAACGTTTTTCTTCAATACAGATGTTTTCTCCCAGCAGGAATAAAAAAAGATGATATTATCAGATTTTGAATGTATTGGATCAATTCTAAAATCAGTTGTTCTCGATCAATTCTAGTGATCAATAGTTTTTCTTTCGTTTGATTTTCTACACCCGATCGCTATGCAACGCGAAACACGCAATTTGACCCAAGAGGAATGTGCCCAAGCGGTAGTTTTGCGAGAAGAAGGGTGGACATACACAAGAATTGCAGAAAGGTTTGGAGTTTCCCATACAAGTGTGTCCAGAATGTTGCAGCGATTCAGGGAGACAGTTATGAATGTCCGAAGATCAGGACAGGGTAGACCACGGGTAACAACTGCCATTCAAGAACGTTACATGAGAGTTTCTTCGTTGAGACAACGGTTTGCAACCGCTCGCCTCCTTCAAAATCAGCTTGAGCAAACTCATGAGGTGCAAATTAGCACTCAGACAATAAGAAATCGCCTCAGAGAATATGATTTAAGGCCTCGTGTCGCGACAAGAGGCCCAGCTCTTACCCCAGCCCATCGAAGGGCGCGTTTGGATTTTGCGAGAGAGCATATCCATTGGGAAGAGGCCGATTGGGAAAGAGTTCTCTTCACAGATGAGTCTAGATTCTGCCTCTACCATTGTGATCGACGTTCCCTTGTATACAGACGTCCACATGAAAGATATGCTCAGTGCAATTTCCTGAATACTACTGGTTTCGGGGGAGGATCGATTATGGTATGGGGTGGAATATCTTTGACTGCTCGCACAGACCTAGTGGTCGTTGATAATGGACTAATGGAGCTATGAATGCTGATAAGTAAATAAGGAACATTCTTGAAGAGCATGTAGTGCCATTTGCCCCATACATTGGTGAAAATTTCATTTTTATGGACGATAATGCCAGACCCCATCGTGCGCGCATCGTTCAGGAGTACCTTGAAGAGGTTGAAGTCTCTCGAATGGAATGGCCAGCAAGAAGTCCAGATCTCAATCCGATTGAGCAGGTTTGCGACAACCTCAATAGAAGGCTGAGAAGTTCAGAAAATCATCCAGCTTCTCTTAATGACTTAGGAATCCAACTCGGAGAAATCTGGGAAGGATTAGATCAGAACATTTTAAGATCACTCATTTTGAGTATGAACCGTCGATGCCGAGCTGTAATTAACGCAAGGGGTGGAAATACCAAGTATTAAATCACTTATCAGCATTTCAGTATTTTGAAAATTGTTCATTTCTCTTCTTTCACATAAGATTCGGTGAAATCCTGAATTTTTCTTCCATTTAATGTGTCTTGTTTCGTTCAAAACCTTCCCGAGAAAACATAAAAAATAAGTTATAAACTCAATGTAGAGTTAACTTTCATTAAAATTGAGATTTTAAGAATGTGCGTTAATTTTTTTGCGCAGTGTTGTTGACAAAAATTTAAAAAAGAATTTGATTTTGATGAAATCGACTCATGAAGAATGGAAAATCTTTGTCAAGTGTGAATATGTTGGTAGCTTTTCCAAGGTAAAATTACTAAAACAATTTGAATATTGGGCTCTGCTGAAACAACATCAAGGTTTGCCATAAGAAAATTGTCGTTTGTAGGATTCCGCGTGAGATATAAGACCAATGTTTCTGTCGCAATGGTCAAAATTATAAGGACTGAACGAGTATAAATTCGCTATCACAAAAACGCTTATATCTTTTGAACCACTGGACCGATTTCGAAAATCAAACTCATTTTCGAATCATCTTCTAATTCTAATGAAAACTGTTTTTACGATAAAAAAACCAGAACTATTTTTTACAAAATTCATGGATTTTTTCTGGACTTCTTCCTATCATGATTCTTATAGTGTTCTTACTGTTCTCAGCCACTTTCTGGGATGCTGTCTTCCACTTTTGCTTGAATTCCGCTAATTTTTTCGTTGATCTCTTAGTCTTCTTCAATTCTCTTTTTACCAGGGCCCAATATCTTTCGATTGGCCTGAGTTCTGGGCAATTTGGTGGATTGGCCTCTTTGGGGACAAAAACCACCTCATCAGCTTCGTACCATTCCTTGGTGGCCTTGCTTTAGTGGCATGAAGCTAAATCTGGCCAAAAGATTGTTGACACATCGTGCTCACGTAAAAATGGTAAAAGTCGCTTCTTCAAGCATTCCTCGATGTATATCTTCGAGTCAAGAATCTGCAGTATAAAATTCCTGACCAGGAAGTTGCGAGAAATCAGCCAAGACATAGGTTTCGTCGTCCATCACGCAACAGGAAAAATTTTTCAAGAATTCTTTTTTTAATTTCTTTGCTCTTGATTCTTCACAGTGTTCCTGTCTGGCACTTTCTGCACTTTGTATGTTCTAAGCGCACAACTCGTCTTGATTTTCTGAACGGTTGACTGCGAACAACCCACTTTTTGGGCCACTTTCCCTCCTGAAAGGTTAGGATTCTTCTGAAAAAGGCTGATGGCTTTCTTCACTTTTTTTTTGGGCAATGAAACCCCTTTTTCCTCCTGGTTCCTTCCTTGTGGTTAATTGTAAGATCTTCGTTGAAGAGCTTAACAACTTTTGAAACCGTTCCCGGACGAACGCGAGCCTCATTTGCGATTCTTTTGAAGCTCCATTTTTGATTATTTTGAAAAAGTTTCACTATAAATTCTCGTGTTTTCTCTTCGCTTGACATTGTGCGACAGAGAATTGGAATATCTATGAAGTAAATGTTCCACATGTTACTGACGTTCATAACAAAGCTAACTATGATCAAATTTTGATTTTTTCTCAATTGGTTCAAGAGAAATAGGCGTTTTTGTGATAGCGAATTTATTCTCGTTCAGTCCTTACTTCAAGATATGGTAGATCGCAAAAAACGTTGTCAGTCAGCAATCTCAAAAACGTAAAAGCTCACTGTTTTCAAATTAGAACCTTATATTCAGCAGACATAATTTTCTCGATTACATTTCACGTGAATGTACCGAATGAATATTGTTTTTGGCTTCTGCCTCACCTACACGCGGCGGCAAGGACAAACCCCATCATCATCGGATTTCAATGACGTCGGTCGTCCTAAATCTAAATTCAAACCGAACCGTACAGCGGAAAGTCCTCCGTTCCAGATCTGACACTTCCGGAAATGACGTGTGTCGTCATGTTCCGGCGGCTCTGGGCGCCACTTCCTGCGTCCGTCGCACGATAAACGTATTCAAGTACCCCGGAAACTGGCGACTGTCCGTCAACCGTCCGCCGATTCTGTCAGATTCGCCATCTCTCACAACCGCACGTCATCTCTAAATTGCGCCCGAATCAACGTAAAATGATTCTGGAAAAGTTTCGTTTGTATTGTAGAATCAACCCTTCTGTGCTGTAATGGTGCAAGTGACGTTACCGGTTTCAACCTTTCTTGCTGTGGCATATATATACCGGGTGGCCATTTGAAAACGAAACAGACGAGATTACAGACGAAATAAATTTTTTCGATAGAAATGCTCGGACAGGTCGATTTCTGTTTCGAGGGGGACAACTTAAGATGTAGGTTACGGACGCATAGCGCTTCAACCCTTGCTGCTACAACCCCCACCCCCAATTTTTGAATGGGGAAAATGGGGTGAGTGATACCTCATTTGAAAGGTATTTTTATACTGATTTCAGCACAGTAATTGTTTTTTCATTTTATGCATTAGTTCTCGAAATATTCTTAACTAAGTATTTGAAAATGAAGTGGTGTTTTCATGGCACTTGTAGTGTTTTTTTGTGAATAATCGACATTTTGAGCTTCAAAACAACCATGACTGTGGCTTCCTTCCTCCAATCCACTGACATAGAAATCTTTAATCAAGATGTCGATTTTTCACAAAAAAACATTACAAGTGCCATGAAAACACCACTTCATTTTCAAATACTTAGTTAAGAATATTTCGAGAACTAATGCATAAAATGAAAAAACAATTACTGTGCTGAAATCAGTATAAAAATACCTTTCAAATGAGGTATCACCCACCCCATCTTCCCTATTCAAAAATTGGGGGTGAGGGTTGTAGTAGCAAGGGTTGAAGCGCTATGCGTCCGTAACCTACATCTTAAGTTGTCCCCCTCGAAACAGAAATCGACCTGTCCGAGCATTTCTATCGAAAAAATTTATTTCGTCTGTAATCTCGCCTGTTTCGTTTTCAAATGGCCACCCTGTATATAAAATTTCTTCGGTATTTGAGTGAAACTCAATTTTAATTGCGTTGATTTACGTCCAATAATTAGAATTAATTTTCGATTATCCCTTCGCCTCTTAATTGTGCAGTGTATCAGATAGAGAAAGTATTTCGCATTAGCCACTTTTTGGCAGATTTGATTTTATGAATATTGAAGGTTTCGAAGATGGATGGAAGTGTTTTACTTTATGTTTCAGGTGGAAATATTTCCATTATTTTTTCGCTGAAGACAGAAATCACTTTTTTGTACAACTGCCATTAAAAGTGACACTTTTAATGACAGCAAACAATGTTAAATAAAATTGATTGTTTACGTGGAAGCGTGTAAATAGTTATTTTTGTATCTAGTGCGCGAAATGCTACTTTGGTGATCGAGAATTGATTTTTTTTAACGAGGCGCAGCCGAGTTAAAAAAAAATAGTCGAGATCACCAAAGTATTTCGCGCATGAGATGCAAACAAAATTTTTTCTAAAAACGTTCGTGCACTGGCTGCACCATAAATGTTAACATTGTGAATAATAAATAAAATTAGGTAGTGTTAAATTTTCTCACAATTTGAAAGCCTTAATTATTGTTATACATCAATAAATAAATGATTTCTTGGATTTTTGCTTGATTGAGGAACATAAAGGTAAAAATATAAAAATCCCTTATAGTTTTTACATGCAGTGTGCGAAGTAAGTATTTCGCACACTACGCGCACGGTGTCATGGTAACGAAGGAAAATGAAAAAAAGGGTCACTTCGCATATTGTTGTCTATGCGCGAACCTTGTCATGTTTTGACGTTTGTAGAAAATAGTATATTCTAAAACTAGTTGCAGAATGGGCTCCTATTCCAATACGAATGCGAAATTCGAAAACGAGCGACGAAGGAGCGAGTTTTTGAACGCATGAGTATTGGAATTGCATTCTGCAACTAGTATTAGACGATATTTTCTCTATTTCACTCAAATTTTGTGAAATTTAACGAAAAAATTCAAATTATAGGTCCTAGTGACTTTCATATTGTATCTTGGCAGTTGGTGTGAATGTTAAAATACGAAAATTGACGTTTCTAAATTGACGTCTGCTGAAATTTAAAAGGATCGGAAGACATTGCTGACAACCACAAAACGAAAAATGTGACTGAAAACGATGCTGTAATGAATTCATTACAGCACTGTTTTTAGTACTGTAATGAACTCATTACGATACTGAAATAGAGAAAAATATTTTTAACATTAGTGTTGAAAATATTTTTAGCACTCCATTTTCTTATGATGAAATCAGATGGAAAAAATTCAGCAATTGCAAATTTTTATTATCAATATTTAACAATTATTACTTATGAACATTAATATTAATCGTAAAACTAGAACAATTACCAACATTAATGCCCTGTGACGTTACGGAGCTTCTCAACACATTATTAGAATCCTCAGTACCATCAGTACTTGTAGAAACCGGAAGTACAATATTGGATGATGATGATCCAAAATCTGTTGAGGTTGGGAGAATTTTTTCAGCAATGACATTTCTATATGCAATGGAATGATCAACATAGCCCTCGGCTACCGTCGTAGACTTTCATCCACCATGTTTTTTTATATCCGTAATATTTGCTCCTGATTCTGCTAGCAATGAAGCGGAGGATCTTCGAAAACAGTGTCTTGTATATTGCTTAGGTTCTAGAAGTTTGAGGAATTCGGCAACAACAGATGGAAGTTTCTCAAATGTATTGATACCAACTGGATTGGCAGTGCATTTATTATTCATGTATTTCAGGAAAAAACGACGATGTTTGATGACAGAAGGGCGCAGTGCAAAGTAATGGTCAACATACTTCCCAATATTACCAAAAGAACGACTGACTTTCGTTTTTGTGCTTGAAAGTTGTATAACCAATGATTTATTTGTTATTTCGATGTCTTCAACTGATAAATTATACAATTCTTCACGCCGACAGGCTCCAAATAATCCGAAAATAGTTGCAACCTTAACCATCAAGTATTTCTCATCTGGTGCCTCATTTATAAACTTTTCAACTTGTTCACGAGTGAGAGTTTTCGATTTTTTGGGACGATATCCTTCACTTTTCCGTTTTAAATATGCTATCACCTTAAAATATTTACTAACATCATCCACACCATTTTTAATAAGGGCGCTTGACTTTATCATTGAAAATTTGCTCCACAAAGTTGATGAACTCCATATTTTTGATTTTTCTTCTAAATATGCCAGGAAAACAGGTTCACTAAAGTTCCCTTCTACATTTTTCAATTTACACCAGGCCAGGAAATTGTTATATGCAATATCGTACTGCTGAACAGATTTTTCAGGTAGAAGTTCCAGATTTGCTCTTCTTGCAGACTCTTCAATATCCACAGGAACAACCAAATCGTCACTTTTAATAATAATTGGATTCTCGACAAACATATTAAGCGGTTAAAAACCCGAGACGAAAATTGGACAGGAACGAAATTCAAATGACAGCGTCTTTTCTCATTTGTTAGTAATCATAACGTTGGCAACGTTTGCCATTCACAACAACCTTTTGGTTATTTGAATATTAAAATGCATTTTGATTAATTGTCATTGCAAATTCGCCCATTTCATTATCAAAAAAGGGCAGTTGTACAAAAGACATTGTATGGTATTTGTGTTGAAAGTGATTTTATTTTGTTCGTGAAATTGTTCAATTTGCTCCGCTCATTTCACAAACTTCTTTACTCACAAAATAAAACGTCACTTTTAACACTTCATACATAACTATTTTGAATACATCAGGGTGTTATACAAACTTGTTTAGACAAATAGTTGGCTAAGCTCAATGCTACAGATCTTCCTCAAGTAACAATTCACTTCTTTCAGCTGACAAGGACCTCTCTCTTTGGAATTATGAAAAAATCTCCGAGGATGTACCGAAATATCGCCATTATCAATTTTTCCCCTGAGGCCGGCCTTTTAGCGATTATTTAGTATTTGCAATGTAAAACCGCCATCATACATCATTCACGCCGACAGCTAGATCAAGTCTGGTTCCTCTCTTGCTTCCCGTAATCCCAACATCCATCATGCGGGGCATCGGCCCAGCGCCGCTTACCACCCCCCGCAAACCCCCTTGGAAGGCCCTTTCAGCCGCTCGTTGTTGGTCCATCGCTCAGGCTCAACGTGGACATCGAGGTGCATAAACGCGTCTCAGAGGACGGGGAAGTAACGAAGATTAGGTATGCGTCGATGCTTTTTCAGTCGAGAAAACAGATCGATCCTAATTGTGGAAGATGTGACGTTATTGAAATTCCTGTTTTTGGAATTCATCACGTGAAAATCTGACCTTTGCTTGGTTTATATTGCATTCATATCAGCGTCCTCAAAAATCAAAATTTTAATACCAAGGCTCCTGGCACAAACTTTCCGACATCATCTTTGGCACTGTACACTCGACATGTTTTCTGGTGTGATTTTAATTTACGGTTTGGGCGCAAATTATTTTCATAAAAAACGAAGGACACAAAGGACGAATGTGAAGAACCGTAAAACCATAAAATTTGTATCAAACCCAAGAAATAGGAAAATCTGTTGTCGCGACCATACTAAGGAATGAACGAGAATAAATTCGCTATCCCAAAAACGCTTATATCTTTTGAACCACTGGACCGATTTCGAAAATCAAACTCATTTTCGAATCATCTTCTAATTCTTATGAAAACTGTTTTTACAATAAAAAAAAAACAGAACTAATTTTTACAAAATTCATGGATTTTTTTATGGAATACTTCCCATCATGCTTCTTATAGTGTTCTCAGTCACTTTCTGGGATGCTGTCTTCCATTTTGCTTGAATTCCGCTAATGTTTTCGTTGATTTCTTAGTCTTCTTCAATTCTCTTTTTACCAGGGCCCAATATCTTTCGATTGGCCTGAGTTCTGGACAATTTGGTGGATTGGCCTCTTTGGGGACAAAAACCACCTCATTAGCTTCGTACCATTTCTTGGTGGCCTTGCTGTAGTGGCATGAAGCTAAATCTGGCCAAAAGATTGTTGACACATCGTGCTCACGTAAAAATTGTAAAAGTCGCTTCTTCAAGCATTCCTCGATGTATATCTTCGAGTCAACAGAGCCTTGGCCAACGAAAAATTTGCTCCTTTTCCCACAAGTGCAAATTGCTTGCCAAACCAGGAATTGTTTAGGAAACTTTGTTTGTTTCTTCACGCGAAATTGTTCGTCAACATTTCCACGAGAATCTGCAGTATAAAATTCCTGACCAGGAAGTTATGCTAGAAATCAGCCAAGACATAGGTTTCGTCGTCCATCACGAAACAGGAAAAATTTTTCAAGAAATCTTTTTTTAATTTCTTTGCTCTTGATTTCGCTTCTTGATTCTTCACAGCGTTCCTGTCTGGCACTTTCTGCACTTTGTATGTTCTAGGCCCACAACTCGACTTGATTTTCTGAACGGTTGACTGCGAGCAACCCACTATTTGGGCCACTTTCCGTCCTGAAAGGTTAGGATTCTTCTGAAAAAGGCTGATGGCTTTCTTCACTTTTTTTGGGCTATGAAACCCCTCTTTCCTCCCGGTTCCTTCTTCGCGGTTAATTGTAAGATCTTCGTTGAAGCGCTTAACAACTCTTGATACCGTTTCCGGACGAATGCGAGCCTCTTATGCGATTCTTTTGAAGCTTCATTTTTGATTATTTTGAAAAAGTTTCACTATAAATTTTCGCGTGTTTTCACTTCGCTTGACATTTTGCAACAGAGAATTGGAATATCTATGAAGTAAATGTTCCACATGTTTCTGACGTTCATAGCAAAGCTAACTATGATCAAATTCAGATTTTTTCTCAATTGTTCAAGAGATATAGGCGTTTTTGTGATAGCGAATTTATTCTCGTTCAGTCCATAAATTCATTCACAAGAAATCTCGGGATAACTATATCCTCATGCCCAGCTCGACAAGTGTTTGAATTACGAAAATTGGTTTCTGAATGGTTGAACTCTTATTACGCGAATCGTAACCAGGAGTCAGCCGTCTTTTCCGTACGTGCCTTCAGGTGACAAGTGGCAGTATAATAACATGGACATGCTCAAGAAACGTGAAATTCATGCTCATTGTTTGTTGGCGTAACTAAAAGGATTATTTGCAGCGCTTCGAAGATCGAACGGAATGTTATACGTACACGGTGGCATTTAATGACCGATTTTCTTATCACCCGGTGAAATTGCTGCCTTCTGTCGACATCAGCAAATCGGGAACAGGTATGCGGAACTTGCAGAGGGAGAATATATGCAAAGTTGAGGCATTCAGAGTTTCGGTACTTCCTAAATCTATATATATAAAAGAAAGATGTTGGTTACACCATTTATAACTAAAGATCGGATGGACTGTTTGTTATGAAACTTCATTTATGGAATCGTCTTCGGTCTGGTTATTATAAAATACAATAAAACTTTGAAAAAATTGATGAAAGTTTTACTTATGCAGAAATGCTTTTCTTTCTTTTGAATAAGGCCACTAGGTGTCATTACCGTTAATGCGTAGTCGTACAGTGAATAGATAGTCACTTTACGTAGTCGTAGGTTGATATTACCGCTGTTAGATGGCGATATGTGATTCGCATAGAACTCATGGTAACATGAAAGTCTATTGCCAGATCAAAAAGCGGGTAAACTTATCTCAAGTTGGTGGAACAGTGAATTTTTACCGAAAGATCAAGTATCTAATTTGGACGATCAGTTTCAAACGTGAGTTGGCCATCTTCATCTTTTTTCTTTATTTTTGAAATGCTTTCGAATTTCTGTTTGGGTAATAGATATATTTGCAGAAATAACTGAATCCAAAATTGCCCATAATTAGTAATTGACATATTATATTCGTGTTTCTGTTCGCACAGAGACAGTATTGTAAGCGTCAATAATTTTGAAACGTTTGCTCATCGGGCTTTCACTTATGGTATACAATAATGTTTCATGGGTTGCCTAATCTGATCTGGTCGAATGACCATCAATAAATTTGAATATGAGTTCAACATAATTCACAGTGTTGATAATTTTGCCGTGTCGATCGTACTATCGACATTTTAACATCTCGATTTGTCTTCTAACGAGCTTGATATCGTCAACCAAATTGAACAAATTGAAGCTCATATCCATGGAATAATGAGAATCGCGCTGCTCCACCAACTGAGATGTTTACCAATTATTTTGAGCTTAGCAGCATAGCTAAGATGTCTAAAATAATGGTGTGACCACTGATTGGATTTTGAGAATATAAGAAAAGTTTTGTTTTTGCCACTTCAGGTTGGGCTATTAACAAATGACTGATTTTTTAATTCTGGTCGACGGGCTGTGTTAATAGTCGATAGTTCATTAAAGGAATAATTTTTGTTCATATTCTTGACTATTCGATTCATATAAGAGGAAAGGTATAATATGGATTATACTCCTGCTATTCACAGTCACATGAGGTACGGCAAAAAGAGAACTGTACAACAATTAAAAACAAAAAGTTATATGTTCAAGTTCAACAATTAGTTACCGCTTAAATAAAGAGAATTCTTTCCATGTGAATTACAAAATTATTAAAATTTTGTATATTTGAACTTTAATTTTGCCTAATTTTTTTCCTGCTTGAAAAAAAGCAATGGTAAGTTTATACAACTTTTAAGTATAATTCAGGCGGTACAAAGTTCGCCGGGCCAGCTAGTATTAGCATAAAATTGTTAAAAAGGAAACTAAAGATCTTAAAAAATGGGCGACGTGAAGTCAGAACATTTTTCACCTTGTAGGTAGATTCACAATTCGAGAAATAGAGACAAACATAACGATAAAATACAGCTCTCAAATCGGTGTCATGAAGTCTCTGATTATGAGCGCTGTGTATCTTAAATTACCATCACCAACATCAGCTTGCCAAATATTACCGAATCCAGATCCGAAACGCTGTACGACTGAAAAAAAAACTAGGCAAACGTGGCAACTGCGCCTTGGCAGCAAGCAGCAGCATCGGGCGCGCTCATGCATCTTTGATGCACGCCTCACAATGACTCTATATGCACAATTTGCCGTGTTGACACAGTTTTAAACAGAACATGGGTTCTATGTTTGAGCACCGACCCCGTCATTAGCCTCGGCAAATTTGAACGCGAATTTATAATGGCCTCCGCTATAGGCTGTCGCAAAATCTCGTCGCTACCTCGTTCTCTCGTCCCCTCGCTCCCCTCTTCGACCGTCAGACCCCGCCGTACAATGGAATATCGAGATTTGGGGATATGCGAACCGACTGCATGATTCCAATTCAGAATCAAATCACACACTTCTTATAAAGAGTATCACACACTTGCCATAAACTTATGTGGAAATGGCGAGATACTCTCATCAGAAAGTAAAACCATACAGTTATTCATCTGGAGAGAACAAAAACGAATATTCGGTTTGTTGACCAAGCTGCTTATCCAAAAATGCGCTTCATCATTGGAGGTGATTTTGAGATGGAATAAGAACTGAACGCTATCACAAAAACGCCTATATCTCTTGAACCAATTGAGAAAAAACCAAAATTTGATCATAGTTAGCTTTGTTATGAACGTCAGAAACATGTGGAACATTCACTTCATAGATCCAATTCTCTGTAGCAAAATGTCAAGCGAAGTGAAAAAGCGAGAATTTATAGTGAAACTTTTTCAAAATAATCAAAAATGGAGCTTCAAAAGAATCGCAAAAGAGACTCGCGTTCGTCCGGAAACGGTATCAAAAGTTGTTGAGCGCTTCAACGAAGATCTTACAATTAACCGCAAGGAAGGAACCGGGAGGAAAAAGGGGTTTCATAACCCAAAAAAGTGAAGAAAGCCATCAGCCTTTTTCAGAAGAATCCTAACCTTTCAGGACGGAAAGTGGCCCTAATAGTGGGTTGTTCACAGTCAACCGTTCAGAAAATCAAGTCGAGTTGTGTGCTTAGAACATACAAAGTGCAGAAAGTGCCAGACAGGAACGCTGTGAAGAATCAAGAAGCAAAATCAAGAGCAAAGAAATTAAAAAAAGATTTCTTGAAAAATTTTTCCTGTTGCGTGATGGACGACGAAACCTATGTCTTGGCTGATTTCTCGCAACTTCCAGGTCAGGAATTTTATACTGCAGATTCTCTTGGAAATGTTGACGAATAATTTCGCGTGAAGAAACAAGCAAAGTTTCCTAAAAAATTCCTGGTTTGGCAAGCAATTTGCACTTGTGGGAAAAGGAGCAAATTTTTCGTTGGCCAAGGCTCTGTTGACTCGAAGATATACATCGAGGAATGCTTGAAGATGCGACTTCTACCATTACGTGAGCACGATGTGTCAACAATCTTTTGGCCAGATTCAGCTTCATGCCACTACAGCAAGACCACCAAGGAATGGTACGAAGCTAATGAGGTGTTTTTTGTCCCCAGAGAGGCCAATCCACCAAATTGCCCAGAACTCAGGCCAATCGAAAGATATTGGGCCCTGGTAAAAAGAGAATTGAAGAAGACTAAGATATCAACGAAAACATTAGCGGAATTCAAGCAAAAGTGGATGACGGCATCCCAGAAAGTGACTGAGAACACTATAAGAAGCATGATGGGAAGAATTCCAGAAAAAATCCATGAATTTTGTAAAAATTAGTTTTGGTTTTATATTGTAGAAACAGTTTTCATTAGAATTAGAAGATGATTCGAAAATGAGTTTGAATTTCGAAATCGGTCCAGTGGTTCAGAAGATATAAGCGTTGTTGTAATAGCGAATTTATTCTCGTTCAGTCCTCATTTAATCTTCTTCCAACATTCGAGAACATATTTTTGTTTTATTTCATCTGATTCTTGTCGAAATTTCTTCAAACTTACGATATAGAAATTACAGTAGATCATTTCAACCAACTCCGTAGCTCGATTACAATCCACCCAGAGAACCTCTCCTCCACCCATCTTCTCCCTTTCTCCCCTCAATCCCCCGTCCTCAAACGAGCCAGAGTAATATGGCAGGTCCCTCATGGCAACCCTGGCAGCCACCTCTGTTTGGTTTTAATACATTTTCAATGACTCCGTGAAAGAGTGTTTAACTTACATGCCTCTATCTTCAATCTACTACTCGGAATTGCTTTCGTAAACTTCTGACCCTGACTGATGCAGTCTCTTCCGTTTTTGACGTCTTACTCATGCCAGCATTTGCATATCTCGATGAAGATGCTGATGAGAAGTGGCTAGGTCAACTTTTAGGTGACTGTGACGCACTTCGGTCGCTTTTAGAGTTTAGAATTGGCCTTTGTGTCTGTACTTTTGTCTCTTGACAATGGGGGGAAATGGGTTGAAGGACAGAGCAACTGGTGTCAGCTCTGGTAAGGTTGAGATGTTGGTGCAAGAAGTGGCGAAATGGATCACAACAAGTTTTGTTGATTTGAAGAAAAATGATGAAATACATCTTGAGGTCACTGGGAGCAGGGATTGGATTCAAAACAGAGCTTTGTAGGAAGAAAAAGTCTTGTTTTTGTTTAAAGAATCATGACATCAAGTCTTCTTATCAGTTGGTAGTATGGGGGAAATAGTATATAACATTACTAGCAAGGTAAGAGGGTTTTTACTGACGAATGGAGGATATAACTGACGAGCCGTAGGCGAGTCAGTTACCTCCTTGAGCCAGTAAAACCCGTTACCTTGCTTGTATTGTTTTATATTTTATATGTTTCTCATTTGTAAAAAGGTTAGATAAATTCCAAAAAAATCTCAATAATTCGTCGCAAATGTCGTAAGCTATGGAAGCGTTGCCATGAACATGTGTCTGTTTATTTTTCTTTACATTTGTTTTGGCGAAAGCGAAAATGAATGTACCAAAAGAAATTATTGAGGCAGCCAGCAGTGTAGCTTCAAGTTTATTAGCTGCAAAATCAGGTTCAAGGTACGAGCGAGAATACGACGACTTCAAAAAGTGGCAAAACAAAAATAGTGTGATTGGGGTAACTGAAGATGTTTTGTTGGTCTACTTGAATCAACTATCAGCTAGATTCAACCCTAATACTTTATGGGCAAAATGGTCTATGCTGAAAAGCTGCTTGGAAATGAAAGAAAATGTCCCTGTTCGTAGGTTTGTTTTCCTTAAAAAATTTATTGAAAAATATGACTTTTAGTTGTCATTTGCAGATTTCAAAAGGTAATAGCGTTTCTGAAACGATAAAATGAGCGTTATACGCCAAAAAAGGCCAAGGTATTAAGTAAAGAAGAGGCTGAACAATTTCTTTTACATGCTCCTGATGACCAGTGGTTGCTGGCGAAAATTGTAACAATATTTGCGATTATTGGATGTTCTCGATGTGACGAAATTCTCTCCTTAAACATGAATGATGTAGAAGATATGGGAAAATACGTTATTGTGACATTGCGGCAAACAAAAAATTTAACAACAAGAAGATTCACCATAACCGATGATAGCTGCAGCTTCAAGCCCTGCATGTTATACAGAAAATATGTAAATCTTCGGCCTCCTGGAACAGAAAGCCTAAGATTTTTTTTGACATACCGACATGGAAAGTGCATTTCCCTTAATGCTGGCCAGCACACTATTGGTGGTGTCCAAAAGCAAATAGCGAATTATTTAGGTTTAAAAGTACCCAGAGTTATACACCGGCCACTATTTTCGCAGAACTGGAGCCACTATGGTTGCGGATTCGGGTGGAGATATTTTAGCACTAAAGCGTGCAGGAGAGGGTGGAAGAGCACCGAAATTGCGATGAGTTATGTCGATGATTCGGTCAACAAAAAAATCGAAATGTCTAGCAAATTATTTGGTAGTAAGGAGAGTACAAATGTTCTGCAGTCCTCGAGTTCAGCAGATGGTTCATCATCATCAGTATCAACTCTTTCATCATCAAAAATCTGTGTTAGTGGAAATAACAATTGTACCATGATTTTCAACATATATGACGATAAAACAAAATTTTCTAATGTAAATAATACGACTAACTTGTAGAAATTTTCCAAGTTAACTCTCAGTTTTACAAGTTTGTGACTTGATAAAATAAACTTTCTTGATTAATATTGTGTTTTTGGAAACTGACGTTTACAAATGAGAAACAAATAAATTATAATAACCCATCCCTTCACTTGTTGTCGAAAGTAGGTAATGATATAGAAATACAAAATTATCGGTCTCAGAATCCCACTTTTTGGCAAAATGTTCAGCTATTTGTAGCCACAAGTCAGAGATTTGGCAGACATTGAACAATCCAATTGAATACTTTTCGTGAGCCATGAAACTATCGTCCGGATCCTATGGCGAAAATGGGACTAGGTAATGGAAATTTTAATCAATTTTCGCTTACAGTTAGACGATTTGTACACGGTTGAAAATCTCCAGTCAGCGTTACTAAATACTCGAAACCAAGCTTTCATTACCCTCGGCAGATAGTGGAACCTACACGTCTTCAAAGACAGCCGCTCAGCAGTGACTGTCAATCATGGCCGGGTACCCTGCTGTCTGCCGTACCTTCCGAGGCCTAGCAGGCGATACCTGGTGTTTTCTACCGGCCGTCCAACGCGCACCTGGTGCAAACGGATGGATAAGAATGCGTCTAACATAATTTAACCGTGTTATTTCGACACCGCGGACGGATTGATAGGTTATTTACCAAATTTCATTGATTGATGATGATTTTCGACGTTTCTTCTCGATGGGGACCTGCTGGAGGAATGAATGTTGATGGAGCGATTGGAAGTGCGGAGAAAATCGCGCTTCGAACAAAGAATTTTAGATTAGATCGCCGAGGATTGCAGTTAGGACGATTTGATTCGCCGTGCCATCAATTTTCTGAGCCTCGAACATTACCAACTTTTCAATAATTACGCCGAAATTCCATATCAGAAATTCAATTTTTTATAATTTGATCGTCACGAGAATTTCATTAATTTCATAAAAAAGAAAATTTTTTGACAGTTCTAACAACAAATCCAATTTTATGATTTTGTATCATATGGAACCATTTCAGCCAATCATGTCAACATTACATCGAAAACCACATCCAATGCAATTTTCAATCCCAATGATAACACGATAGAGTCTTATTAAATTATATAATAGTTCCATGGCAACATCATTCCAAACAAATTTCAAAATGTCACGTTTTGGTAATGTCAAAAATATAAATGAGCTTATCAAAGAAAACATTCCCAGAAATACTTCCAATAGCCACAAATGTATTTAGGGAATATTTATGGAATTTTGCTACGAACGATCATACGGATTGAATGAACGCAGAAGCTTGGAAGAATTGGCGTTTATACTCAAAGATTGGGCTGTCAATATGAGAAAAAAAGACGGAACAGAATTCAAAGAAGCAACGGTAAAGACAATGTGGAATGTTTCGAGCAAACTCTTACAAGAAAAGTATTATAAGGACTACAACATTATGATTGACCCGTTTAATAATATAATATTTAAACCATTCCGAGATACCCGCGATGCAATCAGAAAAAAATTGCACGCAGACCCAAGTAAACGTAAATCCAGTTCAGTTTCGTTAAATTTGTCTGAAGTTGACAGAATAATATTGCTATGGGATGAAAATACTCCTGAAGGTCTTATGCGTAAATTTTATCATACTGCTGCAGTAGAACTAGCGTGGCGAGGAGGAGAGCCAGTTGCTTGTTTGGTGAATTTTTTTCAAATCGAGAAGAATAACGATGGTTCTCCAACAAATCGCATTGAATACAATCCGGTATTCAGTAAAACGTGCCAAGTTGGTTCTAAAAGCTGTACAAGTAGTAAATGGTTGGTTTCCAATAGTGAGAGACAAAGCTGCCCTGTACGTCTTTTTCATAAACTAATATCAAAACGAGGCGAAAATATTACCTCACCACGACTATTCTTGAAACCAAATCGATATTGGAAAGATGAAACTGACAAATGGTACGATAATGTACCTGTTGGAAGGAATACCATAAATAAATGGACTAAATATGCTGCCGAAGCAATTGGCTTGTATGTCAAAGACAAAAAGATAACGAATCATTCAAATAGATCAACAGTTGTCAGTCAATTAGCAAAAAGTTGTGTAGAGGAACAACAATTGCTGAAGATTAATCATAGCAATCAAAATTCTATCAAGCCATACCTAAACCTCAATCAAGAACACCACAACAAGATAATAAATATTATGCGTGGAAATAGATCTTCTATACAAGAGAACAGCAACGAATCTAATGTTGAGTGGAATTTTACGAATTGCACTTTCACTAATTGTACTTTCAATAAATAAATAAATGTTTTGTTGTGTTGAGTTATAGATTTTTTCTGTCAGAAAATTTTCTGCCGAATATTCCTCGGACATTGATAAATGCCTCATAATTTTACAACCAATATCTCAAGCTCGTTGCTTGAGATGGTCATAAAATTATCTCGTCTATTATCAAGGTCCTAGGGATATTACTACTGAAAATTTACACCCTATAGATAGATCTACAGCAAAATAGTCGTAGAATTGTCCCCTTTCATATAAGCGTTGTTCACATATTCATAGGTGTATGTTACCCATGTATATCTTCTCCCATCGTATTTAGATAGCTATAATTCGTTCAATCAATTTGATAACTTGATGAAAGAACACCAGCTTCAATTGGCCGTGTTAGCGGCCCAGCCTCGTCCTCCCCCTCCCTCCCGACCGGAGATAAGTCAGCAGCCATTGTCCAGATTATTTATGTATCAGTTGATGTTATCTGTAGTAATTGGGCCCGATGTTATTGCCGCTAACCCTTCTGTTAGGCAGTTGCGTCCGCTTATCTAGATGTTCGCTTTCCATCAGTTGTGTTTGCTCACTGCGATTTTCGAGCCACTTCTTTCGAAATAATTAGGGGGAGAGTTCTGATGATTGTAAATATCCTAATCACTTATCGGTTATCTCGTTTGGTGATCCGGGGTAGGCATAAGGGTTGGGATACGTGAAGAGATCGACAGATGACATCTGATTTGCATTCGGACCGAAAGCAGAACACTTTTAAACAAGAATATTCTTAAAAAAAGGGTCAGTGATAACCGAATGAAATTAATTAATTTTATTTGCTTCTCATTTGTAAACGTCAGTTTCCAAAAACACAATATTAATCAAGAAAAAAACTTGTAAAACTGACAGTTAACTTGCAAAATTTTTACATGTTAGTAGTATTATTTACATTAGAAAATTTTGTTTTATCGTCATATATGTTGAAAATCATGGTACAATTGTTATTTCCAGTAACACAGATTTTTGATGATGAAAGAGTTGATACTGTTGACTCAGAAACTGCTGAACTCTAGGACTGCAGAACATTTGTACTCAACTTACTACCAAATAATTTGCTACACATTTCGATTTTTTTGTTGACCGAATCATCGACATAACTCATCGCAATTTCGGTGCTCTTCCACCCTCCTGCACGCTTTAGTGCTAAAATATCTCCATCCGAATCCACAACCATAGTGGCTCCAGTTCTGCGAAAAGAGTGGCCGGTGTATAACTCTGGGTCTAAATATTTCGCTATTTGCTTTGGGACACCACCAATAGTGTGCTGGCCAGCATTAAGGGAAATGCACTTTCCATGTCGGTATGTCAAAAAAAATCTTAGGTTTTCTGTTCCAGGCCGAAGATTTACATATTTTCTGTATAACATGCAGGGCTTGAAGCTGCAGCCATCATCGGTTATGGTGGTGAATCTTCTTGTTGTTAAATTTTTTGTTTGCCGCAATGTCATATTTTTCCATATCTTCAACATCATTCATGTTTAAGGAGAGAATTTCGTCACATCGACAACATCCAAAAATCCCAAATATTGTTACAATTTTCGCCAGCAACCACTGGTCATCAGCAGCATGTAAAAGAAATTGTTCAGCCTCTTCTTTACTTAATACCTTGGCCTTTTTTAGCGTATAACGCTCATTTTTTCGTTTCAGAAACGCTATTATCTTTTGAAATCTGCAAATGACAACTAACCGTCATATTTTTCAATAAATTTTTTAAGGAAAACTGCGAATAGGGGCATTTTCTTTCATTTCCAAGCAGCTTTTTAGCATAGACCATTTTGCCCATAAAGTATTAGGGCTGAATCTAGCTGATAGTTGATTCAAGTCGACCAACAAAACATATTCAGTTACCCCAATCAGACTATTTTTGTTTTGCCACTTTTTGAAGTCGTCGTATTCTCGCTCGTACCTTGAAGCTGATTTTGCAGGTAATAAACTTGAAGCTACACTGCTGGCTGCCTCAGTAATTTCTTTTGGTACATTCATTTTCGCTTTCGCCAAAACAAATGTACAGAAAAATAAACAGACATGTTCATGGCAACGCTTCCATAGCTTACGACATTTGCGACAAATTATTGAGATTTTTTGGAATTTATCTAACCTTTTTACAAATGAGAAACAAATAAAATATAAAACAATACACGCAAGGTAACGGGTTTTACTGGCTCAAGGAGGTAACTGACTCGCCTGCGGCTCGTCAGTTATAGGCTATAGCCTCCATTCGCCAGTAAAAACCCTCTTACCTTGATAGTAATGTTATATACTATTTTGAGTGAACCAGTGAACGATGAATTCTTGGTAACATTTTCAGATTCGTTGATTCGCCGAACTAACTGTAATAATGATTTTTTCGTTATCAGAATATCCATTTTATGATTCGGTTTGCAGAAAAATCAAAGCAATGAAAAATGGATCACCTAAAGCGCAGACGTGAATTCAAGAGCTTTGCAGAGTTCTTGTACCTACCTACATTTTCATACACCTTGCAGGTAGATTCGCATGCAAGAATTCAAAGTTAATTTTTTTTTGACAGTGGCTGCCAAAGAAATTTCTAATGATTCTGTATGGGCATGTTATTACAGATACAGGGTGGCCATTTGAAAACGAAACAGACGAGATTACAGACGAAATAAATTTTTTCGATAGAAATGCTCGGACAGGTCGATTTCTGTTTCGAGGGGGACAACTTAAGATGTAGGTTACGGACGCATAGCGCTTCAACCCTTGCTGCTACAACCCCCACCCCCAATTTTTGAATAGGGAAGATGGGGTGAGTGATACCTCAATTCAAAAGTATTTTTATACTGATTTCAGCACAGTAACTGATTTTGCATTTTATGCATTAGTTCTCGAAATATTCTTAACTAAGTATTTGAAAATGAAGTGGTGTTTTCATGGCACTTGTAGTGTTTTTTTGTGAAAAATCGACATTTTGAGCTTCAAAACAACCATGACTGTGGCTTCCTTCCGCCAATCCACTGACATAGAAATCTTCAATCAAGATGTCGATTTTTCACAAAAAAACACTACAAGTGCCATGAAAACACCACTTCATTTTCAAATACTGAGTTAAGAATATTTCGAGAACTAATGCATAAAATGCAAAATCAGTTACTGTGCTGAAATCAGTATAAAAATACTTTTGAATTGAGGTATCACTCACCCCATCTTCCCTATTCAAAAATTGGGGGTGGGGGTTGTAGCAGCAAGGGTTGAAGCGCTATGCGTCCGTAACCTACATCTTAAGTTGTCCCCCTCGAAACAGAAATCGACCTGTCCGAGCATTTCTATCGAAAAAATTTATTTCGTCTGTAATCTCGTCTGTTTCGTTTTCAAAAGGCCACCCTGTATACCTACAGCGATCGTCTTCCCCTAAACAGGACTTATTGCAGTAGGTTTCACGCACTTCAGCTAAAAGCTCATTCCCTTTTCTTGTGTTGAAAGAAAAATGTCATGGTGCTTTCGAACAACCAAGAATTTGAAGGGTTGCTGTAAATTTTGAAAGGTTTGAAGAGAATTCATTGTAGCTTTGTAGATTTTGTACCGTTTTATTGATGTTTTCTTGGACCAAACCGCAAATACTTAAGTTTCTAAAGGTGTTTATGAAAATTAGGGAAGCACTCCAGTCTTTCAAACTCAACAACTCCTTTACACATTCGGACAGACACTACTGCAAGGTAAGTAATAGTGCTGAGTAGAGTAAATAGAGAGTCGTTTTGAGTAGGCATAAACTAATTTCACTTCCATAAATGTTTTCTACCTTTCGCACAGAAATGCTGACTTATGGCCCTGTAAAAGTTTCTTAAAATCCCTTTATTACTTCGTTTGGGCCTCTATAATCATTAGGACAACTAAGGGAAGGATGAAGGTATGATTTATTGGCTTTCAGAAGATTATGAATAGTTTACGATGCTCAGAATGGCACCTGTTAATGTAGGAAGAGAAAAAAGATGGAATTTATGATACGAAACACGAAAAGCATCAGCAATATTATAAAATAAACTATGATAATAGTATAGTGGACAGTGGTAATTTAAAAAAAAACAATAAATTCATGAAAACTGTTGATAGTGGAGATAAAAAACCAAATTTAAATATTTTGTGACAATCTGTTTCTCGAAAAAGCGCATTTGGGAATCCATTTCATCGATTTTTTTCAGAAGAAGTCAAGAAATCAAACCTTTATGTTTTGAAGCAACCAGTATATAACTATTACGCAAAACGTTACCTATATGTATCTTGTTAAAAATTGTGTCATACCTACATAAGTTTCAAGAAAGTTTTAGAGGTTCCTGAATCTTTTTTGAAATTCGTAGTAAATTTCAAATAAATTGGACCCCGCACTTTTAGTATGAAAAGTGGCGACCGGTCAAATTTTCTGAAAGTTTGGCATGTTGTTGTATCCGACTCAGTGACCAAAAGTGTCAATGGGCCCAACCCAATCCTATGGCTAGTTTCCTAAATACGGGGTGTTAAAGTTGAACATTGCCCAGATTTTCGGATTTATTTGCTAATTATTAAGAGTTAGATTGGATTTCTGTTGCATACACACGTTTACTACATGTTCTAGTAATGAAATTAGTGGATACGTATGATTAAAAATATTTATATTTACCGGGTGATTCACGAATATATGACGGTAGTTTTTTGCCAAAATTCACTTTTTCTACTGTGACGTCAGGAAGGCATATTTTTGAAATGTTCTTTTCGATTTAGTATTATGATGACAAAATATTGCACAGTGCATAATTTTTATACAGGGTGTTTCACAGAGAGAACCACTAGACATAATCAAATTTTTTTAGGATTAATTCGAAACCCTGTATTTTTGAATTGATTTTTGGGAAAAGTAATACCACAAACATATGTGTGTCTCTAATCTCCAAAATATTCAGGGTGGTTTATTCATAGGAAGGTATTCAATTTTGGGAAAAGTACAAAAAACATGAACACCCTGTATTCGAAAATTTCCTCGGTCAAATGCAACTATTTTCTCACTATATATTGATTCCCACAACATCTCCCGAAGTATGAATTCTAAATCCGATACTACGACCAGTTTTCGAGATACAGGGCGTAAAAGCGGAGAATAACTTATTTCGTCAATTTTTTTTTCAAATTGAAAAGCCGGATTGATTTTATGTTGCGCCCATGAGTTCAGTATGAGTACAGATCAGATGCACATGGAAAGGTTCAGCTAAAATATTTACTGTTACAGGGTGATTCACGAATAAATCACAATAGCTTTTGCAAACACTCGGTAATTCTACAGTTTTGTCACAGAGAAATATTTCATGAAGTTAATACCTAGTAGTTAACAATTTTCAGTCTTAAATACTTCATAATAATCACTTTCCACATAGGGTGAGCCATAAATAATATGCTTTGAAATAATTGAAAGGAGATCTTTTCTGGTGAATTTTGAATAACTGTCTAACATAACAGCAAGTGAGCATAACCGCAAGAATTTTTAAATATATAAATATACAAGGTGATTTAGAAATAATCACCTACCAAAAATACACATTTCTTGCATGCGTAGATCATCCTAAATCAACTTTTTTTTGTTGAAAAAAGTATATATTTATAAAGTAATAACCGAGGTTATGACTATAATGAGATTTAAACTTTTCAATATACATACCTAGTTTTAACTCACTCAACACGAATATTGTGGACTGTGGAGTACCTACCAATAAAAAGATATTGGTATTTTACCTACATAAGAAGAAGGTTTATTGTCATCTTTTTGGGGGTGATAGCGCAATTAGTATGCGCGCTCATAAAGATACTCAAAATTCACTAAAAAGTTCTTATTTCAATCAATTCAAAGCATAAGTATGTTCGGTATGGTTGGCTGTATGACTCACCCTGTATGAAGAGTAAACATAATGAAGTATTTCAGACTGAAAATTGTGAACGACTAGGTATTAACATCATGGAATAATTTCTCTGTGACGAAACTGTAGAATTATCGAGTGTTCGCAAAAGCTATTGTGATTTATTCGTGAATCACCCTGTATAACAGTGAATATTTTAGCTGAACCTTTCCATGTGCATCTGATCTGCTCTCATACTGAACTCATGGGCGCAACATAAAATCAATTCGGCTTTTTAATTTGAAAAAAATTGATGAAATAAGTTATTCTCCGCTTTAAGACCTGTATCTCGAAAACTGGTCATAGTATCGGATTTAGAATTCATACTTCGGGAGATGTTGTGGAAATCAATATATAGTGAGAAAATAGTTGCATTTGACCGAGGAAATTTTCGAATACAGGGTGTTCATGTTTTCTGTACTTCTCCCAAAATAGAATACCTTCCTATGAATAAACCACCATGAATATTTTGGAGATTAGAGACACGCATATGTTTGTGGTATTATTTTCCCCAAAAATCAATTCAAAAATACAGGGTTTCGAATTAATCCTAAAAAAATATGATTATGTCTAGTGGTTCTCTCTGTGAAACACCCTGTATAAAAAATATGCACGGTGCAATATTTTGTCGTCATAATACTAAATCGAAAAGAACATTTCAAAAATATGCCTTCCTGACGTCACAGTAGAAAAAGTGAATTTTGGCAAAAAACTACCGTCATATATTCGTGAATCACCCGGTAAATATGAATATTTTTAATCATACGTATCCTCTAATTTCATTGCTAGAACATGTAGTAAACGTGTGTAAGCAACAGAAATCCAATCCAACTCTTAATAATTAAAAAATAAATCCGAAAATCTGGGCAATTCTCAACTTTAACACCCCGTATTTAGAAAACTAGCCATAGGATTGGGTTGGGTCCATTGATACTTTTGGTCACTGAGTCGGGTACAACAACATGCCAAACTTTCAGAAAATTTGACCGGTCGCCACTTTTCATACTAAAAGTGCGGGGTCCATTTGATATATTTCAATATTGTTTATTCCGTTCATATTTCTCCTTTCGCCTTTTTTTTCATTGCAGATTCGAGTAGGTATAAGAATACTTTTGGAGAATCAAAGTATAGAATGAAGACAAAGATGTCTTTCTGAATTTAACATTTCAGCTTAACTCTTGAACAGTTTCAATAATCACAAATCACTACAATAACGGGGAGACAAGATTTTTTGATGAGATTTTTTTCCCATAGGCTCGTATGTATCATTGTATCGACCAATTGGGAGAACGTCAACATGCGAGGCGAAAAAGAATCTGAACGTCATGAAAACCTTCGTTTTCAGCCGTTTCCAATCATAAACGGTTTTACGATACAGCCAAACTAATTTCAGTCCGTACATTGTATACGGAAAGCAGATCGTCGATACGATTGGCCATCCAATTTCACACGACACACGAACTCGGTTAATTAATAACGGAATTTTTAAAGGTAGAATGATGGGCAACATTAATTAATTATCGCTCTACGTTTTGCATGAACCAAGAGGAATAACCGCGAGCTATAATTAGTAATCGTCCAGTAATTAGTGCGGAGAGCGCAGCGCGTGCGCAGCGTCTTTTTCCCCTTCCGTCCCTCTTGCCAACCGACCGTGTTCGATCCTATTGGCCTACGCGGAGAGAGGGGGCGAGGCCCTCCCCGTCGAAGTGGTGGGATCGAACAAGAATAGCACTCCGGTAAGTTAAACGGGAACCATAATATTGTAGAACGCCAACAGAGTTGGGTCGTGATTGTTCGGGTATTTTATGCTAGTGTTAAGTGAAAACCGTCAAACTGTTCTCGCCGACGGAAGAGATGTTGACCATGGAATCGGACCTCAAAGGAGGTAGTCTCCACGCAACCATGCCTCCGCACCACACGCTGCAATCTTACGGAAACCTGAGTTCCCTGGGACACAGCGCGATGCACAACTTGGGGCAGCACCCGCACCAGTTACACCACCACTCCCAGCCTCAGCAACTCCAGCAGCATCACCAGACTCACCATCAGCCCCAGCACCAAACCACTCACCATCAGCAAGTGCAACAGGAAGTGACCAACAACAATAATAACACGACGAAAGTGCAGCCAGTGGAAAGGGTGAAGAGGCCCATGAACGCATTCATGGTCTGGTCCAGGGGTCAAAGGAGGAAGATGGCTCAGGAGAACCCTAAGATGCACAACAGTGAGATTTCGAAGAGGTTAGGAGCGGAGTGGAAACTGCTTAGTGAAAGTGAAAAAAGACCGTTTATTGATGAAGCTAAAAGACTACGTGCTCTTCATATGAAGGAGCATCCGGACTATAAATACCGTCCAAGGAGGAAGACTAAGAACTCGTTGAAAAAAGACAAGTTTCCTTTAGGAGCCACTAGTGTTCTTCAGAACTCAGACGTTTCGCGTTCGATGCCTCCAGCGGCAGTGCAACAAGTTACAAGAGACGTGTATTCGATGCCTAACGGATACATGCCCAACGGTTACTTGATGCACCACGAAGCGTCGGCATATCAGCAACAGTACGGTGGTGCAGCCTACGGCAGATACGACATGGGGCAGATGCAGCACAGCAGTTACATGAACGGAGGCTATGGACATTACGGTGCGCCCACAGTGCCGAATAGTGCGGGTTCTCCCTACGCCATGCAACAAGCCAGTTCCTCCCACAGCCCTTCAGGGTCTAGCATCAAATCCGAACCAGTGTCTCCCTCTTCGGGATTACACGCACCCAGTCCTGTGGGCATCAAAAGGGAGTACTCGGGGCAGAACGCGAACCAGATCAACCAGATGATAAACATGTACCTTCCTCACGATGGAGTAGGTCCATCTTTGGAGCAATACAATGCGTCTCAAGCAGCTCTAAGCGCTGGTCACATGCCGCACATGTGAGAACCATTGTTTGCGGCAGACCTAGAGATGCCGCACAACATGTGAATTGTGTATAAAACTGTGTAAATATGTAACAAAACCTGTAAATATGCGTACTGCGTGGGTTTCCGTTGAAACTACTGGTCTCTTTCTACTATTGGTAAGTGATTTGTGGCTCAAGCAATTTTTAGTTTCACTCCGAGTACAAAGTTTTTACCGGTCGATGTTCATAGTTCAACTATAATCGACCACAACGCTCCAATTTAGTAGAATGCGACCTTCATATGAAGCACTGTACGAAAATTCTGTTATTACAACATTCATTTCGGAAAATCCCCATTGACAGACAAAACCTTAAAACTCAAGTTTCTCAAAGAATGCGCAAGATTCAATGAGTTTCAAATAATTTTCAGTTATAAAATCTTTCGATTCAACTAGATAACTGCTCCATTATATTTTTTCGACATTATTATAGTAGTATTATTTCTCTATTGAAAAAATTATTCTTATTTATCAAAATACAGTTTAGGTACATTCTTTATTCCGTTAAAAGTTTTACCTATATTCATAGATTACCAAAATAAGTACCTTTGTATTATTTATTTCCATATCAGTTCATACATCAGGTGGAAATTTTATTATACTTTTCAAACAAGTATTTAGCACAAAAACTTTTTAATTTCAGTTAAGAAACAATATTTCAAAAATCGAATATGATCGCTTTTGAATTGAAATTTGTTATTCTCCTCTAGTTAAATCAATAAGTAACCATCAAAATATTAGTATGAATAATTTTTGGGATGCATTATCGTTTGAAAAACTGAGCTTGAAGGTTTATCATTTTGGCTGTATCACTAAATTCGTAATAATTCTTTCAGATTTTATATCCAGAACTAAGTACGATACCGAAACACAAAAATTTTGACAAATTTTCGTGTTGCGTTTATCAGAAATTCTATTGTTTAATTATTGATATCCGTGTGCTGAATTTCACAGAAAGTTATAACAAATGAAACCTGAAAATTAAACTAGGTACAAATGTTTTTTGTATTTTTATCAAAAAAAGTTGTAATTTTCACTTTGGCGATATTTCATTTGGAATAATTTTCCATCGACGTTGTATGTTTTGTATAGTTTTATGTTAATGACGAATTTTGATCTTTTCATTGTGTTGTTGACTGTTAATGACAATGTTAACATCAAAATCGACTTTTCAATCTGTGATCTTTCGTATATATAGCTTTTATGCATTTAAAATAGTGTTGTTTCGATTAAGTATCACATACGAGCTTTGTATATATTTATTATTGTGAAGTCTTTCATTTTAATTATTGTACAGTGTGTTTAAAAATTATTAGTATCTGGAGCAGAATCTGTAAATATAGTTAAGGCCGAAAAGTTTATCTGTGTTTCAATCCTCAACACCTTTTGTGCTCATTTCAATCTCAGAATATGAGCATTTTCCGAAAATTAAGTGAACAAACAAAGAATGAAAAGTGGTAGGAGTTTTTGATCTACAAAAAATAGTAGTCGAGAATCAAGACGATGATTCAGTTGAGAAAAAATACAGTAAGTATAAATTTAATTCAAAATTCCATTCAAATAAAAACCCGCGTTTCTTTCGAGTGTGCTAATCATATTTTCTTTATTGTACAAAGACATTATTTGAGCAATGAAATTAACTTTTGAATTTCGAGAAAAAATCAAGTTTGAAAGAAATTTGTTGATATAGGACTGAATGTTTTATATTGAAATTAGAAGAAAAACAGGCCTGCAAAAAAGGAACCTATATCCATAATTAACGATGAAATTAAATAAATCATTACATACGTAAAATGTACAACTAATTATTTGAAGTGAAAAACCTACAATAATCATAATTGACTAATAAAAAACAAGGCGATTAATTTCACTAAATACGTTTGTAAATTATTTTAAAGAGTTTCAGCTTATATTTTATGTTTGGCTTTAAAGGTATGCGCATAATAAATTACTGTAACCAAAACAAATTTTCAAATATAAACATACCTTCTCATTAAGAACATGAGTTTATCGTATACAAAAACAAAATTAGTTCTTATTGTGCTCATATGTTCTTCTCCTTTTCATTCACGTATTTATGTATGTTATCAGATATCAATAACGCGATACTATTTATTTACTTTGCTCTTTGTATATCGTTCAGTTAAATATTCGTGAAATGTTTTCATACAAAAACTGAATTATGATATAACAGGTATAATAATATCGATTATAAATTTTTATAATTTTTGATATTTTTTGTTGAATTGAATGTAGTAGGTAGGTTCGACTGCAATTATTCGTCAAGATATCTGCGTGCTCTATAACTAATAAGACGTCCTTGTCCAAGAGTCACATCGGTCGACATATTGCTCGTAAAATCCCAAAGCCATAAACAGGTTTTCGTAGACCAATTTTGTGTCGAAAATAAAATTGAATTAGAGAAGGTTGCCAGTGTGACAAAACTAAATCTCCTCACACTGCGGGGTAAGGCAATAAATATGAATTACACGACATAAATTTGACAGGAGTTTGTGACTTCGAAAACCGAAAGCTGTAAATATTTGAGGGATGACGGCTGTCCTTGGCCTCCGGTGCTTATGATGGCCATTGTTGTTTAGACTACGCGAGCTTTTAGCTTATGTGGTTAAAAGAATGACATTATAGCATAATGTTGTGCCGTGGAATCTATTTTGATGATAAAAGGTCTTTATCTCGGTTTTTATTCTGTACAACTTTCCAGTTTAGTTGCGTATTTTTATGTGAAGCTTTTCTTCTACATGCATAATTTTTTTAATCCAATAATTGTTCCAGTTGTTTAAATTTTTTATTGATTTATTAAAACTATAACTCTGTGAACTGAATATTTTTTCAAAATGATGGAAACCATTAGGAATCTATTTTATCGTCACTTTTGTTCATACGTATTTCAGATCACTGGACCATGGCACAGCTTGTAGCTTCTTTCACTCACAATTCATCATATTTTTCTGAACGCCCGTCAGCAATAATTAATCAATATAACTTCATTTTTGAAAACACAAAAATTTCCGGTATTTCTATCATGAAAAAATTCGAGAAATCTCACTGGCATCAACTTGACACCACTAAAAAAACCACAATCTTCAAGTCTTGACCAAATTAATGCCATACACCGTCGTTTAGGCCTCTGAAAGGCGTTGGAACATCTTGTTATACCCATGTCTATAAGGTGGGTCATTCTTTAACGACCCCAGGTACCTAATGGATTATAAAAAACGCTCCTCAACAAACATTAAAGCGGCAGTTCTGAATCACTTTTGCATGTTTTCAACATAACTTGTGATTAATTTGATTAATTCGAAATTTGTGGTAATCGGATCTCCCATAACGTTCGGGACGGTATATAGGATTTGTGGGGCGAGATATATTATACAGGGTGTCCCAAGTTCGAGTGCCTATTAGACGTTTCTGGAGAACTGGACATATTTGAAATCTGAAAATTGGGATTATGATATTGTTCGAAATTCTCTACAGACCTTAAATTTTTGGAACCTGAGCACTTCCGGTTATACAGGGAGTGAAAATAAATTGGCTCAAAAATTTTTGTTTTCAATTTTTTCGTTCCTGATATGATTGAGTATTCAATGTTGATTTATGTTAAAACCATTAAATTCATTCGAATAGTTTTCATAATATCGAAAGAAAAACCTGAAGAAAAGTCAAATATTCATAGTCGGTATTAAGTATATACTGAATTTAGGAGCAAGAGTATCTGAGAGTGCTTTCATTATTTTTCTTCGCAGAATCCAACGCAATCATAACAAAGTAGGGTTCTAATTCGAAAAACAGAAGTTCTGGCCAATTTTCGATCACAGTTTTTGACACAGAATTTGAAACATGGATGTCGTAGTGCTTGATGAAACAGATGGATTCTGAACACTTTATTCGATAGTGGTGTACAAGGTGGGCAAAATTGGTGCTACATGAACTGAAACTTTTTGTTATAACTCAGCAAATAAACCTCTTAGAAAAAATCAGAGTACGCCACTGGATTGCTATCAGAAAAGTGCCTGTATAATGTTTTTATTTCAACATCCTAGCATGAACAGAAACGGAGATAATGACCAAAGTTGAAATTGCCCAAATTGCAATTTCGGCCTATATATAACTCGGAAACGAAAGAAGATAGAGGAATGCAGTTGATGGCATTAACAGTTTCTTGAAGAAAGAGGACTATAAGGTGCCATTCATTTTTCTCTATCTCCTCGGGTTGAAAAGTTTTAGTTCATGTATAGCACCAATTTTGCCCACCCTGTACAAATAAATTTCTGTTTCGCCTCATTAGAGAACTCCTATATTCATAGAAAAAAATCTAACGATACTACTTTATTAAAATTCATTTTATTTCAAAACCCTAACTTTCACTCGAGCTGGTTATGAAAGCACGCGAAAGTAATATTAAAAATTGAATCACCCCTCAAGTTCAGATGGTGGTGAGATAAGGTTGGCAAAATGCGATTTACTTATAGAATGCAACTGGAAGTAATGAACTTGGCAAGTGCAACAGACGCTACAAAGTTTCATGATATGGAAAATGAGTCTTGGGTTTTTATATCCACACTGCGCAAAAAAATTAACGCACATTATGGAAATCTCAAATTTATTCTACAACTGAAGGTGTTCTCAATGATAATTATTTTTATCAAGATTATGGCATGCATACGTTATCCAGTTTCAACGTTTTTCTTCAATACAGATGTTTTCTCCCAGCAGGAATAAAAAAGATGATATTATCAGATTTTGAATGTATTGGCTCCATTCTCAAATCAGTTGTTCTCGATCAATTCTAGTGATCAATAGTTTTTCTTTAGTTTGATTTTCTACACTCGATCGCTATGCAACGCGAAACACGTAATTTGACCCAAGAGGAATGTGCTCAAGCGGTAGTTTTGCGAGAAGAAGGGTGGACATACACAAGAATTGCAGAAAGGTTTAGAGTTTCCCATACAAGTGTGTCCAGAATGTTGCAGCGATTCAGGGAGACAGGTATGAATGTCCGAAGACCAGGACAAGGTAGACCACGGGTAACAACTGCCATTCAAGAACGTTACTTGAAAGTTTCTTCGTTGAGACAACGGTTTGCAACCGCTCGCCTCCTTCAAAATCAGCTTGAGCAAACTCATGAGGTGCAAATTAGCACTCAGACAATAAGAAATCGCCACAGAGAATATGATTTAAGGCCTCGTGTCGCGGCAAGAGGCCCAGCTCTTACCCCAGCCCATCGAAGGGCGCGTTTGGATTTTGCGAGAGAGCATATCCATTGGGAAGAGGCCGATTGGGAAAGAGTTCTCTTCACAGATGAGTCTAGATTCTGTCTCTACCATTGTGATCGACGTTCCCTTGTATACAGACGTCCACATGAAAGATATGCTCAGTGCAATTTCCTGAATACTACTGGTTTCGGGGGAGGATCGATTATGGTATGGGGCACTGCTCGCACAGACCTAGTGGTCGTTGATAATGGAGCTATGAATGCTGATAAGTATATAAGGAACATTCTTGAAGAGCATGTAGTGCCATTTACCCCATACATTGGTGAAAATTTCATTTTTATGGACGATAATCCCAGACCCCATCGTGCGCGAATCGTTCAGGAGTACCTTGAAGAGGTTGAAGTCTCTCGAATGGAATGGCCAGCAAGAAGTCCAGATCTCAATCCGATTGAGCAGGTTTGGGACAACCTCAATAGAAGGCTGAGGAGTTCAGAAAATCATCCAGCTACTCTTAACGACTTAGGAATCCAACTCGGAGAAATCTGGGAAGGGTTAGATCAGAACATTTTAAGATTACTCATTTTGAGTATGAACCGTCGTTGCCGAGCTGTAATTTACGCAAGGGGTGGAAATACCAAGTATTAAATCACTTATCAGCATTTCAGTATTATGAAAATTGTTCATTTGTCTTCTTTCACATAAGATTCGGTGAAATCCTGAATTTTTCTTCCATTTAATGTGTCTTGTTTCGTTGAAAACCCTCCCGAGAGAACATAAAAAATAAGTTATAAAGTCAATGTAGAGTTAACTTTCATTAAAGTTGAGATTTTCAGAATGTGCGTTAATTTTTTTGCGCAGTGTATGATTTTAAGAACTTCCACCCGATCAATATAAACATTCCATCAAACCGAGGAAATTTGGGCTTCTGTGGAATACTAGTTCATTTCCATTTATTGAAATATGAAATTGAGTAATGAGTAATGTTTCAAGGGCGGTATGACATGTGGCACCGTCTTGCTGATACCACATGTCGTCAAGATCAATAGCTTCCAAATGAAACACAAAAAACTGTGTTATCATAGCACGATAACGTTCGCCATTCACCGTTACTGCATTTTTTGACAATCAGGACGCGTCGTTCTACCGTGTAATGCTCCATGTTAACCAACTCCCATCTGTCAACTTTCGATCTGTCATGTTAAATTATGACAGTCAAACCTGGTGCGCAATTTAACTCAGGCGCTCTTATTGAAACCCCCTTTATGTGCATAATTTTATTGTGGCAAATCTTCAATCTGCTATCGATCCAGAATTTTCCCGATCTAGTCCACGATTCTCACGTTCGCGTCACCGCCAATCTCGGCTGGCGTGGGTGGTTCTACGGTCCACCAAGCAAGCGTGGTTCCACCGAAAAGGGGACGCCGGTCACCTGCTCGCCTTTGGCCGGAAATCGCCTCGCTAACATTTCCACGCTGTATGGGAATCCGCCGAGTGACCACGATGGTTATCAATCATATCGCGAGTCCTCATCAAGCCGTAAATCACGACAGTTATGTTTATTATTATTATTATTAATTAAGGGGGCCTCGACTGTCTCCGTTGACTGACTGCTTGATCGAGTGGTCGCTATCTCGGGGAAATAGTGGGCATTGTAAGGGATGATTATGTTGAGCTAAATGTTCGGTTGTAATTCATACTGTAACGTTTGTTGATTAGGTAAACTGTTAATTAGGACGCGTGCCAATCTTCCCTGTGACATATTGTTGCTGGTACAGGTGAATCAAGTTAGTTTGATTAATTGTTCAATCAAAAATTGAGGAATTGTTTGGTTTCATACTGAAGGAATCAATTTCAAGCACTCGAAGTTCATCATCAAAGATCGTCCCTAAATAAATGCAACAAAGTTTGGTCGAGACGAAATAAGGAAAACCTATGCGAAATCTCATAGTGCTACCCTCAGATCATAGAAAGAGGAGACGCAGCATCTCATTCATAAATTCGAGAATTGGTGGCGTAGTGTTATCGGTATTGAAAAATGGAAATAAGTAGATTCCTCTCATCGATAGAAACACTTTTTTCCCATACCATTTTTCAAAATTCGGTTTCGTTTGAAAGATACAGGGTGTCAAAAATCCATGAAATTAACACAGTTTCTTTCCATATATTCGGAACCGATATTTCGAATGAACTGAATTTGGTTGATTGTTCACTCTATTCATGGTGCATATTCCTCAATTGAAACTTATTCCATATTTCTCCTTGTATGAAAGTTACGGCGTAGTCTACTCACAAATTCACACAAAAATACTATAAAACCACTTGAAAAAGATAAACGGTTCACGTTCTCGAAAGAATTATTTATTTTAGAAAACAAAAGTATTCTTATATTTTTTCAATAAAACGCGTCGTTCTCAAGTTATTCCTAATTGTATGAGATTAAATTAGAGGAAAAAATCATGAATTTCAAGAATAATCTGAATGCTGTCCTGAGTTAAATCTCATCGAATATTATTTCTTCTCTGGTCTCTCAACAAGTTACCAACGTTGTCAGAATGTTTATCAACTTTGTCAAGACTAAAATCTCTATGAAGAAAAAACGTTTGATGTAGAGATATGTATTAATAAAATTCCATATTTGTGGGACATGGAAGTGAATTCTAAAAAGCATGAAATTATACATTTTATAGGCAGTTTCTATTAAAAATTCATTGTTACCGGTCCTTCAGCAAAATACCTATCGAAACAATATAACTCGACACCAGAACGACACTACTATTACATCAATTCACTGAAAGTCATTTACATAATCATCACCTGTTCGCTTTATTCTCTGTGAATAAATAAAGTCAATCGGGTAAACTTCGTTTATGCCGTGTATGGGACACTGACTAACGTTTTAGGTTGGATGGTTGGAGACACAGAACAACGGTTTGTCCTGCGTGGCGGCTACATCCACGGGGAAGAGTAGGCCGTGGCGACTGAAATTAAGAACGTAGCGCTATATTGGCGAGAATCAGAACTACTCATTTGGCATTTCCAAAGAGCAACAACTAGACGCCTTTAGCGATTGTGATAGTTCATCTTTCTTGAGTTCGCCTAAACCATTGTCTGAAGAGAAAATCGGCAATCTGGCATCGTCTTCTCTAGAGTTCTGTGAGTGAATATCACAGAGGATGGGTAATCATATGACTTTGGTTAATGGAGTTAAGATATGTTAGTGAGAAACCAATTTTTATGAGATCGTTTTAAAATATCGAGGAAAATATGAACAAATTATTAGTGTCTATAAACTAATCTTCAGGACAATAGAAGAAGGAACTTATTTTGGTTTGAGAAATATAGCTTTTCAATTGCCGAAATGATCGGACAGAACTGAGTGTTTTGTAAGGAAATATCGTGTTTGTAACATTCTTATTCAAATAAGGTTAGTGCTTGAGTATTTTTTAAATGTATCACCCAGAATATGTAATAATCACATCAATTCCAATCGAAAAATATGAACTTTGAGGTGTTTGTAGAGAATAATATCAGGCATGTATTTAGCCCTATTTTTTTTTCAAATGGCTATATCTCTTCAACAGAGCCGAATTCGGAAAAATGGAAAATGAAAAAAAGGTTTCCTTTGGCCTCAAGGATCTACAGTTGAAATATATGTACAAGTCAAAGACTCACCCTGTATATGATGTGAAGAATGCACAATATGTGAAGATACTAATTAATACTCGTTTTCGACTTTCACGTACAAATAAGTAAATGAATTTCAATCTAAAGCACTTTTCATTTTGATTCAAAGTTTATTTATCAGAAAATTCACAGAACGTCAAAACATTGCAAAATTTTCTATAACTTTTTGATTCCGTGGTAGCACAGTTACCCAGTTTAGTTCTGATGATTTCGAAAATTGGCTTCACTATTTATTATTGAATATTATCTCCTCTTTTTATATTCTAACGTGCTACCAAATTTGGCGATGAACCCCATCAAAACATTTTTTTTCTAAGCTACAATGTCTTCGGAACCACAAAACACAAAACCGCTTATTCGAATTCCTTAAAAAATTGTTGATAAGTTAGAATGCCCATTCAACTGCAAAACTTTCTAGTCTCTTCAAAATTCGTATCACAAGAATTTCAACATTATAAGACAAGTTCTTCATACATACTTCAATGTTATGGAGACACTACAAAATTGTACTAAATCAGAAGATGATTATTTTTTTGAGAAGATTTTCACCTTGCAACCATAGCTGGCATATTTTTTTTTTATTCTTTCATGGATATCAAGAAACTTGGCATTATCATTTTCTAGGGCAAGACGTAGTCAACCTATGGTAAGAAATTCTACTTGTCAATCACATTTATAGATTTCAAGATTTCTCAAAAAATATTGTGTGAAAAGTCAATTAGGCTTAGGCTTAGTTTGTATATAATTCGCACGAATTCGATTAGGATTTAGTGGTACCGAGGTCATTCTAGAAACGCATTTCCACATCTATCTGTCTAACTACGCCGACAAATTACTTGAGCATATCACCGGTGGACAGCTACGCCGTCGGTACGCTATCCAGTGTCCTATTACACGATATCCAGGGGGTACCACACCGGTACCGCATCTCGTAGGACGTAACCGGAGCCGGTTGCGGTGGCTGGAGTTACGCCCGCATGTTCGCAGGCCAGGATCGGATCCAGCGCGGACACGAAATACGGCACACAGGGACGGTCAGGGGTATCGGGTGGTCGAAGGGAAATACGAAACCCAGGTAATAATAGCAATGATTTCGGTTCTCGTTATTCGATAGGAAGATAATTCGGCGAAGGAAACGGAATGAGAGAGCAATTACTGTCGTGGTGGATGTATCGAGCGCGTTACCGAAAGTTTTTTTAGGAAGGTCTGCGAAAAAGTCGACGGCAATACGATACGGTTAATTTGCCGCTTTGCATCGTTGGAACAATGTTTGATTGCTTCATACTTCTTTCAATACAGAATGACATATGGTTTCATTTCAGAGGCATAACTTGTTACACACATTAAGCCCGCAACGGACGACGAGCGATAATATAATATATATTATAGCTTTGCATTGACATATGTCATTTTAGTATGGAAAAATATCGTAATATCGGAATATATATTATAGCGTCGTCCGCGGGGCTTGGTTCATTTTCATAAGGAGCGATATTGGTGTAAAATATGAGATATAATATACAGGGTGGCCATTTGAAAATGAAACAGACGAGATTACAGACGAAATAAATTTTTTCGATAGAAATGCTCGGACAGGTCGATTTCTGTTTCGAGGGGGACAACTTAAGATGTAGGTTACGGACGCATAGCGCTTCAACCCTTGCTACTACAACCCTCACCCCCAATTTTTGAATAGGGAAGATGGGGTGAGTGATACCTCATTTGAAAGGTATTTTTATACTGATTTCATCACAGTTATTGTTTTTTCATTTTATGCATTAGTTCTCTTAACTAAGTATTTGAAAATGAAGTGGTGTTTTCATGGCACTTGTAGTGTTTTTTTGTGAAAAATCGACATTTTGAGCTTGAAAACAACCATGACTGTGGCTTCCTTCCTCCAATCCACTGACATAGAAATCTTTAATCAAGATTCATTTTCCAAATACTTAGTTAGAAATATTTCGAGAACTAATGCATAAAATGAAAAAAAAATTACTGTGCTGAAATCAGTATAAAAATACCTTTGAATTGAGGTATCACTCACTCCATCTTCCCTATTCAAAAATTAGGGGTGGGGGTTGTAGCAGCAAGGGTTGAAGCGCTATGCGTCCGTAACCTACATCTTAAGTTGTCCCCCTCGAAACAGAAATCGACCTGTCCGAGCATTTCTATCGAAAAAATTTATTTCGTCTGTAATCCCGTCTGTTTCGTTTTCAAATGGCCACCCTGTATATGCCTACCTTCTTCGTTTATGCATAACTGTAAGCGACATTTTAAATTTTCAAATGAGTTTTCTAACATGAGCTGATTTTAGGCATCAAAATACGTTCATATAAAACTACTAATTAAAAATGTACTACTACATGAAACATTGAATATCTTTGTTGTTAATGAAATAAAAGATGGAAAACTATACATTTTTGGAAAGGAGAATTATTGCTCTTTCGAATGAGATGAAAATTATAGGGTGTTCCATTTAAAATAATACATATTTTCCCCTTTGAATTTGACCAACATTAGTAAAACACCCTGTATTGATGAGATGCCAGCCAAGCCTAAAAAAATCTCTTTGATAAACTTGTGAAAACCCCGTCTCTTTGGAGCAATTAATAAGCTGGGAAATCGTGTTTAAAATCAGTCACTTTTATTTGGGACACCCTGTATATAGCCTTGGCAGTTCGAAAAAATTTTAATTAGCCACGTTTGCTTGTGTCATTTCAAAGTGGAAATGGTGAGTCTTCAAGAGTCTGATTTTTTCCCGATTTCTCGTTCACATTTCTCTGGGAAACGGCGAAAATCATCGGAAAAGTGCATAATGTGAAGGCGATAAGCGCGGAGATAACCGACAGGAATGAAATCAGCGAATGCAATAACATTCCCGATGTCGGCCGCGAGAATGGCTTCCGCCTATCGGGTCTGGAATATAATTGTGGCGTGCTTTCGACGATAGGTACGTCCATAGTAATTTTTTCTTGATAAAACTATCGACCGTGCTTCCTATTCCTGTTTCCATTTAAATGAGGTATGAATGAATCGGCTGCGGCTATCAGCGTTACCTTTTTATCTCGACTTTGCCGATTTTGGCGGCGGTGAAACACCGAGGGGCCTCTTTTGGTGACAGCCATTGTTTCTCTATCTGGAGTTATGCAAGGTGCGTTACGCACAACGACCGAAGATATTTTTCTCTGAATGGGCGGTTTTGTGAATGGACGAGCCAGCGGCGTTGTTTTGTTTCGCCGCCGATAAGTTTGCGTTCGCAGAAAATTATTCAACCTGAGTCAAATATTTTCACTGATAACAAAATTCATATTTCAATTCCATTATAATTATTATGTCTTCGAAATGTTTTGACGAACGTTTAGTACACAAAGTCGTACAAAAAGAAATAACCATCGAACGGCTACATATCGAGGAAATGCGCGAATACCAAGGTACTTATCTCGAAATTCAGGAGCACAGTGGCAATTTTTCTCGGCGCCGAATTCCGGCGTAGAATCCTCGGAATATTAGTCATAAAACTGAAAACTAATTAGTGAACGTTCCTCGGGTGCACCTTCTCCGATCTCATACACGGGTGATTTATTCAGTTCATGCTGAGATACGGCTGCTACTTGGTTTTTTAATTCATGACCCGGTCGCGGCAGTACCCGCGGAGATAAATGACCAGAAGATGCTGCTGCCTCGCCGGTTATCTTCAGCATCTACGTCTGCCTCGCCAGCCCCTAATTAATTTTGTATTATTTTATGAATTCGAAGCTTCCGCGGGCATTCCGGTCGAGACAACTGGAAAAATGGCGGCGTTATCATGGATAGTGCCACCCGAATTGGCAGAGAATTTAATATAACGCAGTGTAAGATAACGTATGGTCCGAAAGTTTTGGGAAAAATTTCACCTGGTCTGATTGAGAAGCAACGTGTCAGGGGAATAAATAGGCAAATCGAAAATAATGGTCCCTTGTCTGTTACTTGAATTTTGATTTATAATAAGGATAGTTAAGTTAAATTGTTGAATAATTCGATAAAAATATAAGATTATTTAAGTCAGAAGTATATGCTTTTGAAATGTTTCCCAAAACTTTATGACCATACGTTATTCGGCTCGAATATTCCCGTAGGAACAACGAAACCTAATGCAAAAGGGAGTCCACACGAAAAAAATATTACACATTATGAAAAATATAATACGAGGATGTATTGAAAAATTCTTAGACATCATTACTCCATGGCAATCCCAAAAAAACTGAAGCAAGAACTTTTCCAGCAGATTTTTGGACACGAAAGTGTTCATCTTTCTGTACACAATTGCATTGTGTTGTTGTTTCAATGAAATTGAATCTTTTTCACCATTTACGTATTGAGGTGGCTATTATTCGGCGGGTTTCACTTTGGCTGCCGGCAATTCATTGTTTCTTATAGGGGATATAACAATTTCGAATAAGACACACTAAGATTCACATTTGGGTATAGTTTCTCTACAGTTGGTGACAGCGGTGGGATTCGAAACCAAATATGTTTTTACAAAAATTGTTTTTGTAGGTTGACGAATTGTCGGAGCAGTGAAATACAGGGTGTCCCAAATAAGAGTGACTGATTTTAAACATAAATGCCCAGCTAATTAATTGCTACGAAGAGCTTTTCACTAGTTTCACCAGTTTATCAAAGAGGTTTTTTTAGGCTTGGCTGGCATTTCATCTCATCAACACAGGGTGTTTTACTAATGTTGGTCAAATTTGAAGGGGAAAATATGTTTTATTTTAAATGGAACACCCTATAATTTTTGATCTCATTCGAAAGAGCAATCATTCTCCTTTTCAAAAATGTATAGTTACAATAAATGCTGCATATATGCCTAATTTCTTCGTTTATGCATAACTGTAAGCGACATTTTAAATTTTCAAATGAGTTTTCTAACATGAGCTGATTTTAGGCATCAAAATACGTTCATATAAAACTTCTCATTAAAAATGTACTATTACATGAAACATTGAATATCTTTGTTGAAATAAAAGATGGAAAACTATACATTTTTGGAAAGGAGAATGATTGCTCTTTCGAATGAGATGAAAATTATAGGGTGTTCCATTTAAAATAATACATATTTTCCCCTTTGAATTTGACCAACATTAGTAAAACACCCTGTATTGATGAGATGAAATGCCAGCCAAGCCTCAAAAAATATTTTATTACTCAACATTTTCTCCTCCTAATTGAATACATTTATTACAGCGAACCTGCAACGTCTCTAGATCTTTCAAAAAAATGTTTCTTCTTGTTCTGCAAACCAGTTCTCCACAGCTCTCATTACCTCCTCGTTGGAAGAAAATTTACGACCTTTTAAAATTGTTTTCAGTTGAGGAAAGAGATGATAGTCGGAGGGAGCCAAATCTGGTGAATAAGGGGGGTGTTCTAGTAATTCTAACCCTAAATCACGAATTTTTTGCATGGCAACATGAGATTTGTGTACTGGGGCAATGTCATGTAAAAACAAAATACTTTTGAATAGCTTTTCGCGTCTTTTCTCTCTAATTTTTTCCCGTAGAGTGATCAGTAATGTCGAATAGTAATCTCCAGATTTTGTTCTACCCTTATCTAAAAAATCAATCATGATTACTCCATGGCAATCCCAAAAAAACTGAAGCAAGAACTTTTCCAGCAGATTTTTGGACACGAAAGTTCTTAGGTCTTGGAGAACTAGAGTGTCGCCATTCCATCGATTGTTGCTTTGTTTCTGGATCGTAGTCTCATTCATAGTAACAATTCGAAGTCTACATCATTTCGCAGAAATTTTTCTCATGTCCAAATTGACGTGAACTATATGATGAACGCGTTCGTATGAAATCTTCAGTGCTTCAGATAGCCGTTTTAGCCCAATTCGACAGTATGATAAAATCATGTCATGAACTGCATCGATATTTTCGGGGACTGACACTATCCGATCGGTTATCATCTTCACACATGCCATATGCCATATATTGTTTGATATTACAAAACAGAATGTAATTCTCTCTTTCGAAAGAATATATAATATATATATATCATCTTCAATGGAAAATTTACCGCTTTTGAAGCTTGCAGTCCAATTTTTCACGGTCGCATACGAGGGACATTGATTACCAAGGGTATTAAGCATATCTTTGTAAATCTGCTTACCTCTTAACCCTTTTAAATACAGTTACTTGATGATGGCTCGATACTCCCATTTTTCGATTTTTACAATTTCGGTGGACATCTTTTTAAATTTAATGCGTAACCCTGGTTTACATTTTTGACACTTCTAATAAGTTATTGTTCGTTGATATGGTATAGCAATCTGTTTTGGCATGGAACTGGTCTAGGCTAACTAGATATCAATACATCCTCGTAGAATTTACGATAAGAAATCATTCCATATGGGACGGTCATCTAAGATAATAAGGCTCAATTTGCATCAGTCTCGATGCCCTTGTATTTTCTTCAACTTCTCCAACAAAATCGAGAAAATGATCAAAATCAAGGAAATCGTCTTAGCAGGGTTTTTAAATTGTTTTATTATACAGTGTAATAGACAATTTTTTCGTGCAGATTTGACATATTCTAATCTTGAGTATCACTCCTAGTATAAGTACATGATCTCGTTCAACATGCCTACCGTCTACTCAATCGTAGGATAATTTTCATGCTCATTCCCAATCATCCGTGAAAATGTTTACACTTCCCAGAAGACCGTATTATTGTCCGTTTACAGCCCGGATTAATACTTCGCAGAACGTCTCCTTTCCCTTCACTGCATATGCAAAAACCGCAGATCGAATAGAAATCATATTCCGCGGTCGCCAATCAGCGACCGCAACCGCCGGTTATCAGCTACTACCACCAAGCGTTCAGCGGTCGGCAGATGAAATAAATCCGTTCCCTGAATGGAACAACTTGTAAACTGCCGAGGTAAATTATTCGAAGAATGTCTGCCTTTATCCGCCGTGCGACATTGTGGCTGGTTTCCTCGTGATTAAGTGTGACCACCTTTGCTAATGAGTTACAACGACTACATAACTCGGCGATTTTTCGCGTAGTCGTCGTCGTCGCAATGACACACGCTGCCGATCGGCACGCTATCCGGCCCCGGATAGCCGGAATCTGTCAATAATTAGGCCTACCGCGTTAATTTCGGATTTAACGAGACGACACGCAGCTGGGAAACCGAGCAAAAGGCGCAATTTTGCGTCGGTTTCGCTAACTTGACACGAGCACGAGAGGTCTGTTAAAATAATTCAGACTCGATTTTTTTCATTGCACCAAATTTTTAAAATAAATGGTCAGTTTTCACCATTTTTTCATTCAAGTTGCATTCATTTCAAACTTTACGTATTTGTCATTGCATTTACAAAGCTTTTTTCATGCTGAATACACTTTTTGTAAAATAACAAAATAACATATGCAGTCAACGGACAGAATGACATAAGTATACTCCATTCACAATTATAAAATCACAACTCTGGCCTTGGAAATTTGACACATTCCACTCTGTATCGAAGTTATGACGTTTTTCAAAATATTTTTATGTTCCAAGTCAACACTATGTGGCCCTTTCTACATTCTTAGCGTATTTTTCAGAATGTGAATTTATTCGGAAAATGAATGATGTGACGGACGAAAATAATTAACGTTTATATGAATTGATAGAAAGGATTCCTTTTCTAGTTATTTGCATGAAAAATATGAGATCACTGTTGAAATATATTATTTTTCGCCATGGAAGAAAATTGCATTGCTTTCACATGATTTTCATATGCATGCCTGTGAATATTTAATGTTTATTTATCCTCTTGAACTGAATGTTCAAGACTTGACATCAATTGTTGAATCAAGGATAATGGAACATTATATCCCTCTAATGGAATCCAAATAGTTGAAGGGAGTTCTGATGCAACAGGAACTTTTTCTTGGAACATAACCTTAATAGCTAACTTAATAAAAATAAGAGTAGAAGATATACATTTCATTTATTTGATCTTATGAACAAGGAGTAAAATATTCTGACTGTATAGTAATTTATTAGTTTAAAAAATATTCATACATTACAACCACAGTAGGTTTGTACAAATAATATGGAACAGGTCAAACATATGCTTCACATTTATCATTCACCTGTTCTAAAATAAGACACAAACTCCTCCACATTATAGGGCCCTCACAGCATTAAAAGCTTGTGTCTCTTTTGAAAGAAGTAGCACTAGATAAATGTAATATATTCTTTCGATTAAGAGCAAATACCTACCGTTGAATGTTACATACTCTAATTTCTTCAAAATGGGCTTATACGAAGTGGTTTTTTTTCTGAAACGTGAAAACGATCAACAATAATCATTTAGAGACCGATGATGGCTATCCAAAACCCGTTTACTTACGAAAATCGTGCAATTTCATTCTGCAAGTTCTTTCCTCATAATTCCTCGAAAATCCTACCTGAACCATATTTTCCGGTCGCTTTCCTGAAAAGATCGTATAAGGAACATCTACAAAGTAGCAAGTCTTCCTCTAATAACAAGTCGGTCTTTGGGGTACACTTGAGGGAGACCGGCCATCCCTTCAGTCCTGCTGATGACGCGGAATTGCTACATACTTGCCCATATGGTTTGAGACAGTGTGTAATGGAAGAGTTGGAAATTTTTAAACATTCAAAAAATTATAGGTTCGACACGTTGAATGCTTCTTCGATCACATATTTCCCTCCTTTGTTTTCTTTGGTCGATATTTAACAACATTGTTTAAGTGCATTTACTTTTACTCTCTAACACCTCTTACCTACATTCCGTGTCGTCGGTCCAGTCCGGTGTAGACCATTTGTCTCAGATTTGACAATTTCACCCGCATGCGTTCTTCGTTAGTTCTCCGTGTTATGTTTTTATATTTTGACAATTTTAATTTATTTTAACACTAGATGTGAATGATGACCAGCTAATGGGATGGCTTTTATGAAGTTTGGTTTTTAATATGAATTAGGACTCACTGTGAGTTACCACATTATCCATCCTTTTTGTTTTTACAGGTTCTGTGTGTGTTTATCATTGTGAAGGTCTTCCTTACTAAAAGTAAGAATTATAACTTTCTAACCAGTCTTAAAAAACTACACACAACGAAATTGTTTTTTGAATGATAGAAGCCTTCCTCGACAGCACACCGGTTCCTTGAAGACTTACATTTTTTCTATTCAACATCTATTCAAAGTCTATTTTAATACCTATTGATTTTTGAATATTTTTTAGATTGTGTTCTGATGATGGCCATGGGCCGAAACATGTCGACACAATAAATATTGAATGAGTCCAAAATATACTGGAATAAGACCCCCCGTTCCCTTATCGTATAAGGAAGCCTTTTTTGTCCATTTACACATTCCAAATAAATTTGGAGCACCAAAAACGATACCCAAACTAACCAAACTTCTGGGGGACCGGAATTTCGTTTGAAATCTTTCCAAACGGCCAGATACCTAAAAAAAACTTCGTTATCAAGTGTAAAAAAGGCGATTAGTACTTACTTTTGCTTTATTCATGCTTATGAATCGATTTTTGGTCCAATTCAAATTTGCCGTTTGTACCCATGTCAAAATATCTTTGATAATTTTACTTTGATGTAAACAAAGAAACTGGCAACGCCGTTTTGTCATTAACGATATTCTCTGTACGCGCACAGATTTTTATCATTCCTGAAAACGAAACCATGGCCAGAGTTGTGATTTTATAATTGTGAATGGAGTATATTTCAGCTGAATTAACAGTATCTACCGGACGAAAGCAAGACCATTCATCTCTGGCTCCATGGAATCACATCAAGTTGTGACTCTTTTACCTCGAACAATGATATTTAACCGACAATTTTCCAATGGATTGAATGAAACCAAAAGAGGTATAACTGGTTTTTTTTAATTACATGCTTCACATTTAAAGATCTGTCTGAGACTAAATTCAGATTTTTTTATTTGGAAATTTCATTCCTCATTACTCATCTCGATGTAATTTGATTTTATTTCATTTATCATTCCTAGGCAACTTATATATTTTCTCATTTTCTCGATCTGCCAATAAAATGATGAAACGCATCTCACAAAAGAATGATTTTCGACCGGGAATTCCGGCGAAAGGGGAATTAAAATCTCGGCGCAATCAGGTCTCGAGCAATCAAGTTAATTCTTTTCCCGTCCCGACTCTAATTTTCTTTTACCCCCTCACCCCGTTCCGCAACCCCTCGACATATGTACACGAGCAATTACTCAGAGAAATTAAGCGTCCACTGTTTGTACGCAACCTGACCCGACAATATTAGATTTGACATTATTAAATTGCTATTTGAGTGAGTTGTGTGTGACTTTGAATTTGATTACGCCCTCTCCACTGATGTCGGATATACGTATGTTGTCCTTTACGATTGAGTTTCTCGAGGGTCGTATAATAGGATAGCCTGTAGACACATAGGGTCTGCTATTGTGCTGTAGGTTTCTTGTTGCATTTGTGCAATTTTACTTGTGCATCAGAAAGTATACACCTGACTGTTTTCATTTAAACTTCCTAAGGTCATGAGACTTTTTGATCGAGAATATTTCGATTGAAGATTTTTGCAGTAACAATCTAGGTCATCGTAGCTCAAAAAAACGAACGACATCAATAAAAAAATTAATGGATTTCATTAGTTGAAGTTCCTGAAAATGTTATTTTCAAAAAGTCCTCATTTGTTTCAGATCCATTTGGAGCGTATGGAAGACAATCTTCAACCACCTTGAACAGCTGAAAAATCAACAGATTCTTGAGAAAGTTTTCTTCAGACTGTTCCCGATGGAAGTTTAGACGTAAGTCTTGAGGAGCAGATTTTACTTACTGGATATGTATGTAGTTACAGTTAGATGCTGATGGTGCTGAGGATTCTAATTATGTGTTGCGAAGCTTCCTAACGTCACAGGGCATTAATGTTAGTAATTGTTCTGGTTTTACGATTAATATTAATGTTCATAAGTAATGATTGTTAAATATTGATAATGAAAATTTGCAATTGCTGAAGTTTTTTCATCTGATTTCATCACAAGAAAATGAAGTGCTAAAAATATTTTTAACACGCTTCCACGTAAACAATCAATTTTAACATTGTTTGCTGTCATTAAAAGTATCACTTTTAATGGCAATTGTACAAAAACCAATTTTCAAAATCATCAGAACTAAACTGGGTAATTGTACCTGAGTTTACTACTACGGTATCAAAATGTAGTAGATAAAGGATGGGCATGTTATGGCAGCACCGTTTTCTGAATCTGTGGCCTGTTCATTTATTAATTTCGTACAGCTTTGATTCTGTGTTACTAATGACGTTCTGAAGAGTGTTAGTCTTGTCAACGCGATATTCATTGTGTATGAAAGGTGAGATTTGGATTTGTTTCAGAAGATTATTAGCAATATACGTTGAAAAAATGGTTTGTATGGGTTCTGTTTGTGGTAAATTGGACGATCTGAATCCTAATTTGAGTGTACACAGGTATGTTCTAATCTCTTACATTCTGAACAACAGTGGCGTAGATGCTTCGATTATTAGAATTTCACTTTTCAGTTTCCCTTCTGATATTGAGAGGAGGAACATCAATTATGTCTCCTATTTCTATGGTCTAAGGTTATAAGCCTAATTTTCTTGCTCTACTTTTGTCCGACGGTGTGCGCCTTATCAAGTTTCCCCGCCGCGAACTGCGAGTGCCGACTAAAATCCCCCTCATCCCGAACAGTACCAAACTTTCCGAGAAATTGATCTCGCGAGAATCGAGAGCCCGATAACAACTAGCGTCGTTTCCTCCTCAAAACCCCCACAATAGGCCTCGCTCCGAGGCGTCGCACCTGGCGATGCCTACCGCCGCCGCCGCCGTTTCCGAAGAATCCATCTCTCGGGGGGCGTGCTAAATAAAGCGTAAAATAGCATCAGACATATAATCTAATGACTCGATGATAACGCGAGAAGTTGGCGTAGATATATTAACCCGCCACCTGTTCGTTTTCGTTCGATTCAATTTCCACCCTGTCACCTTGTTAAATCAAGTCAATTTACTTTGTAAGTCCCGGCTTTTCGGGTATAGGCGTCGAAATGCGGTGGAAAAAGATTACTTGGATCGGTTGATAAATCGCTATTATACTTGCTATTCTAGGCCGTGATAGTCTAATTCGTTTTAACGTACTCGGAAAGTTATCCTTTTTATTTACCCTCTGATTGAATTTTTAACGATGAATCAACATGTAACGGTTATTCAATAGAAAATATATGCAACAGAAGTCATAATTTTCGTTTAACTGATGAATCTTGAAAAAGACGGAAGCCCATTTTTCCCTTCGGTTAGATGCTTTTGCCATCAGGTTTTCTGTTTCTTATCTGATAATCTATTCGTTTCAAACTTTTTAGTCTTACATTTTTATTATCTGCGTAAAGATCTACAATTGTGAATGCCTAAATGAAATAGATGCACTAAGATAAGCACGGTCAAACCCAACGACAAACTAAACTGCTCCACATGGGTTAGGGATATTGACATAAATTGCAAAAAAATATAGTGAAAATAAGATTTTTGTGATGAAAATTCATATTAATATGATTTCAATTTGCAAATTAATTTGAGCCTGTAGGTCTGCAGCGTTCAGAAAAATCGAGTAAAATAACGAAATTTTATTCCCAGAGAATTCAAGCATTTTAAGACTATCAATACAATGTATGGCCTCCACGAGCATCAATAACAGCTTGACATCTTCTTTGCATACTACACACGAGGTTGTTGAACATTTCTTGAGGAATTTGGTTCCATAAACGGGGCAGAAGCTCTCTCAGATCATTTAAGGATTCTGGGGTAGGTTGATGATTATCTATTCTTCTTTGGAGCATATCCCATGCATGTTCTATGCAATTCAAATCTGGTGAGTGCGGAGTATTGGTAAATGTGGAATACCAAGCTCCTCGCGCGCATTCTCAACTATGGCTGCACGGTGCGGCTAGCGTTATCGTATAGAAATTGAAAAATGTCACCAATAGCAGCGTGACAATTTGACGCAACATTGTCAATGACATGCTCCCTATAGTGTAAGGCGGTCATATTCCCAGGACAAATGTGTAGATCTGTGCGCCCGTTGAAACATATCCAGGCCCATACCATAACACTACTCACTCGGAATGGATGGACTGCTTGGACATAGCGACGATTACGGGTTATGCGTGGGATTGTCCATACCCTTATTCTTCGAGAATCTGAAAATCGTCCATATCTCGATTCATCAATGAAAAGGACACTACGCCATTGATCGTTCCAATTGATATGTTGCCTTGTCCATTCCAGTCTTTGACGCTTATGGTCACGTGTTAATGGAACTCCTCTTAATGAACGTCTAGAACCTAGATTCACCTCTGATGGTTTCGATGGAAACTTGGACCCCATCTGCATTTTGAAGAGTATTCCGTAGCATTCTACACGTAGATATGTAGGGTTTCTTCTCGCCGAAACGGTGATGAAACGATCCTGAGCAGGTGTTGCTTTTCGTCGCCCACCAAGCCTTGGTCTTTCCAACACGGAACCTGTCTCCCTGAACCTATTCCAAATTCGATATATCACACTTTGGCTGACTTGGAGCCTTTCCGCTACAAAAACCTGAGTTAGGCCACCCTGTAGCATTCCGATAGCGCTATTAGCGTTTGTTACTTTACGTCTTGGCATTTTCAGAAAACTCGTTTCAAATCGAAGCCGTTGATAAACTGACTTCATTTCAAAATGAAAACATTCATGAAGCATATGCAAAGAACCAAACTTCAGAAAAAGGCGACCAGATTGACGAAAAGTCTCATACTGATTTTTATTGGATCGATTCAAGTTGTTATTGAGTTTTAAATGATTTTACAGCGATTTTCCCGAAGATTAAATACTTTTAAAAACGATTGAATACGATATCCCTAACTCTTGTGGAGCAGTATATTATAAACGAGTAATAATGTTGTGGTAACGTTCAAATGAAAGAATCTAATGACAATTTCCTGAAATTCGTCGTCGTGGCGTGAAAAATCACCGAGACATGAGAGGGCCATCCACCCCAGTCGAAATAACATGTTTTATTCCATTAAAGCAGCGTAAACACGACATTATGCAAGCTCTTAAACAGGTAGGGGAGGAAGATAAACTATCAAAAGGTTCCTGACCAGATACATCTGTTTTCCTGATTGCTTGATACACGCGATACTAATGGCCCTAAAAAGTGTATTAGGGGATAAATTTTCTTCTTTATTGATCTTGCCGTCCGTTCGTCAGCGTTGGAGTGAAATCAATTAGTTGATGTGGTAGGAATGGGAGTTGTGGAGAAGCAGTTGGATTTTTTGCAGATAATGTTTTTGGCAACGTAAAAAATTTAGGAAGAATTCAAATTTTCCAAACGACCCACCCTATGTTTTATTCGACTTTTCAAATAGCATTCTTTTTCTCAACCTTCAAAATTTTGTATATCCTGAATCACTTGAGGTATGTTCAAGGATACTGAGGTTCTTTTGAGGAAGGGATGTGCTTTCCAATCTTTGCTATGGAAAATACGATTTTACTCGAAAACTAGAATTTTAAGGGGATATTCATCTATAATTTTTGGTTACGATTTTGGGTAAGAATTTGCAACATAGTTTCTTTACCGTCTTTGTGTTGCCTTATCTCGAGTACTTGAGTAGCTCAATTTGTCACTTCTAGAGAAAAATTCCTCGATTCTTGAGTAGCTTAATCGCAAACACTGAAATGAATGAAATGATTACCGTTGTTGAAAAAGTCTACGAATTTAATCGATACAGCCGAGAATGCTAAGAAATAATAACTTCATCACTCATAAAATTTCTCGGGTTCGCATCTTTGAGTACTTTTCAGTAATCACCTTCGGAATTTTTTTCTCTGTCGCCTCAGGCTAGCATGTATCTCGCAATGAATCGCCAGTAATAGATACAACGTTTTGAAATAGGTTATCCGAAGTTTCTCTCGACATATTCCGAGATATTTATTTACTGGGCGAAAACCGCTAGATTTTTTTCTCGAACATAATTGCCTATAATTCCGTCCAATTTATCGGTAGTAATCTTCTGAAAATGCCGCGCCATACGATGCGCGATTACACTTTCGACAATTTTCTTCGATCTCCGATTGAATTTTATTAGAAATGATTTGTTTCAAGAACTTACCTAGTCATTGTTTTAAACTATCTAACATTCCGGCCCATGATCCTATTTCGAAGAATCAAAGGTCGGGTTGTGGTAGCATGTGAACTTTTTGAGGATTCGACCGAAAATTATCGGTCTCTCAGTTTTTTTTCTGTTTCTCAACGTCTCGAAATGATGTGTTGCGTGGAGAAGTGGAAGGGTAATTGAGATTTGCAAATAGACTCAATCAGAAGAATTTATTTTATTAGATAATAGTTAGGAGGTTTGCGATATTGTTGGAATTATATACAGGTTGAGTTTTCGACCATTTTTTTATTCGAGATTGCATCTTTATCTACCTAATTTATACAATGCGCAAAAAAATTAACGCACATTCTGAAAATCTCTATTTTAATGAAAGTTAACTCTACATTGACTTTATAACTTATTTTTTATGTTCTCTCGGGAAGGTTTTGAACGAAACAAGACACATTAAATGGAAGAAAAATTCAGGATTTCACCGAATCTTATGTGAAAGAAGAGAAATGAACGATTTTCAAAATACTGAAATGCTGATACGTGATTTAATACTTGGTATTTCCACCCCTTGCGTTAATTACAGCTCGGCAACCACGGTTCATACTCAAAATGAGTGGTCTTAAAATGTTCTGATCTAATGCTTCCCAGATTTCTCCGAGTTGGATTCCGAAGTCATTAAGAGTAGCTGGATGATTTTCTGAACTTCTCAGCCTTCTATTCTCAGCCTATTCTATTCTATTCTCAGTCCCAAACCTGCTCAATCGGATTGAGATCTGGACTTCTTGCTGGCCATTCCATTCGAGAGACTTCAACCTCTTCAAGGTACTCCTGAACGATGCGCGCACGATGGGGTCTGGCATTATCGTCCATATAAATGAAATTTTCACCAATGTATGGGGCAAATGGCACTACATGCTCTTCAAGAATGTTCCTTATATACTTATATACTTATATACTTTATATACTACCGCTTGGGCACATTCCTCTTGCGTCAAATTGCGTGTTTCGCATTGCATAGCGATCGAGTGTAGAAAATCAAACGAAAGAAAAACTATTGATCACTGGAATTGATCGAGAACAACTGATTTTAGAATGGAGCCAATACATTCAAAATCTGATAATATCATCTTTTTTTATTCCTGCTGGGAGAAAACATCTGTATTGAAGAAAAACGTTGAAAGTGGATAACATATGCATGCATAATTCTGATAAAAATAATTATCATTGAGAACACCTTCAGTTGTAGAATAAATTTGAGATTTCCATAATGTGCGTTAATTTTTTTGCGCACTGTATTTTCTTATGTTTTTGTTGATCCTAAAAACATAAAAAAGGAAAACATTATTAATGAAAGGTTCAATAAAAAACACCTGCCTCAGTTCTGAGACGAAAAAGTGAAAAAAAAAGATCTGGAAAGAATAAAGTTTTTGTCACGGATATTAGAAACCCAGTATCTTCTATAATTAAATTTATTGAGGGTAAACTATAGTTGAAAAATGTACAAAGATTCATCTTACATACAGGATGGTCTACTTCTTTCTAACAGGACATTTGCATCTTACAGAATTTCTTTTGGAATATCTACTTGTAGAAACCGGCAGTACAATATTGGATGATGATGATCCAAAATCTGTTGAGGTTGGGAGAATGTTTTCAGCAATGACATTTCTATATGAAATGCAATGATCAACATAGCCCTCGGCTACCGTCGTAGACTTCCATCCACCATGTTTTTTCCTATCCGTAATATTTGCTCCTGATTCTGCTAGCAATGAAGCGGAGGATCTTCGAAAACAGTGTCCTGTATATTGCTTTGGTTCTGGCAGTTTGAGGAATTCGGCAACAATAGATGGAATTTTCCCAAATGTATTGATACCAACTGGAATGACAGTGCATTTATTATTCATGTATTTCAGGAAAAAACGACGATGTTTGATGACAGAAGGGCGCAGTGCAAAGTACTTATGAAAAATGAAAATAGTCAACATACTTCCCAATAATACTGAAAGAATGACTCGTTTTTGTGTTTGGAACTTGTATAACCAATGATTTATCTGTCATTTCGATGTCTTCCACTGATAAATTACTCAATTCTTCACGCCGACAGGCTCCAAATAATCCGAAAATAGTTGCAACCTTAACCATCAAGTATTTCTCATCTGGTGCCTCATTTATAAACTTTTCAACTTGTTCACGAGTGAGAATTTTCGATTTTTTGGGACGATATCCTTCACTTTTCCGTTTTAAATATGCTATTACCTTAAAATATTTACTAACATCCACACCATTTTCAATAAGGGCGCTTGACTTTATCATTGAAAATTTGCTCCACAAAGTTGATGAACTCCATATTTTTTATTTTTCTTCTAAGTATGCCAGGAAAACAGGTTCACTGAAGTTCCCTTCTACATTTTTCAATTTACACCAGGCCAGGAAATTGTTATATGCAATATCGTACTGCTGAACAGATTTTTTAGGTAGGAGTTCCAGATTTGCTCTTCTTGCAGACTCTTCAATAACCACAGGAATAACCAAATCGTCAATTTTATTAATAATTGGACTCTCGAAAATCATATTAAGCAGTTAAAAACCCAAGACTAAAATTGGACAGGAACGAATTTCAAATGACAACGTCTTTTCTCATTTGTTAGTAATCATAACGTTGGCAACGTTTGCCATTCACAACAACCTTTTGATTATTTGAATATTAAAATGCATTTTGAAGTTTATTCTCATTGCAAATTCGCCCATTTCATTATCAAAATAGGACAGTTGTACAAAAAACATTGTATGGTATTTGTGTTAAAATTGATTTTATTTTGTTTGTGAAATTATTCAATTCGCTCCGCTCATTTCACTCACAAAATATAACGTCACTTTTAACACTCATATCATAAATAACTATTCCCTATTTACCTATTATTGAAAGTCGACTGTCGAGTCTCCTCTTTCTATAGTCTAAGTGTAAGGTTATACATATAAATGGCAGATGAGCTGACACTATCACATTTGATATTTTCACAAATAGCATATTCTTAGATAAAAACCTTAAAACAATAATTGCCACACGGCTTAGGAAAATCTTATATGAAATGAAAATCTAAAGTAGTTCCCCTCGAATTGAAATCATTAACATAATTAAATTTTATAATCACCTTCTCAAACATTATAAGGTAATTTATGAAAAACAATTTAAGAAGAAAGTGAAATCAATGTTGATTTAAAGATGGTTTTATAGTGTTCCAGTGTTTTTGGCTATCGCTTTTATTCAAGTCTTGTTCATCACTGTTGTCAACTATTGTTTTTTTTCTTATTTTTGTTTTCCACTAATTGTATTTGTTTTATTTCATTTTAATTCTCGATGACTTTACCTATACATTTTCATGATGTCAAAGGGAAAATAAATTATTATTATTATTACCAAAATCAGGACGAAAACCGATAATTAAAATCCTGCTCGTAGAGTTTCCGTTCCACACGGTCCTGGGAAAAGCTTGACCGGTCAAGCTACAGCGGTGACAACTCGAGGGTGTGCAATCAGAGCAAGGGGTGATTCGAGCGAACCAGTCCATGTGTACGTATGTGATTTTTACCGTGGGAATGTAGACTGTCGCATGTTTCGACGATGCCACCTGTTTTTAGGCGAACGTAAGTATCAGTGGCAGCTAGCATCGTGCGGTACAGATTTGGTGTGCATGTGAAAATATGAAACCTCGAAATTGTTTTACTTCAGTAGGGGGTCGCGTGGTACAATTTTCATCGCGCACCTTGTAATTAGAACGGCCGAAACGGCGGTGGAGTTGTGGGAAAGGTTCGCATCGTTCTCGGGTCGAGGGTCAGTGGCGTGGAAAGTCACAAGGGGTTCCTCGTACCCGATTCTGATTTCCGACGGAAAACATTGAACTCGATTAATTATACGTTAAGGAAAATGGAATCAAACTGCCAACAGAACTGATTGTATTTCGCACTTACTGATGATGAATCCATGATGGAATTTAATTCTGTCCGTCCGGCCATGATCTCGGGAAGGAGAGACATAGAGTCTTGAGATTTCACTTGAATTGCAAATTTCTCTTTTTATTTCCCAAATGGGCGTATACGATCTAATGATTTTATTTTTCCAGTAATTCAAAAACTAAATATCCGATTGGGTTGGAATTTGGTGATGAATAGCATGATACCGACTTCTAAATGTGTAAGAAATTTCGTGAAATTATCAACAATGTCCTGATAAAATTAGAGTGGAGAACTGGGCCTACTTAACTTTATGTTTTCTATGAACCATTTTCCCAAATCTTCGAAATTGAATACTATGGGATACGATCCACTATAGGCTCATTGATCTCAATAATTGTCTACTTCCTTTATCGTTCCGACCACAAATTTCACATTACACATTACACGAAGAGATCATTTTCCTCAGACCTTGTTTTAGATCATATTACCTTCCATTTAGTAATCAGATACCTACTCTCAAACTTCTCACCCACATGACTCAAGAAGGTCATATTATCAGCTAATTCTACCACATTTGCCATGTTAAGAAAAGAAAAAAATATACAGGGTGATCCAATTGTGTAATACTGAAAATTCAGATAATGACAAGGTCTAGCTGAATAATAGGAGTTTGCTTCGTCAACTACACTGCGCAAAAAAATTAACGCACATTCTGAAAATCTCAATTTTAATGAAAGTTAACTCTCAATTAACTTTATAACTTATTTTTTATGTTCTCTCGGAAAGGTTTTGAACGAAACAAGACACATTAAATGGAAGAAAAATTCAGGATTTCACCGAATTGTGAAAGAAGAGAAATGTACAATTTTCAAAATACTGGAATGCTTATAAGTGATTTAATACTTGGTATTTCCACCCCTTGCTTTAATTACAGCTCGGCAACGACGGTTCACACTAAAAATGAGTGATCTTTGAATGTTCTGATCTAATCCTTCCCAGATTTCTCCGAGTTGGATTCCTAAGTCATTAAGAGTAGCTGAATGATTTTCTGAACTTCTCAGCCTTCTATTGAGGTTGTCCCAAACCTGCTCAATCGGATTGAGATCTGGACTTCTTGCTGGCCATTCCATTCGAGAGACTTCAACCTCTTCAAGGTACTCCTGAACGATGCGCGCACGATGGGGTCTGGCATTATCGTCCATAAAAATGAAATTTTCACCAATGTATTGGGCAAATGGCACTACATGCTCTTCAAGAATGTTCCTTTTATACTTATCAGCATTCATCGCTCCATTATCAACGACCACTAAGTCTGTGCGAGCAGTCAAACATATTCCACCCCATACCATAATCGATCCTCCCCCGAAACCAGTAGTATTCAGGAAATTGCACTGATCATAATATCTTTCATGTGGACGTATGTATACAAGGGAACGTCGATCACAATGGTAGAGGCAGAATCTAGACTCATCTGTGAAGAGAACTCTTTCCCAATCGGCCTCTTCCCAATGGATATGCTCTCTCGCAAAATCCAAACGCGCCCTTCGATGGACTGGGGTAAGAGCTGGGCCTCTTGCCGCGACACGAGGCGATTTCTTATTGTCTGAGTGCTAATTTGCACCTCATTAGTTTGCTCAAGCTGTCCTGGTATTCGGACATTCATACCTGTCTCCCTGAATCGCTGCAACATTCTGGACACACTTGTATGGGAAACTCCAAACCTTTCTGCCATTCTTGTGTATTTCCACCCTTCTTCTCGCAAAACTACCGCTTGGGCACATTCCACTTGGGTCAAATTGCGTGTTTCGCGTTGCATAGCGGTCGAGTGTGGAAAATCAAACGAAAGAAAAACTATTGATCACTAGAATTGATCGAGAACAACTGATTTTAGAATGGAGCCAATACATTCAAAATCTGATAATATCATCTTTTTTTATTCCTGCTGGGAGAAAACATCTGTATTGAAGAAAAACGTTGAAAGTGGATAACATATGCATGCATAATTCTGATAAAAATAATTATCATTGAGGACACCTTCAGTTGTAGAATAAATTTGAGATTTCCATAATGTGCGTTAATTTTTTTGCGCAGTGTATATTCAGGACTGGCTTCATTAGGGAAATACGGAATGTTTGGTTTGAAAAAAAATCCAAATACTACTATATACTATATTAATCTATTAGTATCCTTACTCCGAAAGAAATTTAGCTGCAGTGTCAGTTTTATTCAATATTCAGATCTGCGATTTTTTTATTTAATTTCAATAGCAACGTTTTCCATTTGTACTTGAAATCTTTATCTTGATTATAAATACAAAAGAGTGTTTTAGGAAGTAAATTGTCAGAAGCAGCTTTGATAATTCTTGATTCTGAATAATAAATATGGAAAGAGTAAAAGAAGGAAAATTATGAACAAAAATAGCAGACACCTACAAAATATCAAATAATATGTTGATGATGGTCTGAATATTCTATAGTAGTACTCTCATTTATGTGAAATAGTGGATTGATGAATACCCATTTTTTATCGTGTACTATCAGGTGTAAATCACTCCATTCACATTTTTTTGTTCCGCGAAATGACCAGAACAACAGGAAATATTCAGCGACATTGGAGCGTGACAAATTATTACGTCCTGTTTCCGCGCTGACACTCCGTGCATGATCGCGAATAAGGGCAAGGACACAGGTGTGCTGTGATTCGATTTCACAAAAAAAATTCTCTCATTTCGAAATCGGAAAGTGAAACAAGTGAATACGTACTCAAGACTCGAATTTCTACAAATTTTGATTCGGACAAGTTCCATAATCTGTGTTCCACAAGGTGCTTTTAATAATCGTTTTTTCTTGCACATTTGGCGACCAAAACCTTTTTCCATTGTTGATTAACGATTACAGTACTCGAATCCGTAATGGTGTAATGTAAACTTTCGGGGACTTTTGCCCAAAAAAGTTCTTCCCACTCGGGGGTGAAACGTCATAAATCACCTGAAGAGAATCAGAACAAAAAATCGTAATGGTTGGGTAGACCTCCGATGTTAGGCATTTCTAGATCGCACACCCGGGTTTCGTACCAAAAACACTGAGGCAGGGTTGCCGCACCAAATTATTCCATACCAGATTTGAAGAAGATTCTTACCATCTATTCGTAAAATAATTACTCTACGGCGTTATCTAATGGAAAGATTTTTCTAAAATTAATCGTTATGATCAAAAGATGTAAATGTTCTTGCTACATTCAATCTGATCTTTAACATTGAATTTCGACAAAATTATTAAAATCAGCTTCTCTGTACTGATATGCACAAAATGCTTTTTTTTTCACCTTCAACTAATATTTTTTCTCGAATTCAAATGGAAGAACTTGGGTGAAACTATCTGGCAACCCTGCCCGGCCCCGTTCCAGGTAGATCATAAAATGTCTTCAACAGTTGCAAGTGCGTCGTAAAACTTACATTTTAAATCGAAATTCCGAGAAGTACCCCGAAGAATTTTTCAATTCCGATGGTAGACTTGTCGGCGTCGAGAGCGATAGAAGAGGAGGACCATCAAGCAGCACGTCAATCTGGGCCTTCCTGATGGTTGTGTGAGGATTATTTTTGCCGACTTATTTCCGATAATCCGCGAGGATTATGTTCCCTTTTTACGAAAAACACGTTGGAAGGTAATCTTTTTCGGCTAATTAAAAATAACAAGTAGGAAATTGAGGTTTAAGTTTTGGGCCGGAGATGTTTTCAGGTGGCATACTGCAAAATATGGCACCGTGGACTAATAATTGGATTTTAATGCAGTTTCTAGAATGGTAGTATGAGTCTGGGGAGAGAAGACTTTTCCCAAGGTGTCCCAAATGTTCAGGCTCTGTGAAAGTTCATTGGAATTTTTTCTGTCTACTTCGAATATTTTCCTCATTTGATGTTATTTTGTGTATCATGAAGAATTTTCATTAATTATATTTGGAACCAAATATTTTTGAAACGGAAAAAACACTGATGCTTTTTGGGTCATAAAATATTATTTTCATATACGAAAAAACACTACTTCGTGCTTTAGCTTAGACCTTAGAAAAGAAACTCCTTGGAAAAAATATGACTGACCCACTAATTTTCAAAAAGTTTCTTAATAATGTTTTCACTTCAAATTCATAGCACAAACAGGAACGGAGATAATGACCAATGTTGCAATTGCCCAAATGCCCATTGTGGACAGTAACTCGAAAACAAAAGAAGATACAGGAATGCAGTTGATGTCATTGAGTTTCTAGAAGAAAGATAACCGCAATGAGCTATTCGATTTCTCAGGGTTGAAAATTTTGTAGTTCCGGTATCACCAATTTTGTTCTACCCTGTACACCCACATAAAAAGTTACTTGAAATGAAGCAGGCTGTTTAATTCCAAAAAAATTTTTCTGTTATATGTAAACTCCATTCACTTTTATTTAATCACATAGGAGGTCATGGTTTCGTTTTTAGGAGTTGGTGAACCTGATGAAAAGCACAGAACATATGATGAAAAGTCAGTGCGCGCACAGAAAATATCGTTAGTGACAAACGACGTTGCCAGTTTCTTTGTTTACATCAAAGTAAAAGTATCGAAGATATTCCACATTTTGTTAGGTTTACAAATTGTTCGCAGATTTTTGGTATTTAATCGATATTTGCAGGTGAGTTTTTCGTCGAATATCCAAGTTTAACGTATGTTTATTGTTTTTAGCACCAGCTTGGAGCGTGAGGACGATTTTCAAGACCAGGACGAATGTTTACATTTCGAGGTTGAAGGGGTACACGGGAATTTCGTTGAAAAAGCTGTTATTTGGACAGATATCGCAGTAGTTGGATCGGATGGAGCCTCGAGAGGTCGATTAGGATGATATTTTTCAGGTTTTCCAAGAAATTTGGCGATATCTGAGCCGATTTGCAAAAGTTAGGTACCTCACTAATGAGGTGGAACTTAGACCTAATTCTCCTATAAGAAACGCCTTTCAAAGGTCGAGATGGTGAAAAATGTATTCTTTAGATGAACAAACGCAGCCGAGTTTTATATCCCAAAATTGATTTTCAGAAAGTTATCAACGAAATGAAATTGACATTATTCTTGATTCTTGTAATTACCCATCAATTCATCTTATATCTTTGGTTGATTTTTTTTAATGAATTCTTGATTAGAATCGACGAATGATGTCGTCAAGTCTTGAACTTTCAGTTCGAGAGGATAATAAACATTAAATCTTCACAAGCATGCATATGAAAATTATGTGAAAGCAATGCACTTTTCTTCCATGGCGAAAAATAATATATTGCAACAGTGATCTCTTGTACTTTTCATGCAAATAACTAGAAAAGGAATCCTTCCTATCAATTCATAAAAACGTTAATTATTTTCCATTACATCTTTTCTTCCAATTCATTCATTTTCCGAATAAATTCACATTCTGAGAAATACGCTAAGAATGTAGAAAGGGCAACATAGTGTTGACTTGGAACATAAAAATATTTTGAAAAACGTCGTAACTTCGATACAGAGTGGAATGTGTCAAATTTCGAGTGCCAGAGTTGTGATTTTATAATTGTGAATGGAGTATATATAACCAATAAAATATATTCGTTTATTTGGAGATATCAATTTACTTGAAGTATTTTATTATTATTTCTATATTATTATAGGAGGTAAACTGTTGAAAGAAAACACTAAAAAGTTCAGTTTCGAGACGATCATTATGAATCATAATTATTTCATATCAATAAATTGAGATTTTCACTGGAACAATTCTCATTTTGTAGGTTTGAGAAAATCCATTTTCTTGATTCGAAGTTCTGTATTCAGATTGGTCAATTACTCTTTTCAATACTTTCAATGGTTCCAAACAAGGAAATGCCTAATTGATTTCAAAGAATTATAATTTCGAAATAATAAATTTTTTTTACATCATGCAATATTCTAAATACCCCAAAATAACGAAATATTGTTTTTAATCAAAGATAAAAAATATATTGTTGGATTGAGATTATTCATTCACTGTCTTCAAAACATTAGTTTTTTTCGAAAAAGAAAAAAAAATATTAGAATAAGAATACCAAATATTATTCAACGCCAGCCTGCTTATAAATCGAGAAGCAAGACAAAAGTATTAAATTTTTTTCTCATGTAAATTTCACGTGAATAGCGACATATGTTACATTTTTGAAATCAGCAAAAATTTTGTAGTAAGATAAGAGAACTTTCGACTATAGTTTACATTCGAGAAATCATAAATCCTGCTCATTTCTCGAACATAGCTAGATTCAAAAACTCCATCTTATAGTATTTGAATTAGGTACTCCTAAAAAAGTGCCTGCAGAATGTAACAACAAATTTCGAATACGAGTTCAAACAAGCGTGTTATTCAGGATTTTTGAAAATGGCAATTTCTCAATTTTCGTTCATAACTTGAAATCTATGAACGATTGGCTGAAACTGTTCTCAGATTCGGATTGTAAAAAGTGAAGTTGGAATTTTTTGAGATTTTTTTTGCAATTTATTTCGAAAGAAAATGGCTCAACTATGAGAAGTTTTAGGCTTATCCAATCATTCTGGGACACAACATATAACTTATTCCGATGTACTTTTTGGTGATAGTAGGCGATACTACCATGCGAAGATCAACGCGACTGTTTGTTTCACGAAAATCTCAATCAAGAAGCACAGCTCTCTGGAGGCGATAGAAAGTCCGGTCGAGATCCCTCGGACAACATGACGGATCACCTTAATTAAAGCCCGGTTATCAGCCAGGTGCCGAAATGTTAACTCGTTTTTTTTTCCCAGCCGCGCATCATATACACGTCCGTCGTTTTTCATTTTCGAAAGCGAACGGTAAACAAATTTCCACCGGGGCATAATTTCTGGCCATCATCGGCAAATGATCTACAATGGGCTCGGTAATTAACACGTGAAATATTACGAAAACAAGTGGAATTATCAATCTTCCGGGTGCTGCCGGTACCGGGAGCGAGATTGGCCTGTCACCGGTGCCCGAAAACAAATTGGCGGATCGGGCGTTGGAGTATAGGCCATAGGCGGATTGGGGGTGTGGCTGGAGGGATCGAGTTACCTTGTTTACTTTCCCATTTGGGTCATCCGAAAGAAACGAATCGACGAAGGGCTTTTGTAAATATGAAAAAACGTCCTTGACTCGTCGTAATTGGGAATTGATTTCGTATCAAATACTGAAAATATACTCCATTCACTTTTAAATGTATGCCAGTTGGCCATGACATTAGGACACATTTCACCATGTATATTTTGAAAATTTTAGGTTATAAGGTCATTTTCCTGTCAGATAACTACGCGACTACATACAGGTACTTTTGAAAAATAATCAATTTGAGAAAATATTATGTGAATTATTCAATAATTTCAAAGACCTGGCGAATGTTGAAAAAACTTTAATCTCTGTTGATAATGGATATATTTCACGTATATTAACATGGTTTGAAGATTCAGTTATGCTGTTTTCTTATGAGGAAATCAAGAATCGAGTGTTGAAATTTTACTGAAAAATAATGGACAGAATTGTCCGTTACTTTGTGATAGTTCGTTCGAAAAAAGAATAAAAGCACTCGAATAACCCGACAGAAAAATTTCTAAACGAACAGACGGACCTTCGTTACCATGACACCGTGCGCGAAGTAGTGTGCGAAATACTTACTTCGCACACTGCATGTAAACTATATGGGATTTTTATATTTTAACCTTCATGTTCCTCAATCAAGCAAAAATCCAAGAAATCATTTATTTATTGATGTATAACAATAATTGAGGCTTTCAAATTGTGAGAAAATTTAACACTACCTAATTTCATTTATTATTTACAATGTTAACATTTATGGTGCAGCCAGTGCACGAACGTTTGTAGAAAAAAGTTTGTTTGCATCTCATGCGCGAAATACTTTGGTGATCTCGACTATTTTTTTTAACTCGGCCTCGCCTCGTTAAAAAAAATCAGTTCTCGATCACCAAAGTAGCATTTCGCGCACTAGATACAAAAATAACTATTTTGCACAACTTTTGAAATATTTCATTATGAAAATCTAGTAGTACCTACTACGAAACCTGTGTCACATTCAAACCTCAAACGAACTATCTCCATTTACAAAGTTAGAAAAGACTGAACAAAAATTAACATTGGCAACGTCCCTAATAATTCTTTGACTTTCACGAGTGCCAACCTGCGTCAGTTTTAAGTAAAAATATCTGGATAAACCTAAATCAATGCCAACCGGGATACATTATGAAAGAGAATGGAGTATAATATGTATACTCCATTCACAATTATAAAATCACAACTCTGGCCTTGGAAATTTGACACATTCCACTCTGTATCGAAGTTATGACGTTTTTCAAAATATTTTTATGTTCCAAGTCAACACTATGTTGCCCTTTCTATATTCTTAGCGTATTTCTCAGAATGTGAATTTATTCGGAAAATGAATGAATTGGAAAAGATGTGATGGACGAAAATAACTAACGTTTATATAAATTGATAGAAAGGATTCTTTTTCTAGTCATTTGCATGAAAAGTACAAGAGATCACTGTTGAAATATATTATTTTTCGCCATGGAAGAAAATTGCATTGTTTCACATAATTTTCATATGCATGCTTGTGAAGATTTAATGTTTATTATCCTCTTGAACTGAAAGTTCAAGACTTGACGACATCTATTGTTGATTCTAATCAAGAATTCATTAAAAAAAATCAACCCAAAGATATAAGATGAATTAATGGGTAATCACAAGAATCAAGAATAATGTCAATTTTATTTTGTTGATAACTTTCTTAAAATCAATGTTTGGATATAAAACTCGGCTGCGTTTGTTCATCTGAACTAATTCTAAAGAATACATTTTTCACCACCTCGACCTTTGAAAGGCCTTCCTTATAGGAGAATTAGGTCTGAGTTCCACCTCATTAGTGAGGTACCTAACTTTTGCAAATCTGCTCAGATATCGCCAAATTTCTTGGAAAACCTGAAAAATATCATCCTAATCGACCTCTCGAGGCTCCATCCGATCCATCTACTGCGATATCTGTCCAAAAAGAGCTTTTTCAACTGAATTCCCGTGTACCCCTTTAACCTCGAAATGTGAACATTCGTCCTGGTCTTGAAATTCGTCCTCACGCTCCACCCTGGTGCTAAAAACAATAAACATAAGTTAATCTTGGATATTCGACGAAAAACTCACCTGCAATTATCGATTAAATATAAAAAATCTGCGAACAATTTGTAAACCTAACAAAATGTGGAATATATTGGGTACTTTTACTTTGATGTAAACAAAGAAACTGGCAACGTCGTTTTGTCATTAACGATATTTTCTGTGCGCGCACTGACGTTTCATCAGGGGCACCAACTCCTGAAAACGGAACCATGACCTCCTATGTGATTAAATAAAGGTGAATGGAGTATAGATCACTTAATTTATTGGATGTGATATTTTTTTAATTATTTCTTCTATTTTTATATAGACTCTTCTTTCACAATTCATTACAGCATCCTTCGAGAGAAGTTCTTACTTAATTTTTCAGGGTCTGATCTGTTTGATTTTTAGAGAAAAGTGAATCGAAAAGCTCTCTGCTTTCTAATCCTCGGCCGAATGAGTGCGCTTACTCAACAGCCATCCTGCCGATATATCTTCCGCTCATTGTCCCGAAAGGTACAAAAGGGAGCACGCACCTGGGTACACAGCTGCACGATTCTGTACCAAGGTAAAACGGTCCCTATGCTCACCCTACCCAAGTAGCCGAATGCCAAAAACCTTTTTTTATACGCATCAGATAGAGTATGACACATCCAACGATGCGGAGCTGCCAAATCCCCCCCCCCTTCCAACGTTTCGCGTGTTTTACCGTTCTGGTTTGGTCTTAGCCGCCGATTTAGAAGAGGAATTATTGCGTTTCGTAATTGGGGGCCGCCGAGTGGATCTTGGAGATTTCCCCGTGATAAGATTCGAGAGGTTTTTATTTCGACCTTAGCATTTGGTCGAGGTAACTTCAGAGAATCTGAAGGATGGCGTTTAGTAATGTCGGATACTTTACCAGCGCGTTCAGTGGTAGGGTTGAATAAGAACGAAATCTTACACTTTTTACAGTATATAACATTTTGGACGAAGTACATGCGCGATCGTGATAGCTCCTCAAAGAATAATAGGCATAATTTGAAGGTGTGCAAGAACACACCTAACTTGTAGACATAGATCAAAGCAGGCTCCAGAGGTCGGAGCAATTATCCTAATGGTCGACGTATTTGACTAATCAATCACATTGATAGGGAACGAAAGTATCATTCTTTCGAAAGGATCAAAGGTTGTGGGCATGCAACAGATTGTTATGGGACCTTTTTTCCTCAAAATCTCGAAAGCAATCTACTTTCTTCGTTTGTATCTCCAATTTAGAAAATTCTGGGACAAATTCTCGATAATTACACAACTCATCGATTCTCTCGCAAGTGACTTGGACAATTTTAAAGGGACCAAAATAGTTATTTATGATATGAGTGTTAAAAATGGCGTTTTATTTTGTGAGTGAAAAATTTCACGAACAAAATAAAATCACTTTTCACACAAATACCATACAATGATTTTTGTACAACTGCCCTATTTTGGTAATGAAATGGGCGAATTTGCAATGACAATAAACTTCAAAATGCATTTTACTATTCAAATAATCAAAAGGTTGTTGTGAATGGCAAACGTTGCCAACGTCATGATTACTAACAAATGAGAAAAGACGCTGTCATTTGAATTTCGTTCCTGTCCAATTTTCGTCTTGGGTTTTTAACTGCTAAATACGTTTGTCGAGAGTCCAATTAAAAGTGACGATTCGGTTGTTCCTGTGGATATTGAAGAGTCTGCACGAAGAGCAAATCTGGAACTCCTATACCTAAAAAATCTGTTCGGCAGTACGATATTGCATATAACAATTTCCTGGCCTGGTGTAAATTGGAAAATGTAGGAGGAAACTTCAGTGAACCTGTTTTTCTGGCATACTTAGAAGAAAAATCAAAAATATGGAGTTCATCAACTTTGTGGAGCAAATTTTCAATGATAAAGTCAAGCGCCCTTATTAAAAATGGTGTGGATGTTAGTAGATATTTTAAGGTAATAGCATATTTAAAACGGAAAAGTGAAGGATATCGTCCCAAAAAATCGAAAATTCTCACTCGTGAACAAGTTGAAAAGTTTATAAATGAGGCACCAAATGAGAAATACTTAATGGTTAAGGTTGCAACTATTTTCGGATTATTTGGAGCTTGTCGGCGTGAAGAATTGTGTAATTTATCAGTGGAAGACATCGAAATAACAAATAAATCATTGGTTATACAATTTCCAAACACAAAAACGAAAGTCAGTCGGTCTTTCAGTATTATTGGGAAGTATGTTGACTATTTTCATAAGTACTTTGCACTGCGTCCTTCTGTCATCAAACATCGTCGATTTTCCATGAAATACATGAATAATAAATGCACTGCCAATCCAGTTGGTATCAATACATTTGGGAAAATTCCATCTATTGTTGCCGAAGTCCTCAAACTTCCAGAACCAAAGCAATATACCGGACACTGTTTTCGAAGATCCTCCGCTTCATTGCTAGCAGAATCAGGAGCAAATATTACGGATATAAAAAAACATGGTGGATGGAAGTCTACGACGGTAGCCGAGGGCTATGTTGATCATTCCATTGCATATAGAAATGTCATTGCTGAAAAAATTCTCCCAACCTCAACAGATTTTGGATCATCATCATCCAATATTGTACTTCCGGTTTCTACAAGTACTGATGGTGCTGAGGATTCTAATAATGTGTTGCGAAGCTCCCTAACGTCACAGGGCATTAATGTTAGTAATTGTTCTAGTTTTACGATTAATATTAATGTTCATAAGTAATGATTGTTAAATATTGATACCTAATAAAAATTTGCAATTGCTGAATTTTTTTCATCTGATTTCATCATAAGAAAATGGAGTGCTAAAAATATTTTTAACATTAATGTTAAAAATATTTTCAACACGCTTCCACGTAAATAATCAATTTTAACATTTTAATGGCAGTTGTACAAAAATGTAATTTCATCTCCAAATCAGATGGATCTCGGGACACCAAGTATCGTAACGTCTCAATCGAGCTGAGCGTTCTCGGAATGCGTGAAAATCGGTCGCGTTCCAGGATAATCCAGTCGTAGCACGGTGCCACCTTCGATTATCTCGATGGTGGCACAGATTTTACTCTTTCCCCGTGATTGATGACGGCCGTTTGCCGGGGCTCGTCAACGTGATTGCACGAAAAAAATTACGAAAATTCCGGTGTCGGCGTGGCAGTCATTAACACTCGGACCTGACCGGTGCGGCGAACAAATCACGAATTCCACACGGACGGGGAAGACTCCTCATCACCGGATGAATTTATCTACTGTCAAGCCGTCTAAGTACCGGCCATTAGCTCGGAAATGTATTGCGAGTATTGCTTTTTGTGCCCGCTGGTGGCGTAGATTATTAATGTCTTCTTCGGAAGGATTGAGAATTGAGGGTTGCCACATGGTCCTACTAGGATGGTCAATCCGACAAACCTAATTGAAATTAAATGAAAGGAATTTATTTTTCCTCAAATTGAAATTCCTTTAAACACCCAAATTCTGTGCGATAAAATACCGATTCTTGCACTAAACCTTTTCCAATTGTATTTCAGAATACGTAAAATGTAATTCAGAAAAGCAAATTGATTTCAGAAAATGGAAATTGTAATTCAGAATAGTAAGTTGATATTCAGAAACGGTAATTTGAATTTAACAATAGTGGTATGTGATTCAGAAAGGGTGATTTGAATTTCAGAAAATATAAATTGTAATTCAGAATTGGTGATATGAAATTCAGAAATGGGAAATTTTAATTCAGAAAAACGAAATTGTAATTCAATTGCTTGTACCCAAACCACTTTCTCTAATATTATGTATGCAATTCAAATTGAGACATGATTTCTTATGAAATGGGTGGCGAAAAATGTTAATAATGATTCTTGAGGTCATTTTCGACTCTCAAAGTGCGTAGATACCTTCATAGAAGCAAGAAATACTCGTATAATACATAATAATAATAACTTTATTTCCAAAACAACATAAAGGTATATAGAGTCAAAAATGAAAACAAAAAAAAAACAAATTTGAAAATACCAAATACTACAAGTTCGATGCCACTTGATACCGAGCTCTGAATTACATATTACATTTTCTGAAATTGAATTGATAACTTCTGAAATACAATTTTCCTTTTATGAAATGGAATTTGCCAATTCTGAATTCCTTATTATGAATTACAACCTTGTTTTTCTGAAATACAACTTCCAAATCTGAATTTCAATTTCGTTTTTCTGAAATTGTATTAACTATTCTGAAATTCAATTTCTGTTTTCTGAATTACATATTGCTATTCTGAAATACATGTTCCCTTTTCTGAAATTCAACTTTGAATTTCTGAATTACAACTGTGAAAGGTGTAGTGCGGAAAGTGATTACTTACCACACTTTTGTGGTATTAAAAATTTAGGTATCGAATACAGGATGTTCCTAAATTGAAGTTACAAGCGGAAAGGACAGATTCCTTGCATAATTCCAAGGAAAAAAGCCGCATGAACATGGAACAGCAAAAGTTTAGTTTTCGAGATACAAGGCTTATGAAGTTTGAATTTTCTGCTAGTTTTTTCTCGTAGTATCTCGATATTCAACTGTAATTTAGCATATAAATTACAATTCAGAGTTCAAACCCTGTGACATACGACATACCAATTTCGATTGCAAATCTACAGGGTAACACTGTCCCTTGGTTCCCTCCAGAATGTAATTTTGGTGAGCACCTGTTAGATGGAAAAATTGTAAAAAGAAGCCTTGTTGTTTTACTGAACTTTATGCTCTCCTCTAGTTTTGTCGTATCTGCTACCAATTTCAAGAAAAAAAAAACGATTCTCCCGAAATCCTCAGAAAAATCAAATTTGCCATAAAATTCCAGTTAGTATGGAAATAAATCTAAACTATTTAGATCTGTTGATCGGGCGGGCCATGACCTATGTCCACCCCGTCCAATCCACCTGCTTTCATTATTTTCATTCAAACACTTTCTAGTAAACCTAGTACACCCTGTACCTCGATAACGATACGTTTGTGGTCTCATGCTTATGGAACTTTTTTTTAATTTACGCAAGGAATCTCTCCTTTTGGTTTATCCCTTTTTTGCCTTGTTCCAAGAAATATCAACTCCAAATATGGCCATAGATCTTCCAACTGTAATATTTTAATCTGAAGTTACCTTGTTTCTTCCCAACTGTGTTGTCGCAGATCTTATCGTCAGAAGATTTGAGCGGTTCTTTGCTGCTTTCCGTCCCTAGATTGCCATAAATGCAAAGAGTGTCCAATAAGATCTGTTTACCGAAAATTTTGACGTACCGGTTGTAAATATCTCATTAGGGAATGATTAAACCTCCAACCTTTCCTGGAGAAATTCCTGTAATGTTTTCGGAACATTAAGCTTGTCATTTTTGATTTATTGGCCTCTAGATTGGAATCTGAAGTCTGTTTCATAAAACAACAAGTAACAAGTTGACAATTATAATTGTAGGAATATTCCAAAACAGATTCGAGAGAAATATCCTATTATATATTTGTATTTTCAACTTGGACGAATGCAAATAATGTTTTAGAACGAATCACAAATTTCCACCTGACACCTGTAGAAAATAAATGAATATTTTTAATACCAAATCATTGCATTTGTATGCATTTTGAGCCCTTAGAAAACCCCTTTTTCTATTAGAGTACCCTTGTATTTTGTTTCACGTCGAACAGCCTGTATTTCCTTCGTCCATCTTCACACCATTATCTGATGGACATCGAAATTCTCGCTCCACGACGTTAAGATGTGATAATCATTGGTTAGAGAAGCGCAACCGAGCACAATGAGACCACAGAAAAGTCGGTATGGCATATCTGAAGTCTGCCGCCATTTGACCTCTGCCCGCCATCACTACTGACACTTGTCATCTTATAGCGATATCATTAAATCGAAGAAGGCATTCCGATAGCTGGGGGCGATGAATATGTACCTGTCGGTTCGATTTAGATTCACAGGTGGGCAATATTCATCACAATTCGGAACATTCGAAAAGATCCAGCGCAGTGATCGACGTGAATAATATTCAATTGGTGGCAGGTCTGGTATGACTTATTCATGTGAACAACGTTTTTCCTAGAATCGTCCTAATCTGAGCCTAATTTGCTGTTTCACCGTGAGGATCAACAAATGATCTACCCTTTCTTATTTTACTCAAAGTAAGTTGTTCACCTGAAAAGGTAGGTTACGACTTTTTGTCGAAGAAGCCATTGAAGTTGTGGACCTCACTCGACAAGACTGTAAAATATTCTTTGCTGACAGGGAGATTTTGTGAAGTGAAGATTACACGGACTTCAGTGGGTATAGTCTGTAACAATATGAATATTGTTGTGGTGAAGAGATTATTACTTTTCCTTTATTCTGTGCTTCTCGTCGAATACAGCGTTTATTAGGATGATTATCGAACATGTCAAAATATGTTTTGAGACATACCTACCCTAAACATTCGGGAGAATACAACTTCATCTGATTTATAAACTCCTTTCAACTGAGGGTAAGACTAGCACCCACCTCTTTGTGAACATCAGGTCAAGATGGGTACGGCTATATTTCAATAATAGTCTATAATTCCTGCGGATGAAATTTACGATACGAGCTTTAAGGCGCTTGTTTTGATGCTCAGTAACTATTAAACCAGGTTCATGAATTCAAACTGGAACTCTGACAATATTGTTTCTGTCGGAACACAACACCTAGATTAGCGAAATGGTTAAATTTCGATTTTGATGCCGCACCAGAATCGACTGAGGAATAAAACATCGCAATGAACCTGTAGACTAGAAGTGGCGTTCGATTTGATCCGAATAATGGGGACGCCTTTTTATAAGCTTTTATTTAGTTTCACCTGTCCCGGTGCCTGTCTGTCTGTCTGTCTGTGTGTCTGTAATCAAATCTTGCAAGTTAAATATGACACACTTCTAATCGTCCGATTGATTTGAAATTTTGCAGGTGTACCTAATCCTGGTGACAATGCATCATGAAATATTTTTTATAGAAAAAAACAAAAGGGCGGCTCCAAAATGGTGGATGAGTTTTGCAATTATGATCCGATTCCATTCAAAATTAGTATCTGGGGGTATTTGGGTTCGAAAATGATGATACTTTTGTCAAAACTGGGAAATTCAAGATGGCGGCCACAATATGGCAGACGAGTTTTGTAATTATGATCATATTCTATTCAAAATTGGTATATGGGGGTTTTCTGGGTCGGAAATTACGATTCTTCAAAATCGAGGAATTCAAGATGGCGGCTTCAAAATGGCGGATGAATTGTTATAAAAGCTTATCTTCAAAAATGTTTTTTGAGAATAAGTTTTTAGAATTTGGCTCTTCGTCGACACTATTCTTCTGATATGAACTGATATTGCTATCCTTTATGCTATCTTCGTCCCACTCATTGAAAACTGACCCAATTTTAGCTTCGCAAATTTTCGAATACGATATTCGAATGGAATATTGTTGTCGGAAAGAAAGTAGTCCTTTTTATCTCATTTTGTGGTTGTTTCACGGGTACAACGTCTGGGACAGTGAGACTTGCATCTAAATAGATTAGGTAGGGTTGAATTTCGAGATTATATAATTTTAGGAGATGAAGTTTACGAAATGGGCCGTAGGTGACATTTCATCGATTTAGATAGCCCCAGCTTTTGGAAGAAAATAATCCAGTTGTGAGGACACATTATTTGTCATTCTGAAGATTGGGCGAATCATGCGGCGGTAATGGCCGTGTGGTCAATCACATTCGGCAATTTCCTGCGATTAGAAGCGACGCGTTATCGGAGATGACGACAATCGAATCGAGGGAAGGACCGTCGGAGTGACCGCCGGAAATCGAGGGCGTGCATGTACTTACACTTCCAGCAGGAAATGAAGCTTGTCAATTGGATCCGTGCTGCGGACAGCCGATGACGACGCGGCGCGATTTATACGGAACAAACAGGGGGCATTATCGGAACCGTCGAGATTTATGGGATCGGCGTGCGTGTACCGCCGTCAAACGCAGGATCCGATGACGTACGACGTTACGGGAACGGAAAACCTGTGCTTATAGGTGCTAAGGGGAAGGGTCATCCTGCGGATTTACGACCGGGAACGGCGGCCGGTGACGGATGCGAGTTGTTCAGCACGCCCACCCAATTTCAAAGGAATTCGGGCATTAATCTAGATATTTGTTCTGTAATAAACGGTTCGACAACACCGGACAAACTTCTGGTTTTTAACGAAAACCAAAAATTGCCACCTGAACTTGAGTGAATGATATTGTTCAATATGCCCCTAGCTCAGTGGTTAGAGCGTTGTTCTTGAACCCAGAGGTTCCGAGTTCAATCCCGAGGCTAAAAAATTTTTCTAGTCAAACGACAGTGACCTCCAGGCATTGTCGGGACAAACAATGCAGTCCCTAAGATGGCGTAGGGACCCACTTATAAATCCTACACAAAACAAAACTGATTCTTCTAACTCGTACGAGCTATAACAAGCTCAGAAGCTTGTAGTTTCTGAGAGGTCTCCTCGAGCCAGAGCTTCAAAATGAAGACAATTTTCCGATTTTCTAAATCCAGTTCAGTTTCTTTAAATTAACAAAATAACTCTGTATCGAAATTTTCGTCCATGTTATAAAAAATAAAACAATTTATCAGGAATTTGGACTTTAATGTTTTTTGTTAAATTTCATCACCAACGTTTCGGATCCAGTTGATCCTTTATCAAGGCTCGAATTTACTCTAATTTAACAAACATTTTGGAAGAAGCATTATTTAAAACTTAATTTTTGAAGCATAAGAAGCCTTGATAAAGGATCAACTGGATCCGAAACGTTGGTGATGAATTGAAGAAATTTAACAAAAACATTAAAGTCCAAATTCCTGATAAATTGTTTTATTTTTTCAACAAAATAACTTTGCTATATCTTTTTTATTCAGGGTTGGGATAAAGTATGGTAGCAAGTAAATATCTTTTAAAAGAAAAGAACGATATACATATACTCCATTCACTTTTATATAATCACATAGGAGGTCATGGTTTCGTTTTCAGGAGTTGGTGCCCCTGATGAAAAGCACAGAACTCATGATGAAAAGTCAGTGCGCGCACAGAAAATATCGTTAATGACAAAACGACGTTGCCAGTTTCTTTGTTTACATCGAAGTAAAAGTATCAAAGATGTTCCACATTTTGTTAGGTTTACAAATTGTTCGCAGATTTTTGGTATTTAATCGATATTTGCAGGTGAGTTTTTCGTCGAATATCCAAGATTAACGTATGTTTATTGTTTTTAGCACCAGTTTGGAGCGTGAGGACGATTTTCAAGACCAGGACGAATGTTTACATTTCGAGGTTGAAGGGGTACACTGGAATTTCGTTGAAAAAGCTGTTATTTGGAAAGATATCGCAGCAGATGGATCGGATGGAGCGTCGAGAGGTCGATTAGGATGATATTTTTCAGGTTTTCCAAGAAATTTGGCGATATCTGAGCAGATTTGCAAAAAGTTAGGTACCTCACTAATGGGGTGGAACTTAGACCTAATTCTCCTATAAGAAACGCCTTTCAAAGGCCGAAATGGTGAAAAATGTATTCTTTAGATGTTGTTTGAACAAACGCAACCGAGTTTTATATCCCAACATTGATTTTAAGAAAGTTGTCAACAAAATAAAATTGACATTATTCTTGATTCTTGTAATTACTCATCAATTCATCTTATATCTTTGGGTTGATTTTTTTCAATGAATTCTTGATTATAATCAACAGTTGATGTCGTCAAGTCACTTTCAGTTCAAGAGGATAATGAACATTAAATCTTCCCAAGCATATGCATATGAAAATTATGTGAAAGCAATGCAATTTTCTTCCATGGCAAAAATAATATATTTCAACAGTGATCTCTTGTACTTTTCATGCAAATAACTAGAAAAGGAATCCTTTCTATCAATTCATATAAACGTTAATTATTTTCGTCCATCACATGTTTTCCAATTCATTAGTTTTCCGAATAAATTCACATTCTGAGAAATACGCTAAGAATGTAGAAAGGGCAACACAGTGTTGACTTGGAACATAAAAATATTTTGAAAAACGTCATAACTTCGGTATAGAGTGGAATGTGTCAAATTTCCAAGGCCAGAGTTGTGATTTTATAATTGTGAATGGAGTATATATGCAAATTTTCAGTACAGTGCGATGGAACAAAATGCATCAATATTTTTTCAGATCTTGAAAGAGCTTGTTATTTTGAATTCATACATACTGAGTTTAGTGTGAAAAAATTTTTTGAAACTGTTAGTTATACAATAGGTGTACATTTCATTTTAGAATAATGAGAAACCAAATTACTTCAAATGTTCAAAATGCTCGCCGTTTACTTGCTGACAATATGCTATCCCATTAACAAATTCTTGAGTCACTCTTTCCAAGACTTCTCTACGGATTAGTTCACATTCATCAATAATTATCTGTCTCAATTCCTGTAAGTTTGTTGGTCGTTTAACGTAAAATTTTTTTCTTTCACTAAACTCAGTATATGTATGAATTCAAAATACCAAGCTCTTTCAAAGTCTGTACAAATATATAGGGTGTCCCATTTGAATTGAAGAAGTTGATGGCATTTCCGGCTAAACCAGAAGTATATTATTAACAAAAAATGCATTTTGTTCCATCGCACTTATCTGCAAATTTTCATAAATATCGTTTTTTTCGTTTAAAAGATACTTGGTTCCATACTTTATCTTTATCCCAACCCTTTATATGTTTTTTCGTTAACAATTTCTTCGCCGAATATCGGACATTAACAATTCATGACAAATTTTTGAATCTTGTTGCATGCAACGAACTTTTGATTGTCATAAAATCATCAATGTACTAGAGAAATTACTGCTGTGTATAATTTTGGATGAGGTCAAGAACGAACTACCCCCTGTATACGTATCATAGTCTGTACCCTTATTAAAGAAACGATGCAAATCGAACCCTGTATATCGAACGGAAAGCCATAAAGACCATTTCATGTCGAAAATACCCTCTAACTACCTCGCCATGTTAATAATCAAAGTGCGTGACAGATGTCACCGAGCGATACCATCGAAACGCGTTGTACTTATGACATATATGAACTTTTATAATCGAATCAACGTAGATACACAATTTAGATTCGTAGCAATTACCGAGACCCTAACGGAGATATTATAGGGATAAAACTGGCAGGTAAAAACCAATAATGCGCCTTTTATACGCGAGGTTTAATAAAATATGTAAATAAATTGTTAGAGTCGGGTTTTCCGATGTGAAAATGGTAACGATTTCGCCTTCATTAACGAAGGGAAAACAAACTGTTTTCTTTCAGATGATAATATTAAAGAGTGGTCGAACACTTTACAATTTTCAATGAAGAAAAAAAGATTAAAAATAATAATTTACCTTTTAGAGCATTCTTCTACAAAATAGAAGATATACTTCCAGTACTAGCCGTGTGAGAAATCCAAACAAATTAATGCATGATTATGACAAAACCTACAGGGTTTCTCCATAAAGACAATATACAGGGTGGCCATTTGAAAACAAAACAGACGAGATTACAGACGAAATAAATTTTTTCGATAGAAATGCTCGGACAGGTCGATTTCTGTTTCGAGGGGGACAACTTAAGATGTAGGTTACGGACGCATAGCGCTTCAACCCTTGCTGCTACAACCCCCACCCCTAATTTTTGAATAGGGAAGATGGGGTGAGTGATACCTCAATTCAAAGGTATTTTTATACTGATTTCAGCACAGTAATTGTTTTTTCATTTTATGCATTAGTTCTCGAAATATTCTTAACTAAGTATTTGAAAATGAAGTGGTGTTTTCATGGCACTTGTAGTGTTTTTTTGTGAAAAATCGACATCTTGATTAAAGATTTCTATGTCAGTGGATTGGAGGAAGGAAGCCACATCCATGGTTGTTTTGAAGCTCAAAATGTCGATTTTTCACAAAAAAACACTACAAGTGCCATGAAAACACTACTTCATTTTCAAATACTTAGTTAAGAATATTTCGAGAACTAATGCATAAAATGACAAAACAATTACTGTGCTGAAATCAGTATGAAAATACCTTCCAAATGAGGTATCACTCACCCCATCTTCCCTATTCAAAAATTGGGGGTGAGGGTTGTAGTAGCAAGGGTTGAAGCGCTATGCGTCCGTAACCTACATCTTAAGTTGTCCCCCTCGAAACAGAAATCGACCTGTCCGAGCAGTTCTATCGAAAAAATTTATTTCGTCTGTAATCTCGTCTGTTTCGTTTTCAAATGGCCACCCTGTATGTAGAATAGAATACACATGTTTCTAAAATTGAATAAAATACAAAATTTTCGAGACAATCCAAGAGTCAATATCAAGAATGTGTTCTAGACCATCGTATCGTAGTTCTGACCACTATAGTTCCTCAACGAGAGCATAGTTTCACCAGACCCGAAAAACAATATGAATTAATTAAGTTAATCAGATCTTAATCAGTGAATGATTAGCACAATCAGATCGACCTCAATAACACCTTCACTCTTTGTCCCGTCGCCGTTCTAGGTCGAAATTTCCTCCTGGCCATTAATTCACCAGAGATTAAGTAAATTATTCCATCAACATGGTGTTCCTTAACGAAATTTTCATGTCTACAAATAGCTCATTTGCATGACCCCCGTCATATTTATGTGTGAAATTGTTTCCGGACTTGTAACGAAGCGATAATTTCGATGGGGCACGACTAACCCCGACTTCTTTTGTTTCACCCGAAAACAGCGGTATGTACTTTGGTTTCGCGCCCAGGAGTGAGGCAATCAACATTTTTGTTCACTGATTATATCGAATTTTTCGTGAATATGTCATACTAGCTGGCCCGGCGAACTTTGTACCGCCTGAATTATACTTAAAAGTTGTATAAACTTACCACTGCTGTTTTTCAAGCAGGAAAAAAATTAGGCAAAATTAAAGTTCAAAATAAACAAAATTTTAATAATTTTGTAATTCACATGGAAAGAATTCTCTTTATTTAAGCGGTAACTGATTGTTGAACATGAACATATAACTTTTTGTTTTTTATTGTTGTACAGTTCTCTTTTTGCAGTATCTCATGTGACTGTGAATAGCAGGAGTATAATCCATATTATACCTTTCCTCTTATATGAATCAAAATGTTAAGAATATGAACAAAAATTATTCATTTAATGAACTATCGACTATTAACACAGCCCGTCGACCAGTCATTTGTTAATAGCCCAACCTGAAGTGGCAAAAACAAAACTTTTCTTATATTCTCAAAATCTAATCAGTGGTCACACCATTATTTTAGACATCTTAGATTCTTAGCTATGCTGCTAAGCTCAAAATAATGGGTAAACATCTCAGTTGGTGGAGCAGCGCGATTCTCATTATTCCATGGATATGAGCTGTCAATTTCTCTTCAATTTGTTCAATTTAGTTGACGATATCAAGCTCGTTAGAAGACAAATCGAGATGTTAAAATGTCGATAGTACGATCGACACGGCAAAATTATCAACACTGTGAATTATGTTGAACTCATATTCAAATTTATTGATGGTCATTCGACCAGATCAGATTAGGCAACCTATGAAACATTATTGTATATCATAAGTGAAAGCCCGATGAGCAAACGTTTCAAAATTATTGACGCTTACAATACTGTCTCTGTTCGAACAGAAACACGAATTTAATATGTCAATTACTAATTATGGGCAATTTTGGTTTCAGTTATTTCCGCAAATATATCTATTACCCAAACAGAAAATCGAAAGCATTTCAAAAATAAAGAAAAAAGATGAAGATGGCCAACTCACGTTTGAAACTGATCGTCAAAATCAGATACTTGCTCTTTCGGTAAAAATTCACTGTTCCACCAACTTGAGATAAGTTTACCCGCTTTTTGATCTGACAATAGACTTCCATGTTACTATGAGTTCTATGCGAATCACATATCGCCATTTAACAGCGGTAATATCAACCTACGACTACGTACAGTGACTTGTATATTCACTGTACGACTACGCATCAACGGTAGCGACACCCAGTGGCCTTATTCAAAAGAAGGAAAAGCATTTCCTGCATAAGTAAAACTTTCATCAATTTTTTCGAAGTTTTATTGTATTTTATAATAACCAGACTGTAGACGAATCCATATATGAAGTTTCATAACAAACAGTCCATCCGATCTCTAGTTATAAATGGTGTAACCAACATCTTTCTTTTTTATATATAGATTCAGGTCGATGTTGCCACTACTACGATATTAAATCGGCGTAAAGGAGCTGTCGCGAAAATTCCCTGGAGCCATCTGTTAATCGTCGTCAGGCCGTACCGAAAAGAGGAAAAGTCGTCCGTTATAGAGTACCACCTCGGGAGTACCGAGACGAAACCCCGATGCGTGTCCTCGCATTCAAATGCGACTCGGATACACGCGGCGAGCTTAAATTTTTACGAGCGCGCCCGGTCGAGCGGAGTGTCGATTTTTACGACGCGTTTCTTTCTGAAATTATTTTTCGACAAATCGTTTTATCGGTTTTATAGTTCTCGTATAACGTTAACGCGCCTCTCTAGTGGCTTTTCCGTGAACGGGCGGGGTCCGCACAAAAACGGGCTCGCATCTATGAATATATTAACCGGACGATTGGTATTACTGAGCGAGACCCGGAGTCGAGATTTTTTTAATGGCGATGGTGGATCGTTCTGGCATTTCCGGTATGGATTAGTAATTTTCTGTTTATTTCGATATGCGCTTCAAGATCAAGAGAAATATCCAACTTTTATTATCAATGTTAGGTTATAAAGTCATTTTCCTGTCAGATAACTAAGCATTACATAATAGTATATTCTAAAACTAGTTGCAGAATGGGCTCCTATTCCAATACGAATGCGAAATTCGAAAACGAGCGACGAAGGAGCGAGTTTTCGAACGCATGAGTGTTGGAATTGCATTCTGCAACGAGTATTAGACGATATTTTCTCTATTTCAGTCAAATTTCGTGAAATACTGTTGAAATTCAATGAAAAACTCATCCTAGTGACTTTTATATTGAATCTTGGCAGTTGGTGACTGATACGAAATTGACATTTCCAAATTGACGTGCGTTGAAAAGTTGAAAAGCGGAAGCCAGTGCTGACAACCAAAAAACGAAAAATATAACTGAAAACAATGCTGTAATGAGTTCATTACAGTACTGTTTTTAGTACTGTAATGAACTCATTACGATACTGAAATAGAGAAAAATGTTTATTTACTTTGGAAAAATAATGATTTGAGAAAATATTTTGTGAATTCAAAAATTCCAAAGACCTGGCGATGATGCAGAAACTGTTTTCTCTGTCAATACTGGAAATATTTCACATAAACAGGATGTTTGGAGGATGAGTAGCCATAGGTAAATGGTGCATAGGTGATGCTCTTGGCTACTTGTTGCGCCTAATAAAATAACATTTTGCCCAAAGTCCAAAGTGTTATAATTTTTTTGCCATTTTTCTAGAAATTTCCCATTTTTCTCATTAAAATCTTGAATTTTTTTAAATTTAATGCTCGAGGTGCCTATAAAATGATTTATTTTTTTAGTCTAGTCTTGTCTTATTCAGAGTGAATCATGTTGTGTCCTGCACTTTACAAAGTGAAATAAAAAAAAATTTACATAGTGTTGGGTTTTAAAATGGTTTTAAAAACTTCTCTAGTTAATACTCTTTGCAATGGTATGTAACATGTACCATTAATAATCAGATAACTCAACAAAAAGCTATGTTAGATTAATCATCAACACAGCTCAACACATTGCACTTTTTCTACTTTATTACAGCCATCCTTGAAGACAAAACGGTTTTTTATTGAGTTATCTGATTATTAATGGTACATGTTACATACCATTGCAAAGAGTATTAACTAGAGAAGTTTTTAAAACCATTTTAAAACCCCACACTATGTAATTTTATTTTGTAAAGTGGACACAACATTATTTTTTTTTTTCATTTCGATGTTTGATACGACGCTGTCAGGTTTTTTGAAGGCGTTTGTATGAAATTATGATTCAATCTGAATAAGACAAGACTAGATTAAAAAAATAAATCATTTTATAGGCACCTCGAGAAAAATTCAAAAAAATTCAAGATCTTAATGAGAAAAATGGGATATTTCTAGAAAAATTATAACACTTTGAACTTTAGGCAAAATGTTATTTTATTAGACGGAACAAGTAGCCAAGAGCATCACCTATCCACCATTTACCTATGGCTACTCACCCTCCCAACACCCTGTATAAGCATGGATAGAAGATTCAGGTATGCTTTTTTTTGTACGGAAATTAAGAATCGAGTGTTGAAGTTTCACTGAAAAACAATGGACCGAATAGTTGTTTCTTTGTGTAAAATAATAAAAATACTAGAATAACCTAACAGAAAAACTTCTAAACGAACAGATGGACCATTGGATTTCCTCAGTTTTCAAAATTATCAATAAATAAGCCTACAGAAGACATTCAAATACAGACAGAGGTACGGAACTTGATAAATTTTATGTGCGTATATAAAAAACCAAACTGAAGAGAAAACAATCAAAATGTACTGAAACTGTTCTGTCACACATGATTAAACTTGATGAAAAATTGCTTCAGGATGAAACAGAAGACATTTCTATTACGGTATAAGTTTGCTTGATTAAAAAAAAAGGTGAAAAGATGGCTCTCGGAAAACATCAATATACCAAAATTTCGACTACCAGTTTTAAGCGCTAGACTTGCACGTCCCCATCAGAAATGACGTTCGAGGTCATAAATAATCTTCTATACGTACAAAAAAAGGGTGGGTGTAACTGTTAACTATGGTTACGCATTCTGTTGTGTAGAAGTGGTAAATTAGAGCGCTCGAAAAGCCATAAATTTTATTCCGTCAGTAAATAAATCTGGACGAGGCAACCAGTTCGAAAATTACTGCTGATATATCCAGATAGACTAGTTTGGATTCTCGGCGGAGTTGCCAGATCTTTTCACCGAATTTTCAGTATCAAACCATTTTCCCACTAAATAGGTACTCATTCTCAGAGTGAAAATATAACACATTTTTTGGCCCGACTGTAGATTTCGCTTTTATAATTGTAATCTGAAAAGTGACAGCACTATGATAGAAATCATCAAAATAAGACATTTTATCGAAAATTTCTTATATGAAATGTTCAATTTAAAAATTCATGAAAAATTTTGGACATCAATACCTTAATACTAGTCTGGCCTGCATCTCTCTGTTCATAATATCTCTGCACCAGGTTTATGAACATCAACGAAGTTGGGTGATTTCTTAGCGGAAATCTTGTTCTGTACAACTCATACGCTGAACTGGAATTTTGTTTTGATTCGCCATAAATTAAAAGCACATCAACAAGTTCATTATTTGAATAAACGTGCGGCATTTTCGAAACAAAACACTTGTACAATCTACACCGTACCGTCGTCGTAACACGATCGGAGATTACTGATCACAATCAATATTCTGAGTCATGCATGATGAGAAGACAAAAAACCAGATGTTGATGTTGATATCTACGGAGAACCAGGCGAGAGAGCTGTTTAGGACTGAGGAATTTTCAGATTCACCTAGAAACTAGAAAATAGTTCTAGCATAATTCATATAGATTTTTGGTGAAATGACCTATTATTTTGAGTTCTACAATCTATCAAAAAAACCCCACCTTTAAATACACCCTGTATATACGAATAGGATGTTTCATCTTCGAATCCTCAGATTTCTCTGGGGAATGAATGAACCAGCCAGTGCACGAAATCGAAACAAAGACAGCACAATACCTTAGCTCGGAATTTCTTCGCTTGGTAGGGGGTGTACCCCCCAAGTCACGGTTTGTCGTACTTGATGAATTAGTATTTCTAAACGTCAACTTAATGGCCTGCGAAACTTGCCAGTTTAAACGATTTCATCGTAACGAAATGTGCGATTCGAAAAAATGGTCTGAATTCCTTTCGTTGAAGAATAAATTACGAATATAGGCTCAGACTTTGACTTGTAAATTTGTCTAACAGTTGATTCTTGAAGTAAAAAAAAACATCACTTCATTTCCCATTTAGCCGGAAATATTGGCGAATACGTAACATTTAAATAAATATTATACAGTACATTAAAATAAAGGAACGAACTCAAAATAATAATAAAATAAAAGATAAAAAAGGAATATATTTTCCACTTTTTCTTCAAACCACTTAAGAATGCTTTTAATTCTCAAATTGATCATTCCTTTCAAAAATATTGAATTCTTAACTTTTTCAAGTAGTCTTATGATATATTTTCTTGTTTTCAACAGTAAGTAAAGTTGTAACTCAGATACTTAGACAAATATTCAATAATAGGTGTCGATTGAGGAAAATGCACAATAAGTCTACACAAAGACTCAGTTTCGTCGAAATATCGGTTCCGAAACTCGAGATCATTCGAGTGTATTCAAAGCAACCCACTGATGAATCCCAATTCCTAATTATGAGACAGATGTTTGTTGACGGTGAATACGGGGTGAACCTACAAACAACAGCTATTCCTCTATTCGAAATCATTGCTCGTAATGCCCATTATTTATAGTGACACCACTGGGGTGTCCTCTTAATTTTCAGCCATATCAATAAATCACTCGTCGATAAACGTCAAATTTGAATAGGAAATTCGTTGATCACTGAAAGAATGCTTGCAGAAATTTACACTGCGCAAAAAAATTAACTCACATTATGGAAATCTCAAATTTATTCTACAACTGAAGGTGTTCTCAATGATAATTATTTTTATCAGAATTATGCATGCATATGTTATCCACTTTCAACGTTTTTCTTCAATACAGATGTTTTCTCCCAGCAGGAATAAAAAAAAATGATATTATCAGATTTTGAATGTATTGGCTCCATTCTAAAATCAGTTGTTCTCGATCAATTCTAGTGATCAATAGTTTTTCTTTCATTTGATTTTCTACACTAGATCGCTATGCAACGCGAAACACACAATTTGACCAAAGAGGAATGTGCCCAAGCGGTAGTTTTGCGAGAAGAAGGGTGGACATACACAAGAATTGCAGAAAGTTTTGGAGTTTCCCATACAAGTGTGTCCAGAATGTTGCAGCGATTCAGGGAGACAGGTAATGAATGTCCGAAGACCAGGACAGGGTAGACCACGGGTAACAACTGCCATTCAAGAACGTTACTTGAGAGTTTCTTTGTTGAGACAACGGTTTGCAACCGCTCGCCTCCTTCCGAATCAGCTTGAGCAAACTCATGAGGTGCAAATAAGCACTCAGACAATAAGAAATCGCCTCAGAGAATATGATTTAAGGCCTCGTGTCGCGGCAAGAGGCCCAGCTCTTACCCCAGCCCATCGAAGGGCGCGTTTGGATTTTGCGAGAGAGCATATTGGGAAGAGGCCGATTGGGAAAGAGTTCTCTTCACAGATGAGTCTAGATTCTGCCTCTACCATTGTGATCGACGTTCCCTTGTATACAGACGTCCACATGAAAGATATGCTCAGTACAATTTCCTGAATACTACTGGTTTCGGGGGAGGATCGATTATGGTATGGGGTGGAATATCTTTGACTGCTCGAACAGACCTAGTGGTCGTTGATAATGGAGCTATGAATGCTGATAAGTATATAAGGAACATTCTTGAAACGCATGTAGTGCCATTTGCCCCATACATTGGTGAAAATTTCATTTTTATGGACGATAATGCCAGACCCCATCGAGCGCGTATCGTTCAGGAGTACCTTGAAGAGGTTGAAGTCTCTCGAATGGAATGGCCAGCAAGAAGTCCAGATCACAATCTGTTTGAGCAGGTTTGGGACAACCTCAATAGAAGGCTGAGAAGTTCAGAAAATCATCCAGCTACTCTTAATGACTTAGGAATCCAACTCGGAGAAATCTGGGAAGGATTAGATCAGAACATTTAAAGATCACTCATTTTGAGTATGAACCGTCGTTGCCGAGCTGTAATTAACGCAAGGGGTGGAAATACCAAGTATTAAATCACTTATCAGCATTTCAGTATTTTGAAAATTGTTCATTTCTCTTCTTTCACATAAGATTCGGTGAGATCCTGAATTTTTCTTCCATTTAATGTGTCTTGTTTCGTTCAAAACCTTCCCGAGAGAACATGAAAAATAAGTTATAAAGTCAATGTAGAGTTAACTTTCATTAAAATTGAGATTTTCAGAATGTGCGTTAATTTTTTTGCGCAGTGCATTTAAAATCCACCAGCTTGATGTCATGCAGCAAACCAACTTGCAGGATAGGATATTCCAAATATGGACACGATAGAATACTATGAACAATTTTATGAGATATCTCATTAACTCGAATTTCATCACTCCCAACTCTAGGCTTCTCCAGCTCAGCTTTCCCTCCCATTCAACAAGTTTGAATTCCAGCTGATTGAATCGATCTAACGAAGAATAAGATAATACTAATCCCGTCGTCAACTTGACATGCCACCTCTGGTCGAAATTAGAACGCTTCTGCGATTCGAGGCGAATCAATAAGATGCGATTTTTCCGTCAGGGAACTTTCTCACAGAAGTGCATTCGCAATAACAACACAGTGCAACGAGGCACAATGAGGCGTAATTATGTGTTTAACCTCGACGAGAGCAGAGCAGGAGTCGAATGATTGGATAAGAGGGGGCTAGGATAAAAGAATGGGCCCCATCGAGAGCGAAAATAAACGGTGGTATCACACGTCGTTTATACAGAGTGCCATATGGCGGATAAACTACCAGAAATCGAAGCAGCGGGGAATAAATTGCAGTCTTGCATAATTGAGGAGGTGTTCCCGTTTGCTCGAGTTTATCTGTAATTGGTCTCAGTGGCGTAGGCATATCGGGATTTCAAATTCGATCCTCGAGACTGTTGTATCTTCCAATAGGGACATCCGAAATTTCACAGTTGAAAGCGTAGGATTATTGAAGCTTCATCTGTATGTACGAGGATATATTGAAAAATGCTAAGCCTACAATAGAACCAAACAAAATTTCAATGTCAAACTATTTTATTACACAACATATTCTCCTCTTAATTGAATACATTTATTACAGCGAATCTACAACGTCTCTAGACCTTTCAAAAAAAAAAGTTTCTTCTTGCTCTGCAAACCAGTCCTCCACAGCATTTATTGCCTCCTCGTTGAAAGAAAATTTACGACCTTTTTAAATTTTTTCCAGTTGGACGAAGCCAAATCTGGTGAATAAGGGGGTGTTCTAGTAATTCTAACCCAAATCACGAATTTTTTGCATGGCAACATGAGATTTGTGTTCTGGGGCGTTGTCCTGTAAAAACAAAATACCTTTGGATAGCTTTCCGCGTTTTTTCTCTTAAATTTTTTCCCGTAGAGTTGTCAGTAATGTCGAATAGTAATCTCCAGTTATTGTTCTATCCTGATCCAAAAAATCAATCATGATTACTCTATGACAATCCCAAAAAACTGAAGCAAGAACTTTTCCAGCAGATTTTTGGACACGAAACTTCTTAGGTCTTGGAGAACCAGAGTGTCGCCATTCCATCGATTGTTGCTTTGTTTCTGGATCGTAACAATGTACCCAAGTCTCATCCATAGTAACAATGCGGTTTGAGAAGTCTACATCGTTTTCAAATCGAGCACAGATCGAACGCGATGCTTCTACCCTTGCACGCTTTTGGATGTCTATGAAGTTATCATTGCCACTTGCGAGAAAATCAATAAAACCTATTGCATTAATTGTCAAGAATTTGTCGTGAAAGAAAAGAATTTGTCGCGACCTTCGTTTTTTTCTACTAGGTGGCTTTGCTTTATATTAATCTAGCAAATAGTGGACGAATATCATCAGGATGATCATAAAAGATTGTCGAGTACTTGTCGATGTTCAAATAAAGTAAAAAACACAAAAAAATTAATCTTTCTAGCAATTTCCACTCCATTTTCTCGCGATTTCCCTATATTTCTGAAAATGTCGCATTTTTGGCAACAGCGCATTCGTTTTTCGACTTTTTTCTATTGCATTAATTGTCGAATACCTGTCCCGAATTTGTCGTGAAAGAAAAATATTGTCGCGTCCTTAATTTTTTTTCTACTTTGAGTTAGCAAACAATTTTTTTTCTTTCACGACAAATTCTCGACAATTATTCGACAATTAATGCAATAGGTTTTATTGATTTTCTCGCAAGTGGCACTGCTAACTTCATAGAGACATGTTTTTTTAATTAATATGGACTTCGACAATTACTGGACAATTATTCATAATCATGTTTATGATTTTCGACTCATATTGAAGAAGTTGGTTATGCTAACTTGATATAAAGTTAGCGAAGACCCCGTAGAGAAAAAATTAAGGACGCAACAATTTTTTTTCTCTCACGACAAATTCGGGACAGTTATTCGACAATCAATGCAATAGAAAAAAAAGTCAATAACGAATGCGCTTTTGCCAAAAATGCGATAATTCCAGAAATATCTCAAACTCGCGGGAAAAAGACGTAAAATAAACAAGAGGGATTGGATTTTTGTGTTTTTTTTACTTCATATGGACTTCGACAATTACTCGACAATTATTCATCACCATTTTCATGATATTTGGTAGATATTGAGGAAGTGGTTTTGCTAACTTAACGTTAAGTTGGCAAAGCCACCCCGTAGAAAAAAAACTAAGGACGCGACAAATTTTTTTCTTTCACGGCAAATTCTCGACAATTATTCGACAATGCAATAGGTTTTATTGATTTTGTCGCAAGTGGCACTGCTAACTTCATAGACATCGCTTTTGGTCAACATTCAAACATTGGGGGATCCATTTTGCAGAAATTTTTCTCATGTCCAAATTGAACTATATGATGAACGCGTTCGTATGAAATCTTCAGTGCTTCAGATATCCGTTTCAGCTCAATTCGACGGTCTGATAAAATCATGTCATGAACTGCATCGATATTTTCGGGGACTGACACGGAAACTGGCCTTCCCGATCGGTCATCATCTTCAATGGAAATTTACCTCTTTTGAAGCTTGCAGTCCAATTTTTCACGGTCGCATACGAAGGACATTGATCACTAAGAGTATTAAGCATATCTTTGTAAATCTGCTTACCTCTTAACCCTTTTAAATACAGGTACTTGATGATGGCTCGATACTCCAATTTTTCGATTTTTACAGTTTCGGGGACATCTTTTATTTAAATTTATTGCGTAACTCTGGTTTACTTTTTTGGGGTCAAACTCTACACTGACACTTCTAATAAGTTATTGTTCGTTGATATGGTATCGCAATATTTTGTATACAGAGTGTAACAGCCAAATGGAATAAATTCGATAACGAATAAATGGCGTGTTGGGAAAAACGCTCGGACACGTCGATTTGTAATTTTAAATGCGCATATTTTTCAAGAAAATAATATTATATAAGGTGTTCTATATGACCGTGGCCAATACCAACTTTCTTATTTCAAATGCAACCCCCTGTATATTATTCATTTTTTGGATTCTTCAGAGAATTCTAGACACAATTCATGCACAATGTCCTATACCTATCTTTAACTATTTCGGAAGTATTAAGTGTTTTCAGATTTATTGCAAAAATCAACGTTTTAAATAAAATAGTATATTCTAAAACTAGTTGCAGAATGGGCTCCTATTACACTCATGCGTCATGCATTTCGCATTCGTATTGGAATTGCATTCTGCAACGAGTATTGGACGATATTTTCTCTATTTCAGTCGAATTTTGTGGAATTCAATGAAAAAATTCAAATTATAGGTCCTAGTGACTTTCATATTGTATCTTGGCAGTTGGTGTGAATGTTAGGAAATACGAAAATTGACATTTCCAAATTGATGTCTGCTGAAATTTAAAAGGATCGGAAGTCATTGCTGACAACCACAAAACGAAAAATGTTACTGAAAACGATGCTGTAATGAATTCATTACAGCACTGTTTTTAGTACTGTAATGAACTCATTACGATACTGAAATAGAGAAATCATTTTATTTCACAAATTCGGACATGACACTTCAAACCTAATAAGTAATACTGGTTATTTCCTAATTATTAAAAAAAACAACAAAAACATTAATGTCAATGTAGGAAATGTTCATAATGCTCGCCGCGAACGTCTTGGCAACATGCTACAGACAAAGTGTTACTAAGGCTATGAGAATAAACAAATCTGTTTTTGTTTTTTTTTTAATTTCTTCTCAGTAATGGTTTTTGCTTACTTTCTTCATATCAGAGGTGAAAGGGAAATAAGTAAATATTGAGTGTAATGCATCGAATTTGTGAAATAAAATAATTTTCATTTAAAATGTTGATTTTTGTAAAAAATCTGAAAACACTTAATATTTCCGAAAAAGTTGAAGATAGTTATAGGACATTGTACATGAATTATGTCTAGAATTTGGCCACGGTCGCATGGAACACTCTATATAATAATAAAACTCTTTCTCAGGTATTTGGACAATGTTTATTTATATTCCTTAGTTTTTTATCATAAAACCGGAGCACCTGCTAGTTCAAATTTTGCAAATCTAGTGATGAACGACCTCTTTGACTATGTTCTTGAAAAAATAGGTTCCCTATTGATTTTGCTGTTACTTTATGTAGATGATACACTTTTGTAAGTTCCCTCAAACATGATAAAAATGGTCATAGAAACGTTCAATTCATACCATCCTAATATAAAATTCACTACAGAATACGAAAAAGATAACAGGATTCCATTCTTGGACATTTTGGTTGTTAGAGAAGGAAAGAATTTGATAACCAATTGGCACACGAAAAGCATAAGTTCCAATAGAATTATCAACTTTTATAGCAACCACAGTAGTACACAAAAAATTAACACTGCGATTGGTTTAATGTACAGGGCCATAATCTTGAGCGACAATAAATTTAAAGAAGAAAATATTGAGAGAGTTAGCAATATTTTAAAAGAAAATAATTACCCTAAATATGCCATTCGACACATTATTAATAAGACCAAACAGAAAATAACTAACACACGAGAATACTTTGAACGTACTCGTACATTATATTGTAGGTTTCCCTTTATACCTGGATTGTCACAAAAAATATCGAAAATTTTCAATAAGATTAACTGTACATGCGCATTTCACAATAAAATAACAACTAGAAAATATTTTACGCAATTAAAAGACCCCGTTCCAACAGAATCACAATCAGGGGTGGTTTATAGTATACCATGTTTCAACTGTGACAAGTCCTACGTGGGACAGACAAGACAGCTTCTAAAAGACAGAGTTAGACAACACAAGACTGACTGCAACAACATCAGAAATTGGGAAAAAACAGCGCTCACTTCACACACACAGAAGGAAGGACATAAATTTAATTTTGAAGGAACCAAAATACTTGACCATGAAAATAATAACTATCGACGAAATATTAGCGAAATGATACACATAACAATAAACAAGACAATAAATTATAGGGAAGACGTTAATGGACTTAGTACAATCTATAACAATTTATTAATACCTTTAAGAAAATAAAAAAAGAAAAACACTGAATAACAATGTTTTATAAACAAAGAAAAAGAATTATATTCTTTGACAATATGTTTGGGTTCTGTGTTTCTTTCTGGAATAATCTAGATATTACCTCCGATAAATAAATGAAATATGTTAACGGTTATTCTGAGATTCCTTGAAAAAATTTGTAATTGTGGGAGAAGGAAAGAATTTTATTATATGACGATTTATGTTCAATTCATTTTTGACCTTGTTCCTGTGTAATCATTAAAGTAAGTGTGATGTCGTTTGTTTTATGTAGACCCATTTTATGATATTTCAGCCTTGATAAAGGTCCGATGTATGACCGAAACGTCGGTTTTATGACAAAAAACTAAGGAATATAAATAAACATTGTCCAAATACCTGAGAAAGAGTTTTAATATTTAAAGAATATGGACGAGAATGAAAATCAAAAACTCTATATAATTTTATTTTCTTGAAAAATATGCGCATTTGAAATCACAAATCGACGTGTCCGAGCGTTTTTCCTAACACCCCCCCCCCCCATTTATTCGTTATCGAATTTATTACATTTGGCTGTCAGTGCTGTTACACTCTGTATGAATGGAACTGTTCTAGGCTAAATAGACATCAATACATCCTCGTAGCACAAGAACGAAATGTGATAAGACGTCGCTTGATGCCACAGATGGAATGATATTTTATGTTGTAATGATTATTCTATTTTAAATACTATTCTTTTTCCATTAACGTCTTTACCATAGAGCATAGACCATACCATGAACTGACCATTCAACGAGAAGAAACGAAAGGAGTGATCAGTGAAACTTTGATCCGGCTCGAAGGACCAATGCTCGGAATTGACGAAACGTCAAGAGTGAAATGTCAAGGCCACGTTTGTTTTCGCCAAGATGAACCGTGGCCAACCGAGCGTTAGGACCATTGTAAACGTTCACTTTGCGTTCCTCGGAACTCGTAAAATCTCCGTTCGGTTGACAGGTTGACATGTAGCCAGTCAATACGAAATTATATGTGGCCTGACTAATTGTTCCTAGGGCCTCGGTCGACCCCCGAAGTGCGGTTCCACGAAGTCTATCGTAAAGCCGGACCAGAGAACCGGTGGTGGCCGTCCAGTATTTACCTACCTGGTACACGTGGGATCGTGTCTTTTCGAGTGGGGAATGCGAGATGACTCTCGGGATCGATGACGGCAAATATTTTGCGGCCAAATATTGACGCGGAATGAGGATGCTTTGTTTCACGTAACGGGATACGAGGGAGGGAGAGAAAGAAAGGTTCTAGGCATTGTCAGTGATATGTTTTGACAACATCTTCGTTCAAATAAAGGTATTGCTGCGGTTTTAACCGATTTGTTTGTTGTTGACTACGTAGGATTGAGTCTAGTCTTTCTCGATCCTCGAAAATGAATCACAAGGAACTGCAAGCTTTACCAGAGTACTGTCAAGGAGTAAAACACTTGGTTTGGCAGCAGAGAATAGTTGGTCCTTTATTGGTTCATTTCCTTAAAGGAAGAAGAAACCAACGGGTCATTGATTTTCCAAAGCAAAAACACTCGGCTTTACAGTTGGATATTATTGCACAAAAACATATATGAGATATCAGTTTTTGAATCCAGCTTTTTCGGGAAATGAGAAGGATTCATGATTACTCAAAAGTAAACTATATTATGGTATCTTTTGCTGATTTCAGAAATGTATCATATGTCGCTATTCACAAAAATATTCCATGAGGAAAAAATTGATACTTTTTCTTGCTTTTCCATTTACCCAAAACAAGATCAAGAAAACATCCCACAAAAAATGCTCACAAAATAATTTTTCTCCATAACTGTGAATTTTTACATAATATACTCCATTCACAATTATAAGATCACAACTCTGGCCTTGTAAATTTGACACATTCCACCCTGTATTGAAATTATGACGTTTTTCAAAATATTTTTATGTTCCAAGTAAACACTATGTTGCCCTTTCTACATTCTTAGCGTATTTCTCAGAATGTGAATTTATTCGGAAAATGAATAAATTGGAAAAGATGTGATGGACGAAAATAATTAACGTTTATATGAATTGATAGAAAGGATTCCTTTTCTAGTTATTTGCATGAAAAGTACAAGAGATCACCGTTGAAATATATTATTTTTCGCCATGGAAGAAAATTGCATTGCTTTCACATAATTTTCATATGCATGCTTGTGAAGATTCAATGTTCATTATCCTATTGAACTAAAAGTTCAAGACTTGACGACATCAATTGTTGATTCTAATCAAGAATTCATTAAAAAAAATCAACCCAAAGATATAAGATGAATTGATGGGTAATTACAAGAATCAAGAATAATGTCAATTTTATTTTGTTGATAACTTTCTTAAAATCAATGTTGGGATATAAAACTCGGCTGCGTTTGTTCAAACAACATCTAAAGAATACATTTTTCACCATCTCGGCCTTTGAAAGGCGTTTCTTATAGGAGAATTAGGAATTAGGTCTAAGTTCCACCTTATTAGTGAGGTACCTAACGTTTGCAAATCTGCTCAGATATCGCCAAATTTCTTGGAAAACCTGAAAAATATCATCCTAATCGACCTCTCGAGGCTCCATCCGATCCATCTACTGCGATATCTGTCCAAAAAGCTTTTTCAACGAAATTCCCGTGTACCCTTCAACCTCGAAATGTAAACATTCGTCCTGGTCTTGAAAATCGTCCTCACGCTCCAAACTGGTGCTTAAAACAATAAACATACGTTAATCTTGGATATTCGACGAAAAACTCACCTGCAAATATCGATTAAATACCAAAAATATGCGAACAATTTGTAAACCTAACAAAATGTGGAATATCTTTCATACTTTGATGTAAACAAAGAAACTGGCAACGTCGTTTTGTCATTAACGATATTTTCTGTGCGCGCACTGACTTTTCATAATATGTTATGTGCTTTTCATCAGGAGCACCAACTCCTGGAAACGAAACCATGACCTCCTATGTGATTAAATAAAAGTGAATGGAGTAAACATTCTTTTGAATTCAATAAGGTCTATCTTTAGAAATACGTTTTCATGATATTTTTCTCTTGGAATCCCCATTGAAGTTTGTTTATTCACCTTATTATCATCATCCACTCTATTAAAAATTCATATCTAATGTGAATATTTAATAAAAATGTCCATTTCACCGAAAAAAAAATACGTCAAACGAGCATGAGAGAACACTCAATTTTTCCGACGTTGTACAAACACGGAAAGAAAGTGGTATGAAAATTTTTCTGTAGACATCTCTCGGCGACGTGACACGCACAGTTTGACAACATGCAAACAAAGCATAAGTCACTCGAGCGTTGAAAAGGTGGGTGTTAATGGGCCGACCCACTTGAATGCATTATTAAGTTTATTTCAATATAATTAATATCGAACGACACTATGCGTAATTCGTTTCGATTTTTGGTACGCGCGACTTGCACGTGCCGTTTTGGGGTTAGGACTCGTGTGTATAAGGGAACTCTTCGTAGACTTTTTGGGTTCAACATTATCAGGAAGCATGTTCCTGAAACACAAGAACTGTGCAATCTCTAGAACCTTCATAGCTTAGACCATATACAATCAGTTTTCAATGAATGGGACGAAAATAGCATAAAGGATAGCAATATTATTAGATACTGCCGTGGCAACATTGCAGAATCTATCTTTGAAAGGCCCAGTGGCGTGGTGTTATCGGTATTGAAGAATGGAAATAAATTTACAAGTGAATTATTTTTTGACGAATTCATACAATGTTCCGAACATTGAAAAAGATTGTGAGTTAGGTGAACAGAGTCAGCTAAATTCAGAATTGATAACCGCATGTTACTCTTCTCGATGTCAGAAGGGAATCGGTCAAGTGAAATTCTAAAAATCGAAGAATCGACATACAGGGTGAATCATTGACTTGTACATATATTTTAAAGAGATATAGCCATTTGAAAAAAAAATAGTGCTAAATACGTGCCTGATATTATTCTTTACAAACACCTCAAAGTTCATAGTTTTCGATTGAAATTGATGTGATTATTAGATATTCTGGGTGATACATTCGAAAAATACTCAAGCACTAACCTTATTTGAATAAGAATGTTACAAACACGATATTCCTTAACAAAAACACTTAGTTCTGTCCGATCATTTCGGCAATTGAAAAGCTGTATTTCTCACAAACCAAATAAGTTCCTTCTTGGATTGTCCTGAAGATTAGGGTATAGACACTGATAATTTGTTCATATTTTCCTCGATATTCTAAAACGATCTCATGAAAATTGGTTTCTCACTAACCTATCCTAACTTCATTAACCAAAGTCATATGATTCGGGGTCAATGACCTGACCTTACCCATCCTCTGTGCTATTCACCCACAGAACTCTAGAGAAGACGATGCCAGATTGCCGATTTTCTCTTCAAACAATGCGAACTCAAGAAAGCAGTACGTCGCCTATCGTTAGCGGATGAACTATCACAATCGCTAAAGGCGTCTAGGCATTGCTCTTTGAAAATGCCAAATGAGTAGTTCTGATTCTCGCCAATATAGCGCTACGTTCTTAATTGCAGTCGCCACGGCCTACTCTTCCCTTCAGAAGGCCGTGGATGTAGCCGACACGCAAGACAAACCGTTGTTCTGTGCTCCAACCAGTCCAACCTTAAACGTTAGTCAGTGATCCCATACACGGCATAAACGAAGTTCACGCTTTATTTATTTACAGAGAATGAAGCAAACAGGTGATGATTATGTGAATGACTTTCAATGAATTGATGTAATAGTAGTGTCGTTCTGGTGTCGAGTTATATTGTTTCGATAGATATTTTGCTGAAGGACCGGTAACAATGAATTTTAAATAGAAACTGCCTATAAAATGTATAATTTCATTCTTCTTCGAATTCAATTTTATGTCCAACGAATGTGGAATTTTTTTATTACATATCTCTACATGAAACGTTTTTTCATCATAGAGAATTTAGTCTTGACAAAGTTAATAAATATTCTGACAACGTTGGTAACTTGTTGAGAGACCAGAGAAGAAATAATATTCGATGAGATTTAACTCAGGGCAGCATTCAGATTATTCTTGAAATTCATGATTTTTTCATCTAATTCAATCTTATACAATTAGGAATAACTTGAGACCGACGCGTTTTATTGAAAAAATATAAGAATATTTTTGTTTTCTAAAATAATTAGTTCTTTCGAAAACGTGAACCGTTCATCTTTTTCTAGTGGTTTTATAGTGTTTTTGCGTGAATTTATAAGTCGACCATACTGTAACTTTTTTACCAGGAGAAATATGAAATAAGTTTCAATTGAGGAATATGCACCGTGAATAGAGTAAACAATCAACCAAAATTCAGTTCATTCGAAATATCGGTTCCGAATATATGGAAAGAATAGTGTTAATTTCATGGATTTTTGACACTTTTTTCCCATACCATTTTTCAAAATTCGGTTTCGTTTGGTGTATCTTCCAATTTTGAAAAATGGTATGGAAAAAATGTTTATTTTGATGGGAGGAATCTACAGTTAAAATATATGTACAAGTCAAAGACTCACCCTGTATATATATTTTCGAAGAGCTGATTTTTTTAACATAACATAGGATCGAAAAAAGATACCATTCGTATTTAAAATAAGAAAGTTGTTTTTTTCACCCATTATACAAGAGATGAAAAATAAAGTGCCTGTAGAAGGTTTTTGCCGTTTTTAGATACTTAATTTAGGAAATGAAGAAGTTAATTTTCGAAATCGCCAAAATATCAATATTTCGTTTATTATATCTTGAAAACAAATGAAGATATCGTGAAACGGCTTTCAGTAATGGAGTTTTCACGAAAATCGAGCTCAGGACTCCTCTCAACATTTTCACCTATCTAGCCTAGAAGTACCAGAAACAGCCAAAATCAAGCAATTTGGGCGGCCCTATACACTGTGCAGGGTGTCCCGAATTCGATGATCACTGAGAGCATCTCGACCATATGGGTTAGAGAAAAAATGTTCAAGAACTCCCGATCTCTTCTTTCAAAATAATCAAGTGAAGACGAAAACTCAATATCTTTGAAACGGACCAGATTTTCGGAAAACCGGTTACAGGATGATACTCGGTGAATCTGCGGCTAAGAAGCAATGATGAAAAATATAGTGTGTCCCATTTAAAAAACAAAATCTTTTCTCTCTAGCACTTGAACGGCGAATAATTTTTCGGATGAGATGGAAGCAGCGTATAGGCAATAGAAATCACAAAAGAAAACTTTTTGGAATTTTCGTGATATCTCCAACAGAGAATGAGGTATAGCTAAATATTTGAAACGGCAATTTTTCAGAAACGCCCTGTAACTCGAGAACCAATTCAGATATCTGGGATCTGTTTGCTGGCAATTTATTATTTGAAAAAAAGAGATTGGGAGTCCTTGAACATTTTTTCTCTAACCCCCATGGTTCTCGAGATGCTCTCAGTGATCATCGAATTTGGGACACCCTGTACATTGTACAGTTACCCAGTTCAGTTCTGATGATTTTGAAAATAGGCTTCACTATTCATTGTTCTCTTCAGTCGAAGTTTCGTAAGGTCTATCGTCATTCTCTCCAAATTCGGATCCACTCAATCCCACACGACCGCGTGGAAGATGCGAGGGCAACATCAAAGACTCTCTCTCGTCTGTTTCTGCTCGTAACACCGGGAGCTACTAGTGTTTCAACGTCAAACACGTCCACCCCGCGGCGATTCGTTATGTTCCCACGTCAAAATGCGTGTTTTAAGACGACAAGGCAGCGATATGTTTATGTCCGCAACACATTGTCTTACACGCGTCATTAGATTTCATCGGGGTGGATGTCACATTTGATGCGACGTCTATGTTGTTGGTTTGGAGCGAACGAACGGGTTTGTGGGGTGTTCGGTTTCGCTTGGGGGACGATTTTCCGGCCTCGCATTCTTTCAGGTTTGTTCCTTGCGTCTGCACTAACTCTATCTTATCGGGTACTATGGTATAACATAAAATTGCTCAGAGATACTCTGGTCAATGCTGATAAATAATATAAAAATTGGATAGGATCAGGTACCTACCATTTGACAGGTGAAAATCTAAACTATGATATATAGCGGCTTGCATTTGTTCTTATTGGATAGAGCGTCCTCGAAAACCTATATTTTGATACCAAACATGTCCATATTGGTCTTCTTTGTGTCGACTTTTGATTGATTTATTTTTTCCAAATTTCATTTTCGAGTTTTGTTCTGACGCTCAGAGCACTCAAAGTATAGGTGGTACAGATCTGTCTAATGGGTATTCTGCAAGATTCGAATGGGTAGTAGATCGTCAAGATTGAAACAGGACTTTGATTTCGCCAGGGTTTCCTTGGTGATGACAAATATGGTGTTTTGGGGGAGTCTTACCCCTTTGTCATTTTTCACTCAAAAAGTTGAGATTTTCGATATCGATTTTATTATGCTCAGAGATACTCTAGACAATGCTGATTAACAATATACAAACAAAAAGTGGATAGGATCCCAACAAGGGGAGTTATGACGATTTGAAATTCGGGATTTTTGAAAAGGTGAAATCAGGTGAAAATCTAAACTATGATAGATAGCGACTTGAATTTGATCTTATTGGATAGAGCGTCCTCGAAAACCTATATTTTGATACCAAACATGTCCATATTGGTCTTTTTTGTGTCGACTCTCAATTGATTTATTTTTTCCAAATTTCATTTTCGAGTTTTGTTCAGACGCTCAGAGCACTCAAAGTAAAGGCGGTACTGATCAGTCTTATGGGTATTCTGCAAGATTCGAATGGGTAGTAAATAGTGAAGATTGAAAAAGGACCTTGATTTCGCCAGGGATTTCTTGGTGATGAGGAATATGGTGTTTTTGGGGGGGTCTTACCCCTTTGTCATTTTTCACCCAAAAAGTTGAGATTTTCGATATCGATTTCATTATTCTCAGAGATACTCTAGACAATGCTGATTAACAATATACAAACAAAAAGTGGATATGATCCCAACAAGGGGAGCTATGACGATTTGAAATTTCGGATTTTTGAAAAAATGCCATGTGGACGGTGAAAATCTAAACTATGATAGATAGCGACTTGAATTTGTTCTTATCGCATAGCGCGTCCTCGAAAACCTATATTTTGATACCAAACATGTCCATATTGGTCTTCTTTGTGTCAACTTTTAATCGATTTATTTTTTCCAAATTTCATTTTCGAGTTTTGTTCAGACGCTCAGAGCACTCAAAGTATAGGTGGTACTGATCAGTCTAATGGGTATTCTGCATGATTCGAATGGGTAGTAGATCATCAAGATTGAAAAAGGACTTTGATTTCGCCAGGGATCCCTTGGTGATGACAAATATGGTGTTTTTGGGGGGTCTTACCCCTTTGTCATTTTTCACCCAAAAAGTTGAAATTTTCAATATCGATTATATTATGCTCAGAGATACTCTAGACAATGCTGATTAACAATATATAAACAAAAAGTGGATAGGATCCCAACAAGTGGAGTTATGACGATTTGAAATTTCGGATTTTTGAAAAAATGCCATTTGAAAGTTGGAAATCTAAACTATCATAGATAGCAACTTGAATTTGTTCTTATCGAATAGAGCGTCCTCGAAAACCTATATTTTGATACCAAACATGTCCATATTGGTCTTCTTTTAGTCGACTTTTAATTGATTTATTTTTTCCAAATTTCATTTTCGAGTTTTGTTCAGACGCTCAGAGCACTCAAAGTATAGGTGGTACAGATCAGTCTAATGGGTATTCTGCATGATTCGAATGGGTAGTAGATCTTCAAGATCGAAAAACGACCAAAACAGTATATAAAACTTTGGACCCCAGCTAATAATTTAGACTCTCCTCATCAACGTATCAAATTTCCATCTGTTGTCCGTTTTACAGAACCGACCCCACAATATGCTCTAAGGCTCTTCTACCTTTGAAGGCAAATTCGATCTGGGCAAAGCCGCAATGAGCGAATCACCGCCGATTCCATTTGTATCAGTGGTAATTACCAAGCATTGATGTACCCGCACAAAGTGCCCAGGGCTGCGCAAAGTGCATCGGACCGTACGATAACGTTTTAGGGTACACGGTTATTGTGACTTACGGATTTACCCTACTGCCTACTGCATTACGTAACGGGAGTGATAAACGGATCCAGGTCTGATGGGAGGTCATCAGCTTCGTTCTCCAACAACATACTGAAGACTGCAGCTCTACCTCTGTTGGGATCTACACTGCGCAAAAAAATTAACGCACATTATGGAAATCTCAAATTTATTCTACAACTGAAGATGTTCTCAATGATAATTATGAATGTCCGAAGACCAGGACAGGGTAGACCACAGGTAACCACTGCCATTCAAGAACGTTACTTGAGAGTTTCTTCGTTGAGACAACGGTTTGCAACCGCTCGCGACCTTCAAAATCAGCTTGAGTAAACTCATGAGGTGCAAATTAGCACTCAGACAATAAGAAATCGCCTCAGAGAATATCATTTAAGGCCTCGTGTCGCGGCAAGAGGCCCAGCTCTTACCCCAGCCCATCGAAGGGCGCGTTTGGATTTTGCGAGAGAGCATATCCATTGGGAAGAGGCCGATTGGGAAAGAGTTCTCTTCACAGATGATTCTAGATTCTGCCTCTACCATTGTGATTGACGTTCCCTTGTATACAGACGTCCACATGAAAGATATGCTCAGTGCAATTTCCTGAATACTACTGGTTTCGGGGGAGGATCGATTATGGTATGGGGTGGAATATCTTTGACTGCTCGCACAAAACTAGTGGTCGTTGATAATGGAGCTATGAATCCTGATAAGTATATAAGGAACATTCTTGAAGAGCATGTAGTGCCATTTGCCCCATACATTGGTGAAAATTTCATTTTTATGGACGATAATGCCAGACCCCATCGTGCGCGCATCGTTCAGGAGTACCTTGAAGAGGTTGAAGTCTCTCGAATGGAATGGCCAGCAAGAATTCCAGATCTCAATCCGATTGAACAGGTTTGGGACAACCTCAATAGAAGGCTGAGAAGTTCAGAAAATCGTCCAGCTACTCTTAATGACTTAGGAATCCAACTCGGAGAAATCTGGGAAGGATAAGATCAGAACATTTTAAGATCACTCATTTTGAGTATGAACCGTGCGTCGTTGCCGAGTTGTAATTAACGCAAGGGGTGGAAATACCAAGTATTAAATCACTTGTCAGCATTTCAGTATTTTGAAAATTGTTCATTTCTCTTCTATCACATAAGATTCGGTGAAATCCTGAATTTTCCTTCAATTTAATGTGTCTTGTTTCGTTCAAAACCTTCCCGAGAGAACATAAAATATAAGTTATAAAGTCAACGTAGAGTTAACTTTCATTAAAATTGAGATTTTCAGAATGTGCGTTAATTTTTTTGCGCAGTGAATGTGGCAGTGACTTATAATCAGAAAAACTATATTTTCGCCAATATCCACGTGGAATTTTCGACTGCATCGTTGAGAACTTCATCTACATTTCATGGTTCTTGATGGAATAAGACAGTTTTGCCATCGGAAAAACCCCACCCGGCCACCCCAAACCTTCATGGTGCCTCCTCGAAAAGTCAAGGACCAAGCGGTGGTTCCTTCTTATGATATTTCATTGAGACGACTTCTGACTGCGCTCAGGGAAAGTGCTGAGACAAACTTGTCTGGTCTGGTTAAGAACATGAGTATTATCTTGCGTCAGATTCTCGAAAATCTTCAAAATTATCAACATCTTTGTCCTTGCCTCACCTCGAAACAATTCAAACGCTGCAACCCTCTGCCAACACATGAAAGTTGGCACCTTTTCGCCTTCCAACTTCAGCCTAAAAACCGAGTATTTGGAGGAGGAGGAGGAGGAATATCATCGACCTCCCAACTTCGGAGGCCTCCTCCCTTCCTCGACGGCCCTATATCAAGTAGACAGCGATGGTGTATCTATTTGTCAAAGCGAGTCGCCGGGTCGAAGAGCAATTGCGGTCTCTTTTTATGTTTCCGGTCCACCGGAAGTTCCGCTCGGCTACCGCTCGATATATCTACGTGCAGTTGCAGATTAACTTCCTGTTTCCGCTGTCAAGATTCACGTTCGAATCGCCGGATTTTCAGAGGCTTATTTTTTTCGAATGATCCTCCTGAGTCGGAGACAAGAAAGTTAAAAGTGAAAACGAAGTTTTATTCGAGGTGTATTTCATTCCGAGCGCCCAACAGCTCCACTATGGGGTGTTTTAGACCTATCCATTCATTCCGGGACAGCCTGTATAGGTATAAAGAACCATAGCCATTATAGTTAGTAATACTCCATTCACAATTATAAAATCACAACTCTGGCCTTGGAAATTTGACACATTCCACTCTGTATCAAAGTTATGACGTTTTTCAAAATATTTTAATGTTCCAAGTCAACACTATGTTGCCCTTTCTACATTCTTAGCGTATTTCTCAGATTGTGAATTTATTCGGAAAATGAATGAATTGGAAAAGATGTGATGGACGAAAATAATTAACGTTTATATGAATTGATAGAAAGGATTCCTTTTCTAGTTATTTGCATGAAAAGTACAAGAGATCACTGTTGAAATATATTATTTTTCGCCATGGAAGAAAACTGCATTGCTTTCACATTATTGTCATATGCATGCTTGTGAAGATTTAATGTTTATTATCCTCTTGAACTGAAAGTTCAAGACTTGACGACATCAATTGTTGATTCTAATCAAGAATTCATTAAAAAAAATCAACCCAAAGATATAAGATGAATTGATGGGTAATTCATTCATTCATTCATTTATTTCATACAGTAGACATACATGTATAAAATATTTCGTCATCAAGTTTTACATGACACGTCGAGTAAAATTAAATCATATACATATATAAATATAACATGTATACGTTAGCAATAAATAATTTAAAAAATATAAATCACATTACACTGTATATACAAAAATACAAACAAAATACAAGTGCATTAGTTGAGGAACTCGTTTATATAATATATTGTGTTCATCAGCAAAAGATTTTTCACTTTTTTATTGAATTGTCTTTCACCTAGATTCTTTATGTCATCCGGCAGCTTATTGTACAACTTGAGGCAGATGTAATTAGGGCCATGCTCTTCCTTTTTTATACGAAGGCGGGGTAAAGCATACTTATTCTTTTCTCTTGTATTATAAGAATGAAATTACAAGAATCAAGAATAATGTCACTTTCATTTTGTTGATAACTTTCGTAAAATCAATGTTTGGATATAAAACTCGGCTGCGTTTGTTCAAACAACATCTAAAGAATACATTTTTCACCACCTCGACCTTTGAAAGGCGTTTCTTATAGGAGAATTAGGTCTAAGTTCCACCTCATTAGTGAGGTACCTAACTTTTGCAAATCTGCTCAGATATCGCCAAATTTCTTGGAACCCCTGAAAAATATCATCCTAATCGACCTCTCGAGGCTCCATCCGATCCATCTACTGCGATATCTGTCCAAATAACAGCTTTTTCAAGGGAATTCCCGTGTATCCCTTCAACCTCGAAATGTAAACATTCGTCCTGGTCTTGAAAATCGTCCTCACGCTCCAAATTGGTGCTAAAAACAATAAACATACCTCAATCTTGGAGATTCGACGAAAAACTCACCTGCAAATATCGATTAAATACCAAAAATCTGCGAACAATTTGTAAACCTGACCAAATGTGGAATATCTTTGATACTTTTATTTTGTTTTGATGTAAACAAAGAAACTGGCAACGTCGTTTTGTCATTAACGATATTTTCTATGCGCGCACTGACTCTTCATCATATGTTCTGTGCTTTTCTTCAGGGGCACCAACTCCTGAAAAAAACGAAACCATGACCTCCTATGTGATTAAATAAAAGTGAATGGAGTATAGTTGTAGCAGTAGTTTGGTACTGCGACCTCAAGGTCTATTGTTCTTAATTCTTATACAGTTCAGAAATCCCGAAGGAACTTGGAATGATCCAGTTCTGAAAGATTCTTCCAGAGAGCTTCTTTGTCAGTTTCTTCTTTCTCCAAAAACTCTTTCTTATAGGAGCATTTGCCACAGAAAGGTTCTGGGACAGCAAGTGGCGTTTGTGCCTCCTTTCTGGCCAGTATATTGGCCTCTCCATCTCCTTTGATTCCTGTGTGACCCATTCTATAGAGACCTTGTTGTTCTTGCCTATTTCAATGAGTTTCTTTTGGCACTTCCATATCAGCTTTAAGTCGACGACATAGCAGTTTGGTGCTTTGATAGCAGTTTGACTGTGAAAATGGATCGCTATTCCAAACCCTTTCCAGATTCATATCTACGCATCTTTCGATAGCATGTATTTCTGTCTGAAAAACACTCTAACTAGGTATAGTGTTTAGGTTTCCATATTTTTTTCTTAGGTAATAATTCGAATACCTTTTTGATTTTCTTCTTCATTTGAAAGTTTTGTACGAAGCTTTCAACACCAAAAGTATTCGATCAAAAAATTTCAGCTCGACATCCTGTATTGTGAACTCAGTGCAGATGCTTCTGGATAAGAGGAAATGATAATTTTTCCAAACTGGCGCTTCTTTCACAGATCGTGGTAATTATGACTCGACCATTATTTCAAGGTAGATGGGAATTAAGAAATACCGCATTCGAATAAAAACGCCGACGACTCAATCAAGAGAAGGATAACGTTGCATTTCTTTGAAACAATGTTTTGAATCCACCTGAACGACTCGGCCAAGGCTCAATCCCAGCTATAGGCTCCACTGATGTAATCAATACCTAGTTTTATAGCTCCCAAATATCGAAAAATCCATGGGAATAGTGGAATACGTGAATATGTTCCACGCTATTCGTGAAGGAAATATGCAGTTTCCTTATACCATGAAAAGAAGACACAGCATCTCATTCATGAATTCGAGAATTGGTGAAGCCAAAATTTAGTCAGTTTTCGATGAGTAGGACGAAGTGACGAAGATGTCATAAAGGACAGCAATATCATTAGATACTGCCTTGGAAACATTGTAGAATCTAACTGTGAAAGGTCCAGTGGCCTGGTGTTATCGGTATTGAAGAATGAAAATAAAATTACAAATGAATTAACCCTTTTTGATGAATTCATAGAGTGTTCCGGACATATTCGGAGTTAGGTAAACAGAGTCAGCTAAATTCAGAATTATTGATGTTTCCCCTCTCAATATCAGAAGGGAATCTTAAAATTGAAATTCTAAAAATCGAAGAATCTCACTGTTACTTAGAATGATAAGAGTAGAACTCTAAAACTCAAATCAGGATTCAAATAGTCCAATTTACCACAAACAAGACACATACTGATCATTTTTTCAACGTATTTTGCTGATAATATTCAGAAATGAATCCAAATTTCACTTTCCATACGCGATATCGTGATGACAACTCTGTTCAAAACGTCATTAGCAACACAGAATCAAAATAGCGGTACGAAATTAATGAATGAACTGGCCACAGATTCAGAAAACGGTGCTGCCATAACGTGCCCATTCATTATCTGAGGCAAAAACGGCCGAGTCGTTTCACGAACATTCCGATACTTTAGCATATGTAATGTGAAGAATGCACAATATTTGAAGACTGCATAAATACTCTTTTTTGTACAACTGCCATTAAAAGTGACACTTTTAATGACAGCAAACAATGTTAAAATTGATTGTCTACGTGGAAGCGTGTTAAAAATATTTTCAACATTAGTGTTAGAAATATTTTTTGCACTCCATTTTCTTATGATGAAATCAGATGAAAAAAATTCAGCAATTGCAAATTTTCATTATCAATATTCCACAATCATTACTTATGAACATTAATATTGATCGTAAAACTAGAACAATTACTAACATTAATGCCCTGTGACGTTAGGGAGCTTCGCAACACATTATTAGAATCCTCAGCACCATCATTACTTGTAGAAACCGGAAGTACAATATTGGATGATGATGATTCAAAATCTGTTAACGATGGGAGAATTTTTTCAGCAATGACATTTCTAAATGCAATGGAATGATCAACATAGCCCTCGGCTACCGTCGTAGACTTCCATCCACCATGTTTTTTTATATCCGTAATATTTGCTCCTGATTCTGCTAGCAATGAAGCGGAGGATCTTCGAAAACAGTGTCCTGTATATTGCTTTGGTTCTGACAGTTTGAGGAATTCGGCAACAATAGATGTAATTTTCCCAAATGTATTGATACCAACTGGATTGGCAGTGCATTTATTATTTATGTATTTCAGGAAAGAACGACGATGTTTGATGACAGAAGGGCGCAATGCAATGTACTTATGCAAATAGTCAACATACTTCCCAATAAAACTGAAAGAACGACTCACTTTCGTTTTTGTGTTTGGAAGTTGTATAACCAATGATTTATTTGTTATTTCTATGTCTTCCACTGATAAATTACACAATTCTTCACGCCGATAGGCTCCAAATAATCCGAAAATAGTTGCAACCTTAACCATCAAGTATTTCTCATCTGGTGCCTCATTTATAAACTTTTCAACTTGTTCACGAGTGAGAATTTTCGATTTTTTGGGACGATATCCTTCACTTTTTAAATATGCTATTACCTTAAAATATTTACTAACATCCACACCAGTTTTGAAAAGGGCGCTTGACTTTATCATTGAAAATTTGCTCCACAAAGTTGATGAACTCCATATTTTTGATTTTTCTTCCAAGTATGCCAGGAAAACAGGTTCACTGAAGTTCTCTCCTACATTTTTCAATTTACACCAAGCCAGGAAATTGCAATATCGTAGAACTGCTGAACAGATTTTTTAGGTAGGAGTTCCAGATTTGCTTTTCTTGCAGACTCTTCAATATCCACAGGAACAACTAAATCGTCACTTTTATTAACAATTGGACTCTCGACAAACATATTAAGCAGTTAAAAACCCAAGACGAAAATTGGACATGAACGAAATTCAAATGACAGCGTCTTTTCTCATTTGTTAATAATCATAAGGTTGGCAACGTTTGCCATTCACAACAACTTTTTGATTATTTGAATATTAAAATGCATTTTGAAGTTTATTGTCATTGCAAACTCGTCCATTTCATTATCAAAATAGGGCAGTTGTACAAAAAACATTGTATGGTATTTGTGTTAAGTGATTTTATTTTGTTCGTGAAATTGTTCAATTCGCTCCGCTCATTTAAAAACTTTTTCACTCACAAAATAAAACGTCACTTTTTACACTCATATCATAAATAACTATTCTGACATTCAGTCACAAACTAGTAAATGAATTTCAACCAAGTGCTCTTCAATTAGCTTGAGAGTTTAGTTTTCAGAAAATTCAAAGAACGTCACAACGCTGCAAAAATTTCTCCTACAATTTGATTTCGTAGTTACCCAGTTTAATTCTGAAGATTTTGAAAATTGGCTTCACTATTTAATATTGAAAGTTGCGTCTCCTCTTTATACAGTCTAAGGCAGTTTCCTCAGTTAGAATTTTATATATATAGGGAAGAGACGTATTACGTTCTGGTGCAAGAATCCCAATTCGTGCAAACCGAAAACCCAGAGAGACCTTACACCGAAAAACGATCCGTGAATAATTCGCGGCTCTCTCGTCGTCGTCGTCGCTAAATACCCAAACATCTCCCAATTATCTGAGGCATATTCGAAATTGCGCCAATCCGATTGTCGATTCAAACGGGGGAATTAGGCGGGAACCCATCCCAAATCCACTTCCTGCGAGAGGACCTTTCGACAGACGGTTTCCCGACTCGTTGTTGCCATAGGAGACTCCCGTTTTCAATGGAGGAGATCCGGCCTAATTAGTACGCATCGGTTTCCGGAGATGCGCCGAAACTGTTGGCCCCCCGACGCCAATGCCTTACGCGTTTTTTTCTGTACGCGAACACTTTGAGTTCGGCCAGCCGCAGGCCAATTTGGCAGGGAATTAGTCTAATTGTGCTTCGACTAAGATGCATATCATAGAAACACACCCTTCTGCATTTCCAAACCGATAACTAAGGGGTTTTCCAACCAAAGGGGTTATTTTAGCATTCAAAGAAAAAAGCCATTTTTCTAGACGAATGATCGGATGTTAGCTGGACCATAAACCGCACCAAACAGTCACGTTGAGGATAGAGATGCTTTTCAACCATAACTCTTGGGTTTTCTGAGCACCAGAAGCGAAAAATTTGGTTGTTGACGAAGCTACCGAGGTGGAAATGGGCCTCATCGCTCAAGAAGATTTTTCGATGGAATTCCGGATCATTTTCATGCATTTCAAGGATCAGCCCTTTTATTTCAAATGTATGTTCATAGTGTAATTTAATCCATTAGTTATTTGTGAGGTTGCCTAATTTTGACACGTCAGAATTTACCGAATTCCCCGATTTTGAGAGGGAATTTTGAAAAAAAAAACGAGATCTTTGTATACCTTTGTATAACGTACGAGGATATATTGAGAAATTCTTAGCCTACTATAGAACCAAACAAAATTTCAATGTCAAAATATTTTATTACTCAACATATTCTCCTCTTAATTGATTACATTTATTACAGCGAACCTGCAACGTCTCTAGACCTTTCAAAAAAAATGTTTCTTCTTGCTTTGCAAAACAGTCCTCCACAGCTTTTATTACCTCTTCGTTGGAAGAAAATTTACGACTTTTTAAAGTTTTTTTTCAGTTGAGGAAAGAGATGATAGTCGGACGAAGCCAAATCTGGTGAATAGTAATTCTAACCCTAAATCACGAATTTTTTGCATGGCAACATAAGATTTGTGTACTGGGGCGTTGTCCTGTAAAAACAAAATACCTTTGGATAGCTTTCCGCGTCTTTTCTATTCAATTTTTTCCCGTAGAGTGGTCAGTAATGTCGAATGTTAATCTCCAGTTATTGTTCTACCCCTATCCAAAAAATAAACCATGATTACTCCATGGCAATCCCAAAAAACTGAAGCAAGAACTTTTCCAGCAGATTTTTGGACACGAAAATTCTTAGGTCTTGGAGAACCAGAGTGTCGCCATTCCATCGATTGTTGCTTTGTTTCTGGATCGCAGAAATGTACCTACCCAAGTCTCTCATCCATAGTAACAATTCGGTTTAAGAAGTCTACATCGTTTTCAAATCGAGCACAGATCGAACGCAATGCTTCTACCCTTGCACGCTTTTGGTCAACATTCAAACATTCGGGGATCCATTTTGCAGAAATTTCTCTCATGTCCGAATTGACGTGAACTATATGATGAACACGTTCGTATGAAATCTTCAGTGCTTCAGATATCCGTTTCAGCCCAATTCGACAATGAGATGAAATCATGTCATGAACTGCATCGATATTTTCGGGGAGTGACACAGAAACTGGCCTTCCCGATCGGTCACCATCTTCGATGAAAAATTTATCTCTTTTAAAGCTTGCAGTTCAATTTTTCACGGTCGCAAACGAAGGACATTGATCACCAAGGGTATTAAGCACATCTTCGTAAATCAGCTTACCTCTTAACCCTTCTAAATACAGGTACTCGATGATGGCTCGATACTCCAATTTTTCGATTTTTAAAACTTTGGTGGACATCTTTTTTTTTCAATTTATTGCGTAACTCTGGTTTACTTTTTTGACGTCGAACTCTACACTGACACTTCTAATAAGTTATTGTTCGTTGATATGGTATCGCAATATTTTGTTTATTTATGGAACTGGTCTAGGCTAACTAGATATCAATACATCCTCGTAATTTTGTTAATACGTACGAGAAGCAATTTCACGAAGCCACACATGAAGCGATTAATTCCCAGGGTCCTCAAACAAAAGGATGAAATGCGGGACAACTGTCTCGCATAAATCTAACGCTAAAGTAGAACTCTACCCCACCAAAAAAAAAAAAGTAACACAAATACTCGGCAGGTAGTACAAGTAGGCAGTTACGCGCAACGCGTCACCCTATATATTTTATACCCTTCATGAATACTATTACTTGTTTTCGCAATAAATAACGCCACATTGTCCGCCGTTAGCAAAAACCCAAAACGGTGTACGAAAAGGTTATTAATTCCGATGAGGTAAAAACGGACGAAGACGAGGGCGAACGAGCGGACAACAATAACAATCGCCGGTCGTAATGGAGGCGGCGATGGTCATCTGCATTATCGCGGCGGTGCGCGCGAGCCCTAAGATTTACAGTTGTCACATTACGCGCCGGGTATACGCTGAAAAAGCCCCCTCCGATAAATTTATACTCGATAAATTACTGGGCAGAATGCTAAGTAGGCATGTGGCGAATGTTTCGAGCCTGGGGTTGACCGGTTCTGGTCGATTCCCGACGCAATGTTCGAATTCGATGAGGTTAGAATCACTGATCACAAATCCGCAGTACAGTTCAATTCCGCGGATTTGATCGAGCTGAAATCTCGCATTTAGATGAAGGATGACTTATTCAAGACGCAAGCAAAATTTTGTCCAAATCGTTCAACCAGAACCATTGAAGATTCGAATCAAAAAAATATGTATTCATCTTGTAACATCGCCCTCTATAATTGTGGCCCTCTATACTAATAGACTACAGGCCCGTGTCGAAAATTGATGGGTCATTTGAACCAGAAGATGACCTATCTAGAACGATAGAAGGACATAAAATAATAAGATTCAGCACTATGCCGTCACTTGTAAGCTGTCCAACTGAGTACAGGTGGCAATTCAAAAGGACAGGTAGACTGGGTACATTTGGGTCATATGACTTTTGACGGCATTCTTACCATCGATAGCTCCATGGAAAATAATAGGAAAACGGGCAGTGCCGTACAAAAATGATGCGCCATATATTCGGAAAATTTTTTTGATTTTCCGAAAATTTCCATGGTAAAATAGGTCATTTGACTTTGTACGGCATCAGTTTTATACGGTTGCCATACATCTTCTAATCCATTATTCAGCAACGCCGTACAAAAATCATGCGACAAAGGGAAAAAATCGAGGGTTGCAACCCCCTCTCTTGCCGTGCTCCAGGGGGTCATTTGAAAAAGTACGGCTTCGGTTCCAAAACCTTATCCAGCACTCAAAATTACTATTAAAAATAAGGCCGTCAAAAAAAAATTGTTCATTTTGATGTTATATCAATAATTATCTTAATTTCATCTTATGCTTGACCCATAAAGCTCTAAAGTCATTTGACCCACTCAGACCCAGTACGGCAACTTCTTTTTTTACATGATACTTTAAGATACAATTCTTATATTATATTGCCGTTCAAAAGAAACTGTTCTAAAAAAAATTATAGTGAAATACAAAAAGTGAAATTTTTCATATTATTGTAAAAGTTTGGAACTCATAGATTAATGATATACATATAACAATTTTCTACATTTTATCCCTTGTTGTTGAATAGTATTAAGGTAAATAAATTAGGAACAAATGATACCTTAATACTATTCAAAACAAGGGATAAAATGTAGAAAATTGTTATATATCATTAATCTATGAGTTCCAAACTTTTACAATAATATGAAAAATTTCACTTTTTGTATTTCTCTATAATTTTATTTAGAACAGTTTCTTTTGAACGGCAATATAATATAAGAATTGTATCTTCAAGTATCATGTAAAAAAAGAAGTTGCCGTACTGGGTCCAATGACTTTAGAGCTTTATGGGTCAAGCATAAGATGAAATTAAGATAATTATTGATATAACATCAAAATGAACAATTTTTTTTTGACGGCCTTATTTTTAATAGTAATTTTGAGTGCTGGATAATGTTTTGGAACCGAAGCCGTACTTTTTCAAATGACCCCCTAGAGCACGGCAAGGGAGGGTGTTGCAACCCTCGATTTTTTCCCTTTGTCGCATGATTTTTGTACGGCGGTGCTGAATAATGGATTAGAAGATGTATGGCAACCGTATAAAACTGATGCCGTACAAAGTCAAATGACCTATTTTACCATGGAAATTTTCGGAAAATCAAAAAAATTTTCCGAATATATGGCGCATCATTTTTGTACGGCACTGCCCGTTTTCCTATTATTTTCCATGGAGCAATCGATGGTAAGAATGCCGTCAAAAGTCATATGACCCAAATGTACCCAGTCTACCTGTCCTTTTGAATTGCCACCTGTACTCAGTTGGACAGCTTACAAGTGACGGCATAGTGCTGAATCTTATTATTTTATGTCCTTCTATCGTTCTAGATAGGTCATCTTCTGGTTCAAATGACCCATCAATTTTCGACACGGGCCTGTAGTCTATAAAGCGCCACAACTACTCAAGCGAGAGCGCTCTCTATGCCAGAACGCCCCATCACTCAAGCGAGAGCGCCCTCTATGCCAAAGCGCCCCATCACTCAAGCGAGAGCGCCTTCTATGCCAGAGCGCCCGATCACTTAAGCGAGAGCGCCCTCTATGCCAAAGCGCCTGATCACTCAAGCGAGAGCGCCTTCTATGCCAGAGCGCCCGATCACTTAAGCGAGAGCGCCCTCTATGCCAAAGCGCCTGATCACTCAAGCGAGAGCGCCCTCTATGCCAGAGAGCCACTGATACCCCTATGTGTTTAGTTAGTTCCATTCACGTTATGGGAGCTTTGTTTTGTCTGTCGTTCGCGTTAGCAAAGAATAATTCCTACTCTTTGGTATTAGGTTATTTCTTCTAATTGGTTTGGAAGAAAAAAATGAGTGGTCCAAGAACGAATCCGCCACCTCATTCTATTCGTTCTTTGCCTTGTTTGCAATATTGGGCTGATGAATAATCGGCCTAGCTGTCGTATCCTCGTAGGTTTCGTTATATCTATCGATTGAAAATTCTCAGACAATAATTGCAATAATGAATACTGAATAGAGTGTGTGCTGTCTCATAGTTGATTCTTCAACACTGATAAGTTGAATATCTTCAAAAAGTGTGCTTCAAGATTTCAGTGGATAAAAATTCCGAAAGTGTGTGTCAACGATTTGTTTTTTATAAAAACTATAAAAACTTGAATAGTTCTCCAAACTCCAGTACCTAAATACACTGCGCAAAAAAATTAACGCACATTATGGAAATCTCAAATTTATTCTACGACTGAAGGTGTTCTCGATGATAATTATTTTTATCAGAATTATGCATGCATATGTTATCCACTTTCAACGTTTTTCTTCAATACAGATGTTTTCTCCCAGCAGGAATAAAAAAGATGATATTATCAGATTTTGAATGTATTGGCTCCATTCTAAAATCAGTTGTTCTCGATCAATTCTAGTGATCAATATTTTTCTTTCGTTTGATTTTCTACACTCGATCGCTATGCAACGCGAAACACGCAATTTGACCCGAGAGGAATGTGCCCAAGCGGTAGTTTTGCGAGAAGAAGAGTGGTCATACACAAGAATTGCAGAAAGGTTTGGAGTTTCCCATACAAGTGTGTCCAGAATGTTGCAGCGATTCAGGGAGACAGGTATGAATGTCCGAAGACCAGGACACGGTAGACCACGGGTAACAACTGCAATTCAAGAACGTTACTTGAGAGTTTCTTCGTTGAGACAACGGTTTGCAACCGCTCGCCTCCTTCAAAATCAGCTTGAGCAAACTCATGAGGTGCAAATTAGCACTCAGACAATAAGAAATCGCCTCAGAGAATATGATTTAAGGCCTCTTGTCGCGGCAAGAGGCCCAGCCCATCGAAGGGCGCGTTTGGATTTTGCGAGAGAGCATATCCATTGGGAAGAGGCCGATTGGGAAAGAGTTCTCTTCACAGATGAGTCTAGATTCTGCCTCTACCATTGTGATCGATGTTCCCTTGTATACAGACGTCCACATGAAAGATATGCTCAGTGCAATTTCCTGAATACTACTAGTTTCGGGGGAGGATCGATTATGGTATGGGGTGGAATATCTTTGACTGCTCGCACAGACCTAGTGGTCGTTGATAATGGAGCTATGAATGCTGATAAATATATAAGGAAGATTCTTGAAGAGCATGTAGTGCCATTTGTCCCATACATTGGTGAAAATTTCATTTTTATGGACGATAATGCCAGACCCCATCGTGCGCGCATCGTTCCGGAGTACCTTGAAGAGGTTGAAGTCTCTCGAATGGAATGGCCAGCAAAAAGTCCAGATCTCAATCCGATTGAGCAGGTTTGGGACAACCTCAATAGAAGGCTGAGAAGTTCAGAAAATCATCCAGGTACTCTTAATGACTTAGGATTCCAACTCGGAGAAATCTGGGAAGGATTAGATCAGAAAATTTTATGATCACTCATTTTGAGTATGAACCGTCGTTGCCGAGCTGTAATTAACGCAAGGGGTGGAAATACCAAGTATTAAATCACTTATCAGCATTTCAGTATTTTGAAAATTGTTCATTTCTCTTCTTTCACATAAGATTCGGTGAAATCCTGAATTTTCCTTCCATTTAATGTGTCTTGTTTCGTTCAAAACCTTCCCGAGAGAACATAAAAAATAAGTTATGAAGTCCATGTAGAGTTAACTTTCATTAAAATTGAGATTTTCATAATGTGTGTTAATTTTTTTGCGCAGTTTACATTCCACAAACAACAAATTTATGTATGGATGATTTTCGTCATCAAATTAATACAATTTAGTCTGTTTTTCAATGAGTGGAATGAAGAAGGCATAAAGCATTTCAATATCATTAGGTACTGCCGTGGCAACATTGCTGAATAATAATAATAATAAAGGTCTTTATTCACAATTAAATTACAGAGAAAATCATTTTACTGATGTACAATTTGTGAACAGGCGAGATTCAGTACACTATAAAAGTGTACTGTTCCATCTAACCCTGAATCTAACTTTGAAAAGTCCAGTGGCGTGGTGTTATCGGTATTGAAGAAAGGAAATGAAATGCAAGTCAATTAACTCCTTAGTGGTTCATACAGTTAAGTACCCAGTTTAGTTCTGATGATTTCGAAAATTTGCTTCACTATTCATTATTTAAAGCCGAGTTCTCCTCTATAATCTAAGAGTTTTTTGACGGATGTTGTGGAATTTCATTGATCCAAAATTCAATTCATATTGATGACACAAATCCTGCTCGAGGAATTTATGGGTTCCGAATACTAGATTCATCTTCAGCAAGTCGACAGTCCCATAAGTCTCACGCATTTTTCGTACTCTGAATCGTGGGAAACCGGCCTATTTATCTACGTGATTGAATCAAAACAGAACGGTCACCGTAGACGACCAACAAACTGGATCTCCTCGCCGCGATCGACCGACGTCTCAAAAGACCATAACGCGATATCAAAGTGTTAAAATCTTCATTATTTCCAACGATCATCTACGACTTGACGTCTTGATCTCGTCGTCGAGCATGAGAACTCCAAAGATTAGACTCGGCTTGGCGTTTTTAGAGGCGAGTTCGACCGAGAAACGAATTAGAAATATACTGTTGATTGAGTTCTTCGGATTCGGGAAAAAAAATTGGTGCTATCGAATCGATTAGGTACGACTTTTTTTGGTCGATACGAGTGCGACAATTTTTTTTCTAGCGTGCGCAACATTTTGGTAACGGAAGGTGACGATGGAAACAATTTAGGAAGACGAAGCTTGAAGATTGATTCTTGAATCGGAAGATTCACTAACAACGGGAAGATTAAGAAAGCTGATGATCGCACACTCTCATTATAAGGTCACCGTTCACAACTAGTAGGGAAACTAATCCGATAAAGGCGCCACCGTGCATTCTATGGAATATCTCTATCCTTATGAATGAAATGTACAATGGCGCTCTCTATCCGAATATCGCTGAACCATTTTCAAATGCAACTCGAAATAAAAACACACTACATTGAACGCCCACCTCAAGGATGTAGTACTGTGAATGAAATAATTTATGGATAGGTGTAACCAAAAAAGAAATGAGAATTATCACAAGAAAAAAATGCCATGTAAAGAAGTTGGCCGAAAGAATAACAAGCTCGACACATTCGATGTTAAAGAAAAGTTGTCTGATCCCTTGTAGAGCCAACCCTTCAATATTACAATGCCTTTCCCTTCAAGCCCTAACTCCACCAAACCTACATTTTGGTAGAAAAGGATGTCTTGGTCATTTTGAAGTGAAATTATTGATGCAACGATTGGAAAACTGATGCAAAGTGGCCAAGTCATAATTCAAAAAATGTAGGTTTTGTTGAGTTAGGCGTCTTAGAGTAAAGGCTTTTGGCTATGCATGAGATCTGAAAACTTTTCAACGAGCATAAGGACTGAACGAGAATAAATTCGCTATCACAAAAACGCTTATATCTTTTGAACCACTGGACCGATTTCGAAAATCAAACTCATTTTCGAATCATCTTCTAATTCTAATAAAAACTGTTCTTACAATAAAAAAACCAAAACTATTTTTTACAAAATTCATGGATTTTTTCTGGAATTCTTCCCATCATGCTTCTTATAGTGTTCTCAGTCACTTTCTGGGATGCTGTCTTTCACTTTTGCTTGAATTCCGCTAATGTTTTCGTTGATTTCTTAGTCTTCTTCAATTCTCTTTTTACCAGGGCCCAATATCTTTCGATTGGCCTGAGTTCTGGGCAATTTGGTGGATTGGCCTCTTTGGGGACAAGAAACACCTCATTAGTTTCGTACCATTCCTTGGTGGCCTTGCTGTAGTGGCATGAAGCTAAATCTGGCCAAAAGATTGTTGTCCCATCGTGCTCACGTAAAAATGGTAAAAGTCGCATTCCTCGATGTATATCTTCGAGTCAACAGTGCCTTGGCCAACGAAAAATTGGCTCCTTTTCCCACAAGTGCAAATTGCTTGCCAAACCAGGAATTTTTTGGGAAACTTTGCTTATTTCTTCACGCGAAATTGTTCGTCAACATTTCCACGAGAATCTGCAGTATAAAATTCCTGACCAGGAAGTTGCGAGAAATCAGCCAAGACATAGGTTTCGTCGTCCATCACGCAACAGGAAAAAATTTTCAAGAAATCTTTTTTTAATTTCTTTGCTCTTGATTTCGCTTCTTGATTCTTCACAGCGTACCTGTCTGGCACTTTCTGCACTTCGTATGTTCTAAGCCCACAACTCGACTTGATTTTCTGAACGGTTGACTGCGAACAACCCACTATTTGGGCCACTTTCCGTCCTGAAAGGTTAGGATTCTTCTGAAAAAGGCTGATGGATTTCTTCACTTTTTTTGGGCTATGAAACCCTTTTTCCTCCTGGTTCCTTCCTTTCGGTTAATTGTAAGATCTTCGTTAAAGCGCTTAACAACTCTTGATACCGTTTCTGGACGAACGCGAGCCTCTTTTTCGATTCTTTTGAAGCTCCATTTTTGATTATTTTGAAAAAGTTTCACTATGAATTCTCGTGTTTTAACTTCGCTTGACATTTTGCGACAGAGAATTGGAATATCTATGAAGTAAATGTTCCACATGTTTCTGACGTTCATAACAAAGTTAACCATGATCATGAACAAATTTTGATTTTTTCTCAATTGGTCAAAGAGATATAGGCGAATTTATTCTCGTTCGGTCCTTATTAGTCTTGGCAACCAACTTTATTTCCAAGGAATGTTCTTGGAGCCATTTCTATTTCCTCAACTCGATCAACGTCGACCTCGATGCCTAAGTAATTCTCTCCGATCGTTCCACTTGTCCGACATCGTCAACCGAGAAGAGAAAAACCTCGAATTTCGAAGTCATGTACACCATATGCAAGCCGTTTAATGGCGTTACTGAAACGTGCCTCTCGGTTCGGCGGAGATATATGCAAAGTCAGCATTATTAACAAGGTGCAACAAACTACGGTCCCGTTTTCTGTACAACGGAACCCAGAGTCGGCTCCCGACGGGCACCTGGAGGCGTTTAAGCAATTAGGATGAAAATGTTTTCGTATAATTAAAAATGACCGCGCGAGAAAAAGGCGAGAAATATCGCGCGGCGAGATTACGAAGAGGCGGAATTGTCCAGCCAAGTTTTCAGAGTGTCCTGCGAGAAATACGCACTCAGCAAGGATAAACTGCAGCGTATACAGGGTGGTTAAGAAAAATCGAGTAAAATAAAGAAATTTTATTCCCAGAGAATTCAAGCATTTTAAGACTATCAATACAATGTATGGCCTCCACGGGCATCAATAACAGCTTGACATCTTCTTTGCATACTACACAGGAGGTTGTAGAACATTTCTTGAGGAATTTGGTTCCATAAACAAGGCAGAAGCTCTCTCAGATCATTTTAGGATTCTGGGGTAGGTTGATGATTATCTAATCTTCTTTGGAGCATATCCCATGCATGTTCTATGCAATTCAAATCTGGTGAGTGCGGAGGTGTTGGTAAATGTGGAATACCAAGCTCCTCGCGCGCATTCTCAACTATGGCTGCACGGTGCGGTCTATCGTTATCCTCTAGAAATTGAAAAGTTTCACCAATAGCAGCGTGAAAATTTGGCACAACATTGTCAATTACATGCTCCCTATAGTGTAAGGCGGTTATATTTCCAGGACAAATGTGTAGATTTGTGCGCCCGTTGAAACATATCCCGGCCCATACCATAACACTACCACCTCGGAATGGATGGACTTCTTGGACAAAGCGACGATTACGGGGTATGCGTGGGATTGTCCATACCCTTATTCTTCGAGAATCTGAAAATCGTCCAAATCTGGATTCATCATTGAAAAGGACACTACGCCATTGATCGTTCCAATTGATATGTTGCCTTGCCCATTCCAGTCTTTGACGCTTATGGTCACGTGTTAATGGAACTCCTCTTAATGTACGTCAAGAACCTAGATTCACCTCTCTGAAACGTCGTCTGATGGTTTCGATGGAAACTTGGACCCCATCTGCATTTTGAAGAAAATTCCGTAGCATTCTACACGTAGATGTAGGGTTTATTCTCGCCGAAACGGTGATGAAACGATCCTGAGCAGTTGTCGTTTTTCATCGCCCACCAAACCTTGGTCTTCCCAACACGGAACCTTTCTCCCTGAACCTATTCCAAAGTCGAGATTTCACACTTTGGCTAACTTGGAGCCTTTCCGCTACAACAACCTGAGTTAGGCCACCCTGTAGCATTCCGATAGCCCTAGTAGCCTCAGCGTTTGTTAATTCACGTCTTGGCATTTTCAGAAAACTCGTTTCAAATCGAAGCCGTTGATAAACTGACTTCATTTCAAAATAAGAACATTCATGAAGCATATGCAAAGAACCAAAATTCAGAAAAAAGGCGACCAGATTGACGAAATGTCTCATACTGATTTTATTGGATCGATTCAAGTTGTTATTGAGTTTTAAATGATTTTACAGTGATTTTCTCGAAGATTACATACTTTTGAAAACGATTGGATACGATATCCCTAACTCTTGTGGAGCAGTATACTAAAAGCCGACATCTTCAACGAACGGAGGTCAAACTAGCTGTTGGCGTGGGGACTATCGCCACGCACACTCCACACCTTGTTTTGAAAGTCAAACCACTAATCAGAGTACCTATGTTATTTAAAATACATCGTGGAAAATGTTGTCGTATTTCTCAAACAATCAGTGTTGTACGTACTCACAGCGTTCTTATTCTTCTTCTCCGTCCTCACAAGCAATTAGAGCCGGATCCGAAGGCAGTTTCGCAGATCTTGACGAAAAATCCAGTAATTAACGGCTCTCGAGCCAAACACTCATTACTTCATCACATTCTGCCGATGCAAAAATATCCAAGACTCGGCTTCAAAGGGTCGAAAGTGCCTTTGAACTAACGAACATTTTCATCGCGAGAAAGATCTCGTAATTTAATTTATTCGTCTCTAGTGGAGGCCAACTCGATCCGTTTAGCGAGTTTAATTGGAAAACCTGAAAGAAAGGGATAGATTCGATGAATTAAGGGGATTGATTAATTTCAAATTCGTGGGATTCGTTCAACTTGGTGTTTTTCATGAAGAGAATAAATAGAAACATTGGAAATCACATAAGCAATGATCTAGAGTTGACAGCTTTTGCATGCTTGATCAAATTCGTAGCTGGAGCGGTCCCTCTTTCAGATATTGAATCCGGTCAACCCTGCTTGACGATTGTTTCATTCTAATTCATTGATTTTCGTATGAATTTCTTCATGTTCTTTTATAGCTTCATATCGAGTTTTTAAAATATCAAGATGTCTTCAAGTCTCCATAAACAATCTTCTAGTCAATGATTGTTTCACTTCAAGGTTCTATCGTGTAAATCTTGCAGTGGCCTCTGAAACCTAAAATGTTGGAGCGATCTAGATAAGATCTCTCCATTCATATTTTAATTGAAATTTAATTTAACACAACCAATTACTTATTAGGTAACAAGCATAGCGCCGTCGTTGAGACACAGCCATTAACATCTAAGAGCACGCACATCCAAAGCAACCAGCTCGAAAGCGTCAAAATCGGTCACGCTTCAGAACTTGGCAGGCTTGCCAAATCGTAAGATTTTTTAGCGTTCTAAGAAAATTTTCGACTTGTTTCAATGTCCTTGTAGTGGGTTTTCTAGAAAAGTTCAAGAAACTGGGGAATTTCAACGAGGCAAAACTTATTTTTTTACAATGGCTCACCCACTATTTCATTCGTCCAATCTAAAGAGCTTTCTCAACCCTCAAAAATTCGTGTTGACACATACTATCGCCGGATTAAAATTGGATACTATTGATTAGAAATTCTAATTGAGCACCAAACGATGATGTTCAAAACTCATACTTTTCATTTTATACACCACAAAGTTTATATATAGGATGGGCTTACTCGGTTAAGAATAAGACCGAGATTTTCTGTGCCCTGTGCGATTCTATGGCTGTTCCAAAAGCATATACCTGCTCAGCTCCCCAACATACCTGCCTTCAGTCGCATTGTTTTTATACGGCTTAGCTCGAAGCCCTCAACAAATAGTTTTCACGTCGTCGGCCTTTAGTTCGCCACCCTTACAAAGTAAAAGTAAAAGTGAATTCATGTGATAAAAACTTTTATCCAGTACAACACCTACGAAACCAGCCAGAAGCAGATACGTAACTTTTCGTCTAAACAACCGTAAGTACCATTCCTTCAGTATTTACTTTGTGGTATTCATTCTATCAAACCTCCATTTTTTCTTTAATTCTCGAGGCGATAAGAATTGGTACAACAGTCCATTTCTTCTCTCCAAGTGAGCTCGTGTATATTATTCATTGGTCCTTCGAGCCGGATTGGTATCAATTTAATTGTCATATTGAGAGTTGAAGAAATCAAAATTATCAATTTTCATTTTAACACTGTTTATTCAAAGTGAAATACAAGTTTACGTCCTATCTGCATATACAGGGTGTTCGATAACTGGACAGCCAAAATGAAATATTATATCTAAAATAGAATTCTAATCATAAAACAAAGAATACATTTTTTCCATATCGACCTTCGTTTAGGAGATAATCAACTTATAAAAAATATTTCAATATTTCATTTAACATTTATTAATGGTATAAATATTTATGTATATAAATACATATTCCCGACATGCAGATCTCGCCTTACCATCACAGTATCCATAAACGTAAATAATATCAGCAATTTCTTCATTACTGAACTGCATTTTGAAAGAAGTACTATCCGAATGTCATGCACATTATACAAACATAACTAGTTAATGACAGGCCATCAAATAATGAACAAACAACTTGAAATTCCTACATGTTTACGTTTAAATTTTGTAGAATATCTATGACATGCATTTTTTAAAGTTTTTTCAAATATCTCCTAAACGAAGCTCGATATGGAAAAAATCTGTTCTTTGTTTTATGATTAGAATTCGATTTTAGATATAATATTTCATTTTGGCTGTCCAGTTATCGAACACCCTGTATGTCTGTGCCAACCTGCGTCAGTTTGAAGTGAAAGAATAAACCTTAATTATGGTCAACCGGTATCTATACTATCTATAATACTCTATACTAATATTATAAAGAGGAAAGATTTGTATTTTTGTTTGTTTGATGCGAATAGGCTCAAAAACTACTGGACCGATTTCAGAAATTCTTTCACCCTTAGAAAGCTACATTATCCCTGAGTGACATAGGCTATACTTTTCACCCGAAAAAATTAAGGATACCTATTATAACTTCAATAATTACAAAAAAATCAGCCATAATCAGCTATTTTCACGTGCGCTGCAAAAACCGTAAAGCTGAATACAGATTACTCTGACGTGACGTGTAAGGACGTCACGTCAGACGTGTACTGTGCTCCCATTGGCCTGATATGAACGTGAACGCACAGAACAATGTGTTGCATTTTTATATCACTCACATTTTGACGTTCACGTTCATATTTGGCCAATGGGAGCACAGTTCACGTCTGACGTGACGTCCTTACACGTCACGTCAGAGTAATCTGTATTCAGCTTAAGACTTACGTGGATACAATGTATGACGGAAATGTACCTCTTAAATAGTTCTACAAAAAAGTCCGCGATAGCATATATCTATCTCTCAAGATTGACTTGCTATTACCTGTTTATGGTAATCAGATGTTTTCCAAAATTATGCACTATTTGGGAGTGTGTTTTTATGAACTGGGTATTGATCCTCATCCAACCTAATACATTATTTATCCCCAGTATTTAATTTAGAACAAAATTGCCCTTCACATCATACAATTACAACGAGTACATCAAAAGATATGGCAGGTTGAAGTGTTGAAGATGAAACCGCCGCGTGAAACAAATTTCTCACCGGGCGAAACTGGGACGGCCTGCTTGTACTTTATAAAAGTAAATGAAGTAGATATAATAGCAAGAACTTTTGTGTTAACATCGTAAGCAATGAACTATTCTATTTTATCGCACTTGGGACAGCCTGTATAAATAAAAGAGAAATTCTGTGCATCTTTATGTATATCAAATCTGAATGAACTAGCCTAAAGAAGGATACCAACAACCTGCTCTTCATATTCCCATTTGGAATCTATCAACTACTCGAAAAATTTGGAAATAACGGAATTCTAAGGATTTTTTCAAGCTACATATATTCTGGCAACGTCGCGTTGTCTCCCCGCGGATGGTTTTCCAACACGAAATTTCAGCACCTTCTCTCTCATTAATTATCGAATTAAAAAACAAAAGCGCGATGGGCGTACGACGTGAGGCGTCATCTGTGAAGTTCTCAACGTCATCCAGTACGGTTTTGAACTGGTAATTTCTCATAAGGGGAGGCGTAGGCATTATTTTAATTTAAGGTGATAGGAATCGATGGAACTATCCGGTGTCGGTGTTAATGGAATTAGTGAAAGGTCATTATTTTTATTTATGGATGGACTGAAGAGGGGGAATCACTTCGTCATTTTTGAATCGTATTGCAGAGAAATTCGAGTATGAACAAACTTCCAACGAAATATTTTGGCAGTGAATAGTTAAAATAATTTCAAACCCTCTTTCTCAAATCAATAAATAAGCATCTTAATCATTTTTAATGAACTGATCTTGCGGAACTAGTTAACTAGAAAAGAAAAAATAAAAAAGTCTCAAGGCTATAAAAATTGTTTCGACCTCGAAAGGAAAATTCCTCCCTTGACTGAATTAAATCATTACAGAGTACATGCATCACGAATTTATAACTACCACCTGACGTGATGACGTTGAAATAATAGTTCTTCATTATAACACACTCGTTGACATTAATTGCTACCTCCTGCCTACCGCTGGAAGTGACTATCAAGAAATGCCCCACGTGAAAAATATTCGAGATAAGATCGCGGTTAGTGTGAACAGCCAGAGATTGATTCTGGGCCTCTAGACACGAACGTTGGTCAGATTTGTCGCTCTGATTCCTTTCCGGGAATTAGCATTTGACGAAATCGGTCGCATGGTGACGAGTTGTTATTGTGGATTTACTTTTAATTATGATCAACAGTTGAGGCAGAACATAAGGCCTATATCTCTTGAAACAATTGAGAAAAAATCAAAATTTGATCATAGTTAGCTTTGTTATGAACGTCAGAAACGTGTGGAACATTTACTTCATAGATATTCCAATTCTCTTTCGCAAAATGTCAAGCGAAGTGAAAACACGAGAATTTATAGTGAAACTTTTTCAAAATAATCAAAAGTGGAGCTTCAAAAGAATCGCAAAAGAGACTCGCGTTCGTCCGGAAACGGTATCAAGAGTTGTTAAGAGCTACAACGATGATCTTACAATTAACCGCAAGGAAGGAACCGGGAGGTAAAAGAGGTTTCATAGCCCAAAAAAGTGAAGAAAGCCATCAGCCTTTTTCAGAAGAATCCTAACCTTTCAGGACGGAAAGTGGCCCAAATAGTGGGTTGTTCGCAGTCAACCGTTCAGAAAATCAAGTCGAGTTGTGGGCTTAGAACATACAAAGTGCCAGACAGGAACGCTGTGAAGAATCAAGAAGCGGAATCAAGAGCAAAGAAATTAAAAAACGATTTCTTGAAACATTTTTCCTATTGCGTGATGGACGACGAAACCTATGTCTTGGCTGATGTCTCGCAACTTCCTGGTCAGGAATTTTATACTGCAGATTCTCGTGGAAATGTTGACGAACAATTTCACGTGAAGAAACAAGCAAAGTTTCCTAAAAAAATCCTGGTTTGGCAAGCAATTTGCACTTGTGGGAAAAGGAGCAAATTTATCGTTGGCTCGAAGATATACATCGCTTGAAGAAGCGACTTTCGCCATTTTAACGTGAGCACGATGTGTCAACAATCTTTCGGTCAGATTTAGCTTCATGCCACAACAGCAAAGCCACCAAGGAATGGTACAAAGCTAATGAGGTGGTTTTTGTCCCCAAAGAGGCCAATCCACCAAATTTTCCAGAACTCAGGTAAATCGAAAGATATTATTGGGCCCTGGTAAAAAGAGAATTGAAGAAGACTAAGAAATCAACGAAAACATTAGCGGAATTCAAGCAAAAGTGGAAGACAGCATCCCAGAAAGTGACTGAGAACACTATAAGAAGCATGGTGAAAGAATTTCAGAAAAAATCCATGAATTCTGTAAAAAATAGTTCTGGTTTTTTTTATTGTAAAAAGAGTTTTCAGAAGATGATTCGAAAATGAGTTTGATTTTCGAAATCGGTCCAGATATAAGCGTTTTTGTGATAGCGAATTTATTCTCGTTCAGTCCTTATTGCTTCTGAAATTGTTAAATTCGCGGTAATGGTCATAACACACTTGATGAATTACACCCCTCGCCTGACGGCTCCTGCTGCAAAATTCATCTGCGTGTGTTATGACTTACATTACCGATCATTGAACAATATACTAATATTGGAAAACCCTTAGATGGTGGCCGACTAATGAAAAGCGTGAGGTTTGGACTCTGTAATGGGGTTTTTCTCGTAGAAACCTTACCTCGAGCGCCAGCTATTGTTTCTGCTTATAAGGTAGAATAGCAAACCTGCCAAGATAGCTGCTTAGCCGGAGACAGAGTTCGGTTGTATCTAGGGTGTTAGCGATAACTGAGAAATCGAAAATAGAGCAATTCACACAATTTATTCAAACGGTTGAAATAGTGGTAAAAATGCAATAATGTCAAGAAAATATCAAATATTCAATAATAAGAAAATATCAAATATTCACCAATATCAAGAAAACATCAAATATGCATTAATCCCAACAAAATATCAAATATACACAGGTAAAGAAAAATGGTTCAGTTTTGCCTGACTGCGAGCATTCATTCAAAAGAAATATTTCACGGTACGAGTCAGCCAGAATAGAAGGGGGGGGGGGGGATTTGAATTAAACGGAGAATTTAAATCTACAGTTGAAAAATGGGAGATGGATATGAAAATGTACAGTGCTTACTTTCTGTCCGATATTCTTTCAGTCCGGAAACTCAAAAGAGTTATATTGTCTACTTAGCTTGTTTCACGTCTAGAAAGGTCGGGTTTGGCCAGGTTAAATATAAATGGTCAAACAGGACGCACCGAACTAGGGGCGCGAAGGATCGGTACCGAATCGGAATTCGACTGCACGTTCTATAGCATTGGTTTGCATGGGCCCTCCGGTCTGACTATGAGATTACTCTCCATAAAGGACAGACACTAATCGAGCACCGACTTACTCGGATAAACGTACTATAGGGAGTCTTGTACGAGTAAAGGAAGGTACAGAAAAATAGGACTGAAATGAATTGGATCGGTACTACGATTTCGGTGCACTAATACTCACTCGGTAAAGAAAAAAATCAGAAATTACTACTAGCAGCAAATGACGGAAAGTCGGCTATTGCTGACTACTGAAATCGCTATACTTTTAAATCGGAAAGGATTAATTCGAAACGCAAAAGAAAAGTACTCTACTGAAGCCGAAGCAAAAGTGAATAATGGATGACAGATGAGGGGAAAATCGCCTTTTATAATCTCCCTGAGGGGGGCGGAAACGGCAGGCGCAGAAATGCTACTTTTCTAGAAAAGTACTCCGGTAAAAACTTCTACGAATCTGGCTTATCGTACGTATGAACTAGAAAAACGGCGTTATCTACATTCTACGTGTTTCTTATGACTCTTTTTACTATGCATGTAAAACAATATCGAACGGACCATATTCGATCTTCTCGGTTTAATTCTGAACGGAAATGAAATGCAGGAATTTGAAATAAAAATCCGGAAAAATTAATTTAAAATGAAGGCCGATTTCATGATCAGAAAATCGGACTCCATTACAACTCTCCATTCTACATGAGGATGTGGGCTTCCCATTGCCAGTACATCTTAGCCTATAAGATCCCTCTAGCCTGCGCTTTGTTCATTTTCTTTTCTGCTCTGTCTAATTGCTTAATCACAGCAAACTGACCATCAGCGCAGTAAAACTTAGACCAGATCCCAATTGAGAATACCAAGCTGACGGAATTCAGACACTCCATCCTCGATGACCAATCGAGTTCTTGTTCGATCCGAGCAGAAAAAAAATTATCGTTAGCGAAAGGAAGAACATACGAACGACGGCTAATCAAGGGCGACACCTTCGTTCGCGGCCGCAATCTGTTATCGAAAACATCCATCTAAATAAGCAGGGAACTAACAGAGGAGGTTTCACGCAGAGGCAAATAATTCCGATGAGTTCTGGTTACGGTCAGATTACAGGTAGGTGTGAAACTCCAACCTTCTGGCGGTGACTTGGCGTTTCCTAGAGCCGGTATCAATTAAAATCGACGACAGCTGTACCAGGAACCTATATCGAGGAATCGATATAGTACTGTTGGAAACCGAAGGAAATTCGTGGGGATTTTTCCAGAAACCGTTATGTGCCGTTAGTTGAAGTTATAGTTAGAAAGGGGTTACAGTTCACTGCGACCTCAAGGTCTATTGTGCCCCCTAACAAAGCTTGTCTCACCACGCACTCCAAAGCTCTCCTTCCAGTTCTAGAGATTTAATTAAATCAATGAAATCCAAAATTCTGGGAAGGTTTCAATGCGGTCTGTTTTTCACTTCTGCAAGAATCTTGTCCAGAGGATTCTTCCCTTGCAATGGCAAGGTATTCCCCGACTAGGTGAATAGGAGTTGCTTCCTACTCCCACAGAGTTTACACTCTTCAGTGTCCGATAAACTCATTATCACCAGATGCTTCCTTAGGCGACAATGACCTGTGAGAAAGCCGGTGAGGAGGTATAGCTGGTTCTTACTGAGATCCAGATACTTTTCGGATCTTGCAGTTTCAAAGTGCCGAGGGAACTTTCTGGAGTGATTCCTAGGAGATTGTGTTTCCCTTTTGGTTTTTCTAATTCATTCAAAAGTTTTCTTTCATGAGATTAATTTACAATGAAAATTTTTTGACAGTTCTAACAACAAATCCAATTTTATGATTTTGTATCATATGGAACCATTTCAGCCAATCATGTCAATATTACATCGAAAACTACATCCAATGCAATTTTCAATCCCAATGATAACACGATAGTCTCATAAAATTATATAATAGTTCCATGGCAACATCATTCCAAACAAATTTCGAAATGTCACGTTTTGGTAATGTTAAAAAAATAAATGAGCTTATCAAAGAAAACATTCCCAGAAATACTTCCAATAGCCACAAATATATTTGGGGAATATTTATGGAATTTTGCTACGAACGATCATACGAATTGAATGAACGCAGAAGCTTGGAAGAATTGGCGTTTATACTCAAAGATTGGGCTGTCAATATGAGAAAAAAGAACGAAACAGAATTCAAAGAAGCAACGGTAAAGACAATGTGGAATGTTTCGAGCAAACTCTTACAAGAAAAGTTTTATAAGGACTACAACATTATGATTGTCCCGTTTAATAATATAATATTTAAACCAGCCCGAGATGCCCGCGGTGCAATCAGAAAAAAATTGCAAGCAGACCCAAGTATACGTAAATCCAGTTCAGTTTCGTTAAATTTGTCTGAAGTTAACAGAATAATATTGCTATGGGATGAAAATACTCCTGAAGGTCTTATGCGTAAATTTTATCATATCGCTGCGGTAGAACTAGCGTGGCGAGGAGGAGAGGCAGTTGCTTGTTTGGTGATTTTTTTTCAAATCGAGAAGAATAACGATGGTTCTCCAACAAATCGCATTGAATACAATCCGGTATTTAGTAAAACGTACCAAGGTGGTTCTAAAAGCTGTACAAGTAGTAAATGGTTGGTTTCCAATAGTGAGAGACCAAGCTGCCCTGTACGTCTTTTTCATAAACTAATATCAAAACGAGGCGAAAATATTACCTCACCACGACTATTCTTGAAACCAAATCGATATTGGAAAAATGAAGTTGACAAATGGTACGATAATGTACATGTTGAAAGGAATACCATAAATAAATGGACTAAATATGCTGTCGAAGCAATTGGCTCGAATGTCAAAGAAAAAAAGATAACGAATCATTCAAATAGATCAACAACTGTCAGTCAATTAGCAAAAAGTGGTGTAGAGGAACAACAATTGCTGAAGATTACTGGTCATAGCAATCAAAATTTTATCAAACCATACCTAAACCTCGATCAAGAACACCACAACAACAACAAGATAATAAATATTATGCGTGGAAATAGATCTTCTATACAAGAGAACAGCAACGAATCTAATGTTGAGTTGAATTTTACGAATTGCACTTTCACTAATTGTACTTTCAATAAATAAATAAATGTTTTGTTGTGTTGAGTTATACATTTTTTCTGTCAAAAAATTTTCTGCCGAATATTCCTCGGACATTGATAAATGCCTCATAATTTTATAACCAATATCTCAAGCTCGAGCTTTCGATGGTCATAAAATTATATCGGCTATTATCAAGGTTCTAGGGATATTACTACTGACAATAAATCAGTTGAAGACTGAACTTGTTCAATACACTGCTCAACCCTCAACTCTATTCGCAGCAAATTCGTTGTAAAACGCTTCTCCATGGCTAAGAACGAAGAAACCTGTCGTCGCCTCGTCATCAGTCGGCCGAAAGAAACAAACTAAGCCATTCGACGAGAAGATCCCCGCGTCATCTTCCCGTCATTAATTTTCAAAAACTCACTTCCCCCTGCTCGCACTCCCCCAAATCCCCCCGCCGCCGCATCTAATCAACCCTCGGCGTGCGAAATTCATATTCCGCCGTCGTGATTGACAGCAACGGACCAAATTATTCGATAAAACCGCCGCCGCCGCCTCGGTAGAAACTGTGGCCTCTCTGAAGTCCTGCCCCTCTCGATCCCGCGTCGCTGCCCCCGACCGCGGCGGGATCCCCGAAACCCCCCTTTACCGCGAGTTATCGAAACCGCTCGGCTGACTTGTCAAAGGGGGCTCTCGACGTTTTTCTGCGGACGGATCGGCCCCGATTTTCGAGTAATCACCGAAACGGAGTTTTCTTCTCGATGGACGTCGAGTTCGAAACTTCAAAAGGATGTCTATCTGCGGATGAACAAGTAGGCTGCTTGAGTTTTCAGATAGACAAACGAAAACATGTAGTTATAATCGCAAATGGCTTCGTTGTCTTGCAAGTTCGGAGCGGTCATTCGTCGGGTTACAACCTCAGCACAAAAGTTTATGGCTGCACGGTGCGGTCTATCGTTATCGTCTAGAAATTGAAAAGTTTCAGCAATAGCAGCGTGGAAATTTGGCACGACATTGTCAATGACATGCTCTCTATAGTGTAAGGCGGTCATATTCTCAGGACAAATTTGTAGATCTGTGCCTCCGTTGAAACATATCCCGGTCTATACCATAACACTACCCCCTCGGAATGGATGGACTTCTTGGACATAGCGACGATTACGGGGTATGCGTGGGATTGTCCATACTCTTATTATTCGAGAATCTGAAAATCGTCCATATCTGGATTCATCAGTGAAAAGGACACTACGCCATTGATCGTTCAAATTGATATGTTGCCTTGCCCATTCCAGTCTTTGACGCTTATGGTCACGTGTTAATGGAACTTCTCTTAATGGACGTCTAGAACCTAGATTCACCTCTCTCAAACGTCGTCTGATGGTTTCGATGGAAACTTGGACCCCATCTGCATTTTGAAGAGTATTCCGTAGCATTCTACACGTAGATGTAGGGTTTCTTCTCGCCGAAACGGTGATGAAACGATCTTGAGCAGGTGTTGTTTTTCGTCGCCCACCAAGCCTTAGTCATTCCAACACGGAATCTGTCTCCCTGAACCTATTCCAAAGTCGAGATATCACACTTTGGCTGACTTGGAGCCTTTTCGCTACAACAACCTGAGTTAGGCCACCCTGTAGTATTCCGATAGCCCTAGTAGCCTCAGCGTTTGGTAATTTACGTCTTGGCATTATTAGAAAACTCGTTTCAAATCGAAGCCGTTGATAAACTGACTTCATTTCAAAATAAGAACATTCATGAAGCATATGCAAAGAACCAAACTTCAGAAAAAAGGAGACCAGATTGACGAAATGTCTCATACTGATTTTTATTGGATCGATTCAAGTTGTTATTGAGTTTTAAATGATTTTTCCGTCGACCATAGAATAAAAGCTCATTTTAACGCACTCGAAATCATCCATTAATGACCCCTATTAATGCATGATTTTTTGTATTAATGCATGATTATCATGGCAACCGAACATAAAATCAAAGACTGGTCTGTGATAAAATATTCAGTCGGAGCATAGATGCATCTATGTCGGAGCACTATCGAGCTGTCAAATTTAATTATTCGCTTTCGATCAGGATCTGATTTTATCAGTTACGCTATTTTACATAATGAATATCGAAGAAAAAATCCCATTGACACTGCTAGATGTGGGAAAAACTGCTGAAGCAGCAACTTTGAGTATGCTACCTGATGGAAAGGGCCGACATTTATGAGAAAACCTAGGAAGAATTTCGATCTTGGTGCAAGGAGAAGAACGTTCTGAAATTTTCGGTAAACGTTTTGTTGGCATACTTTACGTGTAGGTACTGCAGAAAAGGGGCAAATTCATGGTCAAAGTATTCGATGCTGAAGACAACATTGATATAAGCAGATACCACAAACTGTTGATCGAAAAAAAAAGAACATGTGGAAGAGTTCATAGCGAATGCTCCTAATAGTATTTTGTTGATGTCTAAGGTAAAAATAAAAGTCAATTGAATCGTTATCCAACTTATTCTCATGAAAAGAATGTAAACTATTCAGAATGTCCTATATTCCATCCATGAATTTTTCGAAAACTTCTTTAGTGAGCATTAATATTAATATATAGAAACGAACACAGAAATTTACATTATGTCAAATTTGTCTATTACGCAAAATAAAAATCTTTTTGAATCCAGAGTTTATTTTCAATTTATGATGAGGTCGACGAAAAAATCTTGTAATCCACTCGTTTATTAATCTAGCGATTAATGGTCTCAAACATTAACGCGCTCGCTCCGCCCACGCGTTAAGATATTTCGACCATTAATCGCTGTCATTAATAAACTAGTTGATTAAATAACTATTTCCGTCGACCATAGAATAAAAGCCCATTTTAACGCACTCGAAATCATCCATTAATGACCCCTATTAATGCATGATTTCTTGTATTAATGCATGATTATCATGGCAACCGAACATAAAATATTCAGTCGGAGCATAGATGCATCTATGTCGGAGCACTATCGAGCTGTCAAATTTAATTATTCGTTTTCGATCAGAATCTGATTTTACCAGTTCTATTTTACATAATGAATATCGAAGAAAATATCTCTTCGACACCGCTAGATGTGGGAAAAACTGCTGAAGCAGCAACTTTGAGTATACTACCTGGAAAGAGCCAAACATTTATGAGAAAACCTAGGAAGAATTTCGATCTTGGTGCAAGGAGAAGAACGTTCTGAAATTTTCGGTAACGGTTTTGTCGGCATACTTTACGTTTATTGCAGAAAAGGGGCATTAAGCAAATTTATGGTCAAAGTACGAGTATTCGATGCTGAAGACAACATTGATATAAGCAGATACCACAAACTGTTGATCGAAAAATCGAAAAAGACCATGTGGAAGAGTTCATAGCGAATGTTCCTAATAGTATTTTGTTGATGTCTAAGGTAAAAATAGAACTCAATTGAATCGTTAATCCAACTTATTCTCATGAAAAAATGTAAACTATTCAGAATGTCACAACATGTCCTTTATTCCATCCATGAATTTTTCGAAAACTTCTATAGGGAGCATAAATATTAATATATAGAAATGAACACAGAAATTTACATTATGTCAAATTTGTCTATTACGCAAAAGATCTTTTTGAACCCAGAGTTTATTTTCGATTCATGATGAGGTCGACGGAAAAATCTTGTAATCAACTCGTTTATTAATCTAGCGATTAATGGTCTCAAACATTAACGCGCTCGCTCCGCTCACGCGTTAAAATATTTCGACCATTAATCGCTGTCATTAATAAACTAGTTGATTAAATAACTATTACAGCGATTTTCTCGAAGATTACATACTTTTAAAAACGATTGAATACGATATCCCTAACTCTTGTGGAGCAGTATATTAAGCGATAAGAAATAATGCAGTTGTTATTCGACTTCAACACAAACAAATCGGATACAAAATTCTCCTCAAATCTAACGCTTAATAAGGTCCTTGTGAAAGGACAAAGTAATCCGAAAAGAAGCAACTCGACCGCCCAAAAATCCAATTCATTACCGTGGACGGAAAGGGGGGTACGACCGCAGAGCATCCCCGAGAGCCCCCGGATTAGTCCGGGCCGCAAAGTTCGGTCAAGGAGCGGCGGCAATCCAATAAATCCGATCCTCTCGTTCCCCACAATCAATTAATCCATAAGTCAGTGTCCTTTGCGACCGGGACGGATATTAAAAAAGGGGGTTCCCCGGTGTATTCCGCTCGTTTTGTCGGCGAGATGACATCCTCTTTTTAGGATCCCGAGGATCGGCTGTCTGGGAGATATCTAGCAGCGATTTCAATTAAACTGGTGGACGGATCGGAATGAGCCGGAGGACAATGGACGCCGCCGCCCCCGCTCCCCTGCGATGGAATTATTAGACTGCGTACTTTTATGCGATGGGGATGTTTTCTGGGATCTGGGGTCGAAACAATTTTTCTTCTCCGAAAACTGGCTTCAAATTTAATTTGAATGTGTTTCATTCAAATGTAGTTTTTTTTATTTCAAGTTGCATTTGAAAATGGTTTCACTTTGACAACTGAAATTTTGTGGGTGAACTCAGAAAGGGTAAGGACTGAACAAGAATAAATTCGCTATCACAAAAACGCCTCTATATCTCTTGAACCAATTGAGAAAAAAATGAAAATTTGATCATAGTTAGCTTTGTTATGAACGTCAGAAACATGTGGAACATTTACTTCATAGATCCAAGTCTCTGTAGCAAAATGTCAAGCGAAGTGAAAACACGAGAATTTATAGTGAAACTTTTTCAAAATAATCGAAAATGGAGCTTCAAACGAATCGCAAAAGAGGCTCGCGTTCGTCCGGAAACGGTATCAAGAGTTGTTAAGCACTTCCACCAAGATCTTACAATTAACCGCAAGGAAGGAACCAGGAGGAAAAAGAGGTTTCATAGCCCAAAAAAAGTGAAGAAAGCCATCAGCCTTTTTCAGAAGAATCCTAACCTTTCAGGACGGAAAGTGGCCCAAATAGTGGGTTGTTCGCAGTCAACCGTTCAGTTCAAGTCGAGTTGTGGGCTTAGAACATACAAAGTGCAGAAAGTGCCAGACAGGAACGCTGTGAAGAATCAAGAAGAGAAATCAAGAGCAAAGAAATTTAAAAAAAGATTTCTTGTTGACAAATTCTTCCTGTTGCGTGATGGACGACGAAACCTATGTCTTGGCTGATTTCTCGCAACTTCCTGGTCAGGAATTTTATACTGCAGATTCTCGTGGAAATGTTGATGAGCAATTTCGCATGAGGAAACAAGCAAAGTTTCCTAAAAAATTCCTGGTTTGGCAAGCAATTTGCACTTGTGGGAAAAGGAGCAAATTTTTCGTTGGCCAAGGCTCTGTTGACTCGAAGATATACATCGAGGAATGCTTGAAGAAGCGACTTTTACCATTTCTAAGTGAGCACGATATGTCGACAATCTTTTGGCCAGATTTAGCTTCATGCCACTACAGCAAGGCCACCAAGGAATGGTACGAAGCTAATGAGATGGTTTTCGTCCCCAAAGGGGCCAATCCACCAAATTGCCCAGAACTCAGGCCAGTCGAAAGATATTGGGCCCTGGTAAAAAGAGAATTTAAGAAGACTAAGAAATCAACGAAAACATTAGCGGAATTCAAACAAAAGTGGAAGACAGCATCCCAGAAAGTGACTGAGTACACTATAAGAAGCATGATGGGAAGAATTCCAGAAAAAATCCATGAATTTTGTAAAAAATAGTTTTGGTTTTTTTATTGTAAAAACAGTTTTCATTAGAATTGAAAGATGATTCTAAAATGAGTTTGATTTTCGAAATCGGTCCAGTGGTTCAACAGATATAAGCGATTTTGTGATAGCGAATTTATTCTCGTTCAGTCCTTATTGCTCTTCATTATCGAAACATTTCCAAATGTTCTTCCATACCTCTTACAACATCGCAGATTTACAAACGACAAATTATCGAAAACGCACCCTGTATACACCTCCAAACGTCACCGTCCCCAGCTCCGCAACAGCCGCCCCATTCGGCGGAGACAAATTGATCCCGAAAACGTATCCTAGGAAACCCCCCCTCCGCCCTTCAGGTACAACGAAACCGGTCCCCCCCTACGTGCGACGTCCGTCGCACGCGGCGTCCCGGTAGGTTCTGAGATCGGATCGACGCGCCGCGACGCCACGCTCTTGTTTTAGCTCATTGGGTCCGAGCGGACGCCCGGCCAGCGCCGCAATCGATACCGACGCCGCCCGACCAATCGCTGAGCGTCGCGAACCGGCCTTCTTTTGTCTCGGCGCCGTCGAAACAATGGAGGACCGACGACGTCGTTTTGTTCGTCTCGCGACGCGCTCGGACGCACGCACGCGAGTCCGAGATTCGGAAAGGTCTGTTGACCCAGTGTGAAACGGGTTTTAGGTTTTTGGGGGAATACGGCTTCATGGTGCTATGGCTCTAAAAGCCCTTTTAGAGGCTTTTAGAGCCAAAGCACCCTATATCGCATGTTTCATGGGCAACCAAAGCCTTATACTACTGTAAGGCTTTGGTTGCCCATGAAACATGCGATAGGGTTGATCCAAACCAGTTATAAAAAATTTAAAACAAATCGAAAGAAATTATTTAGAAATAAAACAAAAAACTTGACCACTAAACGTTCAGATAAAGGGAGGAGAACAAGATCTGTAACCTATTGACCTATTGACATAGCGTTAAAAAATTCTCAATGGAACGTTTCACTTTGACACCTGTACTCCATTCACTTCTACAAAGTATTCTGGTTGGACATTTCACCGTGTATATTTTGAAAATCTTAGGTTATAGTCATTTTACTGTCAGATAAATTAGCAACGTTGTCCTTTCTACATAGAGATCCTAATTACGTATTTATCAGAATGTTTATTTACTTTGGGAAAATAATGGATTTGAGAAAATATTAGGTGAATTCAATAATTCCAAAGACCTGGCGAATGTTGAAGAAACTTTTTTCTCCGTTATTACTGGAAATACATATTTCACGTATATAAACATGGTTAGAAGATTCAGTTAGGCTATTTTTTTGTACGGAAATCGAGAATCGAGTGTTGAAATTTCACAGAAAAATAAAAGACAGAATAGTCCATCATTTCGTGAAAGTTTATTCGAAAGAAGAATAAAAGTACTCGAATAACCCGACAGAAAAACTTCTAAACGAACAGACGGACCTATGGTATTCCCCACTTTTCAGAATTCTCAAGAAATAAGCCTACAGAAGACGTTTGAATACCTTTTTGGCAACTTGAAATACTCCAGTTTGAAAATGTAGTAGTACTACGAAACCTGTGTGGCCCAAATAGTGGGTTGTTCGCTGTCAACCGTTCAGAAAATCAAGTAGAGTTGTGAGCTTAGAACATACAAAGTGCAGAAAGTGCCAGACAGGAACGCTGTGAAGAATCAAGAAGTGAAATCAAGAGTAAAGAAATTAAAAAAAAAGATATCTTGAAAAGTTTTTCCTGTTGCGTGATGGACGACGAAACCTATGTCTTGGCTGATTTCTCGCAACTTCCTGGTCAGGAATTTTATGCTGCAGATTCTCGTGGAAATGTTGACGAACAATTGCGCGTGAAGAAATAAGCAAAGTTTCCTAAAAAATTCCTGGTTTGTCAAGCAATTTGCACATGTTGGAAAAGGAGCCAATTTTTCGTTGGCCAAGGCTCTGTTGAGTCGAAGATATACATCGAGGAATGCTTGAAGAAGCGACTTTTACCCACGGATACTCAAACACCGGTCAGCGCCCTTTCATCCCCTCCATTCTCGCAAGCATGTGATGACGTCAAATTAGCCAACGATTTGAACTTTTGAATGAGATGAATTGCTTTTATCGCTAATAATCGCGTATGAATGATTTTTCTAGTATAATTTTGTTTGTAAAATAAACCATATTGACCTAAAAACGAATTAATATGAAAATATAATTGCTGCAGCTATATTTTTATTAAATTCTACCTTATTTTGCCCCCCCTTCTTGCCTTATACAACACGGAAGAATATAAGATTTTTCGGTCGTAGAAAGGGTGCTCCAATTCCAATATTGTAAATCTAAATTCATTGATTCAAGAACAAAATATTGGTAAAAGTAGTTTGCATTTATTAAGAAAATTAGGTCCATGAATGAGCTAGGTAGGTACCAAGGTACTCTAATCCAAGCAAATAGAATAACAGAAAATTCCAAACCTGATACTGTAAATCTAAATTCATTGATTCAAGAACGAAATTCTGCTAAAAGTAGTTTGCATTCATTAAGAAAATTAGTTCTTCGGAAGGGCTATAGGTACTCTTAACGAGCAAATATATACCAGCAATATTTTATGTTGAAAGATGGTACATTTTATCTTAAATAAAAAACAAATCTGTTAAAATGTTTTTTTTAATGAGCATTAAATTTTCAACATCGATCATAAATATAGCATGTGTATGAGATATTGTTTGATATTTGTTCGAGCTGTCTGCTCGTCTCAAGTTTTACTAATTGAAATAGCTGCCTTAGCATCTCAATTTCTTTCTGTTGCTGACTATTTTTTTCTAGCAGCTGTTCGTATTTAATTTTCCAATCAATTTCTCCTGCAGATGGAAGATTATCTGTAAACGAGAAGATTTAGAATGAGAATATAACAATAATAATAATCGATTTATTTAGAACTAAAGTAACCGCGTTGGAGACGTGAAAAAATTTGTACTCACCAAGTTTGGGTCCCAGATTACGAAAATGAAAACGATAAGTCAGCAATCCTTTTAGTTTTTCCAAGAAAAAATCCCAAAGGTACGTTTGGAAGGTAAGGTTATACATAGTTCTAGGCAGTTTTCTTGTATTTTCTCAATCAAGACTCATTGGAAATGTTTTATTTCTGAGTCCTACTCTAATTAATGAACTGAAATAATATCAAAAAGTACCGTTTTTCACCCACAAAACCAAGAAAACTTCAAAAACAGTACACACTACAATGTAAACACCGTATCTGTTGGCTAATTCTACGTCACAACATGGATGCCAAAAAGTGGTGGGGTGAAAGGGCGCTGACCGGTGTTTGATTATCCGTGACTTTTACCATTTTTACGTGAGCACGATGTGTCAACAATCTTTTGGCCAGATTTAGCTTCATGCCACTACAGCAAGGCCACCAAGGAATGGTACGAAGCAAATGAGGTGGTTTTTGTCCCCAAAGAGGCCAATCCACCAAATTGCCCAGAACTCAGGCCAATCGAAAGATATTGGGCCCTGGTAAAAAGAGAATTGAAGAAGACTAAGAAATCAACGAAAACATTATCGAAATTCAAGCAAAAGTGGAAGACAGCATCCCAGAAAGTGACTGAGAAACTATAAGAAGCATGATGGGAAGAATTCCAGAAAAAATCCATGAATTTTGTAAAAAATAGTTTTGGTTTTTTTATTGTAAAAACATTTTTCATTAGAAATAGAAGATGATTCGAAAATGAGTTTGTTTTTCGAAATCGGTCCAGTGGTTCAAAAGATATAAGCGTTTTTGTGATTGCGAATTTATTCTCGTTTATAATCGAATTTTACTTAAACTTTTATATGGGCGTATTTATTTGGTGATACTTTTTCATTGCTTGGAAGGCACCTAACACGATCCAAATAAACACAATTATAACAATATAGAAAACCTATCCAAGTGTAGAATGGCAAAGAATTATTAGTTTACCCCGAAAAGTTACACCGTTTTCAAAAAATAGACACAAACTTGTCGGTAACTTTTCGTATTTATGAAAAAAATTGCCTATCGAGCTATTTAAGAAATGAACTAAGCAAAACAATAATAATAATAATGATATATTGCGTGTTCAAAACTCCCAACAGTTGAAAGTCTAATGCATACGATGTCCCGCGCCTCCGCCATTTTGCATCCGTAATTTTTATACCAAAACTCTACTGCTTGGTCAGCTCGATTCGAATCGGATCGCCGGCAGTGTCGGCGTGATCACCATCGGGCCGATATCGACAAATTTCCGGCGCGTAATTGGATAATCATCCCGCGGTTGGGGCATTGTTCTCGCGCCTCGACGAGATGCTCGCAAAAGAACAACGAGGAGCGCACAACAACGTTGTTGTTCATTAATAGTGTTTTCCGCATAATCGCCGGCCATAATCACAATAGTGCTCGTCGGGCCTGAGAGTGACACAAGCCATTGTCGACGTCTTTTGTAGCGGACGTCCTCGGCGAGTATCGATTGCGCGACGGGGTAGCGACGCACAAATGTTAATGCGGTTTACCTGGACGTAATATTGGTGGACGAGGTCAGTTTTCGAAATGAGTGTAACATTCCAAGTTTGTAAATCCTAGGAACATTATGAAAAAGAGAAAAGGGGCAACTCTGCTCTGAAGAGCTGAGGGTAGAATTACGTTAAAGGGGGTTTTATACTTATATTTTTGGCTTGTGATGTGATCGTCTAGATTGGTAGAACTCTATGTTATGTCGTAGCAATTCAGATTCGTAATAACTCAGATTAGTGAAATATAGGATGGGAAATAATGAGGTAAAATTGATAAATAAAACACTAGATTGGACATGAAGGTGGAACAAGAGCCCTTTATTCGTCCAGCGCCATAGTTCGGGGAACCATAGCCTATGAAGGAAAAACGAACGAGAATCAATTGAAACTCAAAGCAAAAAACCTTCTAGCATTACAGATGATATGTTTACAATCCATAGAACACTTATTAACAAGACGAGCACTGGTGATATGTACAATATGGAGCTTCCTATACTCCGGTAAGGTTATTACTGGCACAATTGTGATAAAAGCAGAATCCAATACATCCAAAGGTTATAGGCATATAGAGTGTGTCACCTGATTATTAATGAAATTCATAAGCAGTATCCTTGTAGTTCCTAGTGTGAGAATCCTTCCTTTTAAGTGTTATGTGTGAGATCATAGCAGTCGCGTTGGTTTGGAAGTGACGATAAACTCTTTATATTTCCTGTTAACTGATGAACGGTGGAACCAGATCGAAGCAATCCTTCACTTGCCTGGCTCGCCATGGCCCGAAGACGAGGCTATGTTTACTGGAGACGTTCGTTATAGAACTTCCAGAGGAGGTCGCACTGCCACTGTTGTGGGGGCTATTCTCCTTGGCACAGATGATATAAACAGTTTATCCTAGGCCCCCAAACCAGTAATTATTGTACGTAAAATATTATCCTAACAGCAACAACTCCAAATGTCTATACCATTATGTCGAGTGAATAGTTAAATGTGCAGTAAGCCTTACGAACAGTATAAGAATATTCCAAATGGGTTGGTAGTAGAACAGAGTTCCACAATATTCAATAGAAATGCAATAATAAAATAGAACAAGCTTGCATGAGATTAAATCCTGTGAAATGAAACAGTTATTTAAATGGAGATCGTGTACATACCAGATAACAAAGAAGCGTCTTTAAAATATACTAAAATGGCGGATTCCTAGAAGAGGAACTCCATTTCAAAGGGACACTATTGTGATCCAGAATCTAAGTGACAACCACAGAATAACAGACCCACGCCGAGTGAACAAAAGAGAAGCCTCCATTCGTTGTCGTTTCCGAGCTTAATTTTTTCTTCCACAGAATCGTATTTCTTCGATGGTCACAGAAGAACGAGTTTACTTCATGGTGGATCTTCGATATGATTAAAATCTCCTATTTATAAAGATGCGAATTGCCTAAAGTATTGCTTGAAGTCGTACTAATATTCATCATTCATAGAATTATAAAATAATATCAAATAAGTTCATTCAACGTAGTTCCACGTTTCGACAATAGACGTTGCAAAGCTGGAAGCCATGGAGTCTGGCAACGGCGCATTTCATTTCGTTGCAGGGTAGGAAATTCAGATATGTTACATGAGGCTTCAAGTTCCTTCGAATACGACTTATCGTCAAGTTCGCACGTTTTTAAGACGGCTGTGGCCAAGACGACAGAATAGGACAACCGGCAACGTTAGCAAACAATAAAGGGTTATCTGAAATAAGACATTCTAAGAAAAATGTAATTTTGTTTAGAAATCTGATCGACTAAAGGACCAAGGACCATTGGCAGATACAAGGGGGGGAGGTTTATGGAAGCCATGGCCCCCTTGGACCTCGAAATTGACAACAATCCCTTTATTAGTAGTCCTATAACGTTAGTAAAAAATTTGATGCCCTCCCCTGAAATAATTCATGACCCCCCCCCTAAAAAACTGTCTGGATCCGCCAGTGTGCAGGACCCTATCCTTTTGGATGGCGTAGATTCTACTTGTCGAATGTCAATAAAATGACAGCTTCAAAATTAATATCGGGCTATTCGAAATAACACCTCTTGTTCGAGGATACATATATTGAAAAATTCTCAGCCTACCATAGAACCAAACAAAATTTCAACGTCGAAATATTTTATTACTCAACATAATATTCTCCTCTTAATTGGATACATATAAGTATTACAGCGAACCTGTAACGTCTCTAGACCTTTAAAATAAAATGTGTCTTCTTGCTCTGCAAACCAGTCCTCCAGCTTTTATTACCTCCTCGTTGGAAGAAAATTTACGACCTTTTAAATTTTTTTTTCAGTTGAGGAAAGAGATGATAGTCGGACGTAGCCAAATCTGGTGAATAAGGGGGGTGTTCTAGTTATTCTAACCCTAAATCACGAATTTTTTGCATGGCAACATGAGATTTGTTTCCTGGGGAGTTGCCTTTCAAAAATCAAATATTTTTGGATAGCTTTCCGCGTCTTTTCTCTTTAATTTTTTCCCGTAGAGTGGTCAGTAATGTCGAATAGTAATCTCTAGTTATTGTTCTACCCTTATCCAAAAAATCAATCATGATTACTCCATGGCAATCCCAAAAAACTGAAGCAAGAACTGTTCCAGCAGATTTTTTGATACGAAACTTCTTAGGTCTTGGAGAACCAGAGTGTCGCCATTCAATCGATTGTTGCTTTGTTTCTGGATCGTAGAAATGTACCCAAGTCTCATCCATAGTAACTATTCGGTTTAATAAGTCTACATCGTTTTCAAATCGAGCACAGATCGAACGCGATGCTTCTACCCATGCACGCTTTTGGTCAACATTCAAACATTTGGGGATCCATTTCGCAGAAATTTTTTTCATGTCCAAATTGACGTGAACTATATGATGAACGCGTTCGTATGAAATCTTCAGTGCTTCAGATCTCCATTTTAGCCCAATTCGACGGTCTGATAAAATCATGTCATGAACTGCATCGATCTTTTCGGGGACTGACATAGAAACTGGCCTTCCCGATCGGTCATCATCTTCAATGGAAAATTTACCTCTTTTGAAGCTTGCCATGCAAATTTTCACGGTCGCATACGAAGGACATTGATCACCAAGGGTATTAAGCATATCTTCGTAAATCTGCTTACCTCTTAACCCTTTTAAATACAGGTACATGATGATGGCTCGATACTCCAATTTTTCGATTTTTACAATTTCGGTGGACATCTTTTTTTATTTATTGAGTAACTCTGGTTTACTTTTTTGATGTCGAACTCTACACTGACACTTCTAATAAGTTATTGTTTGTTGATATGGTATCGCAATATTTTGTTTATGCATGGAACTGGTCTAGGCTAACTAGATATCAATACATCCTCGTATTGGAAAACCCTTTACTTGATCTTTGGTATATTCCAAATCTGTCAGGAAAATAAGACATTGCAACAAAACTAAGGTTCCAGAATAATCTAGAAACCTCCAAGGGACACTCATCAATCATAGAAGCAGTATGGTCAAAGACTCCCGAAAAAAAAACCTTCACTCTCTGTTCAACTAGTGTTTCTAGTGATATTAAAAACGCCGGAAAAAAAGGGAATATAAAGGCACTTCCTGAACAATTATCATCAAGGGAAGCAACGCATCATCCTGAATTCTAATGAGCATCGACACGTGAACGGATCGACAGTATCTGATCGAATCGGTCAGGTGGAAGCGGGCCTTTATCTACCATCGCTCCGACTGACGTAGGACCATCGAAACGAACACGTGTTCTACACAATCGTCTTCTTTGGTCACGTTCACGAAACACAAATGTATAATTTCTATTATCATTATTAATCATGCAACGTTTTCGGCCAGTCCATTCACAATCTATTTCGAAGAGAATGGACAGTTTTGTAGATTCCAATTGGAGCATCTTTTCGAAAATACGCATTTGCGAAAACACCCTGTAATTCTGACACGATGATATGCGGTTATATCAGTGAGTTGTATATTGTATCTATACTATCTATACTAGTCTATACTTAAGGTCGGCGTTTAAAGCGAATAGGAAATCTCCTCCGATAGAGGCGCCACCGTGCATTTTATGAAAGATCTTCATAGAACTTACATTATCACTATAAGTTCTATGAATATCTCTCTAATCATGAATGAAATGTACAATGGCGCTCTCTATCCGAAAATCGCCGAACTATGAAATATGTCAATTTGTGGGTAAAGCAGGAATTTTTTCCCGCCAAAATTTGAATTTGGCCCTTTTCTGCCAATTCCGTATTTCAAGTTGATCTTCTGAACGAAATTATCAGTAGATTCACTTTTAATCGGAAGTTGAACTATTTTCATGGGTCTTTCTGTTGAAATAAAACAGAAGCATGGGTTGGCTCATTTTCTTCTATTTTTGAAAGAAAAAAAATTAACTGTCGGAATGACATCGATTAAAATTATTTCAACAAGAACCCTAATCCTTTCTGAGTTCACCCACAAAATTTCAGTTCTCAAAGTGAAACCGTTTTCGAAATCAACTTGAAATAAAAACACACTACATTGAACGCCCACCTTAATATTATAAAGAGGAAAGATTTGTATTTTTGTTTGTTTGATACGAATAGGCTCAAAAACTACTGGACCGATTTCAAAAATTCTTTCACCCTTAGAAAGCTACATTATCCCTTAGTGACATAGGCTATACTTTTCACCCGAAAAAATTGAGGATACCTACTATAACTTCAATAATTACAAAAAAATCAGCCAAAATCAGCTATTTTCACGTGCGCTGCAAAAACCGTAAGACTTACGTGGATACAATGTATGACGGAAATGTACCTCCTGAATAGTTCTACAAAAAAGTCCGCTATAGCATGTATCTTTCTCTCAAGATTGACTTGCTATTACCTGTTTATGGTAATCAGATGTTTTCCAAAATTATGCACTATTTGGGAGTGTGTTTTTATGAATTGGGTATTGATCCTAATCCAACCTAATACGTTATTTATTCCCAGTATTTAATTTAGAACAAAATTGCCCTTCACATCATACAATCACAACGAGTACATAAAAGATATGGCAGGTTGAAGATTTGAAGATGAAACCGCCGCGTGAAACAAATTTCTACTCGGGCGAAGCTGGGACGGCCTGCTTGTACTGTATATTTCTCATATTTAATTAGGAACTGATGTGTTTTTTTTGTTTCAGGTTCAACATTGAGGAGGACTTCTTGTCACGATGGAGACTTCATCTTATGTCCTTTATTGTAGTCAAGTGGAAATAAATGTTTCGAAAATTTTTTTCGTCTCATTGCCCATCAGTCGGCATTCCTAAAAACTATCGCATATAAAAATACGAGCGCTGTTAGATTCCTCATAGCCTTGAGCATTTCCACAACAAATAATCTTATGGCCACCAATTTAATAACAGTTACTTGAGTGGATTCAATAATAAATGTCCCATTCGAATAATAAATCATTAAATCAATCTACTCAAAGAATTTGCATATGTCATATGTCAAGTCTTTTAGTATAATGTCCATATAGCTTGTCGGCATTGATGTTGAGTACACACCACCAATGTTTGCTCAACTTTGACAGGCGCGTGCTATATAGGCTGGAAATTTCACTTTGAGCCTTACATTCTGTTTGAACAACTTTTTTGTCATCGATTTTAATATGAATATAGAAAACGATACAGAATACAATGATACAGAATTATTCGAGTATATCAATATAAAAAACATCTTGAATGCTATTGAAAATACCTCAGAATGCTAAATTGTCTTAACGATGTTCGAAGGAATTCTCAGAGTTTCGTATATTTTCTGAAAAAAAAACACCAAAGGACTGAACGAGAATAAATTGGCTATCACAAAAACGCCTATATCTCTTGAACCAATTGAGAAAAAATCAAAATTTGATCATAGTTAGCTTTGTTATGAACGTCAGAAACATGTGGAACATTTACTTCATAGATATTCCAATTCTCTGTCGCAAAATGTCAAGCGAAGTGAAAACACGAGAATTTATAGTGAAACTTTTTCAAAATAATCAAAAATGGAACGTCGAAAGAATCGCAAAAGAGGCTCGCGTTCGTCCGGAAACGGTATCAAGCGCTTCAACGAAGATCTTACAGTTAACTGCAAGGAAGGAACCGGGAGGAAAAAGGGGTTTCATAGCCCAAAAAAAGTGAAGAAAGCCATCAGCCTTTTTCAGAAGACTCCTTACCTTTCAGGACGGAAAGTGTTCGCAGTCAACCGTTCAGAAAATCAAGTCGAGTTGTGGGCTTAGAACATACAGAGTGCAGAAAGGGCCAGACAGGAACGCTGTGAAGAATCAAGAAGCGAAATCAAGAGCAAAGAAATTAAAAAAAGATTTATTGAAAAATTTTTCTTGTTGCGTGATGGACGACGAAACCCATGTCTTGGCTGATTTCTCGCATCTTCCTGGTCAGAAATTTTATACTGCAGATTCTCGTGGACATGTTGACGAACAATTTCGCGTGAAGTAACAAGCAAAGTTTCCTTGAAAATTCCTGTTTTGGCAAGCAATTTGCACTTGTGGGAAAAGGAGCAAATTTTTCGTTGGCCAAGGCTCTATTGACTCGAAGATATAAATCGAGGAATGCTTGAAGAAGCGACTTTTACCATTTTTACGTGAGCACGATGTGTCAACAATCTTTTGGCCAGATTTAGCTTCATGTCACTACAGCAAGGCCACCAAGGAATGGTATGAAGCTGATAAGGTGGTTTTTGTCCCCAAAGAGGGCAATCCCCCAAATTGCCCAGAACTTAGGCCAATCGAAAGATATTGGGCCCTGGTAAAAAGAGAATTGAAGAAGACTAAGAAATCAACGAAAACATTAGCGGAATTCAAGCAAAAGTGGAAGATAGCATCCCAGAAAGTGACTGAGAACACTATAAGAAGCATGATGGGGAGAATTCCAGAAAAAATCCATGAATTTTGTAAAAAATAGTTTTGGTTTTTTTATTGTAAAAACAGTTTTCATTAGAATTAGAAGATGATTCGAAAATGAGTTTGATTTTCGAAATCGGTCCAGTGGTTCAAAAGATATAAGCGTTTTTGTGATAGCGCATTTATTCTCGTTCAGTCCTTTGGAAGACCCCAGTCAACGGAATATCTGAGATTCCGAATAAAAACGCGATAAATTGGAAAGGAACAAAAATGTGTGTGTGGCACCCAAGTAATATTATTTATAAGCGTTATTAAAAACCGGACGGTGGCATAAATATTTCCACATAGTCCAACTTTATGCATAAATAAGTAATTAAGGGTTATAATTTATCGAATTCACGTACAGCTGAAATTTATACGTTTCTGTATGGAAATCGAAATGGAATAATGGGACGGGATTGCTCGATTGCTGGGAGAGGAAGTTACAGGTGCGCCAAAATAACTTCGCGTTCATTAAGTTTCGTTTTTGAGATGGTTCGAATTCTATCGATCGATGAGATGGTCGAGATGGACACTCTGTAGCACTCAGATCGTATCATTCGCTAACGAATGTGTCGGATTCTCATCTTTCATTTAATCCATTGCCATCAGACATTCATCTGGCAACAGTGTCATTATAAGTTTTTTTTTCAGTATCTGTCATTTCCTTGTGTAAAAACGATAGTTATTTATGATATGAGTATTAAAAGTGACGTTTCATTTTGTGAGTGAAAAAGTTGGTGAAATGAGCGGAGCGAATTGAACAATTTCACGAACAAAATAAAATCACTTTTATTTTTTATTGTGGCATTAACACAAATGCCATATAATGTTTTTTGTACAACTGCCCTATTTTGATAATGAAATGGGCGAATTTGCAATGACAATAAACTTCAAAATGCATTTTAATATTCAAATAATCAAAAGGTTGTTGTGAATGGCAAACGTTGCCAACGTTATGATTACTAACAAATGCGAAAAGACGCTGTCATTTCAATTTCGTTCCCGTCCAATTTTCGTCTTGGGTTTTTAACTGCTTAATATGTTTGTCGAGAGTCCAATTATTAATAAAAGTGACGATTTGGTTGTTCCTGTGGATATTGAAGAGCAAATCTGGAACTCCTACCTAAAAAATCTGTTCAGCAGTACCATATTGCATATAACAATTTCCTGGTCTGGTGTAAATTGAAAAATGTAGAAGGGAACTTCAGTGAACCTGTTTTTTGACATACTTAAAAGAAAAATTCAAAACATGGAGTTCATCTACTTTGTGGAGCAAATTTTCAATGATAAAGTCAAGCGCCCTTATTAAAAATGGTGCCCATATTTAAAACGGAAAAGTCAAGAATATCGTCCCAAAAAATCGAAAATTCTCACTCGTGAACAAGTTGAAAAGTTTATAAATGAGGCACCAGATGAGAAATACTTGATGGTTAAGGTTGCAACTATTTTCGGATTATTTGGAGCCTGTCGGCGTGAAGAATTGTGTGATTTATCAGTGGAAGCCATCGAAATAACAAATAAATCATTCAACTTCCAAACACAAAAACGAAAGTCAGTCGTTCTTTCAGTATTATTGGGAAGTATGTTGACTATTTTCATAAGTACTTTGCACTGCGCCCTTCTGTCATCAAACATCGTCGTTTTTTCCTGAAATACATGAATAATAAATGCACTGCCAATCCAGTTGGTATCAATACATTTGAGAAAATTCCATCTATTGTTGCCGAATCCCTCAAACTGCCAGAACTAAAGCAATATACAGGACACTGTTTTCGAAGACCCTCCGCTTCATTGCTAGCAGAATCAGGAGCAAATATTACGGATATAAGAAAACATGGTGGATGGAAGTCTACGACGGTAGCCGAGGGCTATACAGGGTCTTTCACGAGGAACCTCACCCATATTTATACGGGAAACTACTGAACGTATTTTCATGAAATTCAGCACTTATAACACGTATTTCACGATGCTGATGAAATCTAAAATATTTTCAAGGCATGAGCACCTCCGGTTTTTCCGGAAATGACGTCAACTTCCGTTTTTCAAATTAGAACACCATTTTTTTATTGCAGAAATAGATTCCTTAGAAAATTTCAAGTTATTTTGATGTAACATTTTTCAGTTTTGGTTGGAAAATTCTCTGTGAGCGTGAAAATTCGAAAAAAAAATCTAAAATAGAGCTCCGCTGAAACAAGAATAACTTCGAGGTTTTTGGATGGAAAATTTTCATTTTTGGGATTTTTCAAGATGTAAGATTGATGTATCCACTTTAAAAATCGAATTCGCGATTCATGATACAGGGGGTGAAAAAATCGCTTTCAAAGTTAGGGATGACAAAATCGTGAAAAATCAATTTTTTCAAATTAGAACCTCATTTTTTTATGGCAGATATTGAATCTACGTTAAAAAATAATGTGAGTGTATGCATCACACCCTTGCCCTAAAGTGGATATTTTCTGAGTTATTCACAAAAAACTGTTTTTCGTTTTGAATTTTCTATTTCTTTTCCCTTCACGCCAAAAAGATGAAATTTTCAGGAACTGTTACTTAAACCATGTTTTAGATTTTACTACCCTAATATGCAAGAGAAGAAAGTTACAGGTTGTTCCTAAATAGATGGCGAATTTGGATTCGAATTTGTATCGGAAACCTCTTTATTTCAACTAATCGGCCATCGGTTTTCTCTCCAGTGATAAATAAATAATTCCTTATGAACCATATGCAAAAACTTACCATGTTTTACATTCTTTTTTTTTAATGATAGATATCATTAATTACATGCTACTGAATAAAGAGGAATTTGGCAGATGTAATTAATGATATCTATCATTAAAAAAAAAGAATGTAAAACATGGTAAGTTTTTGCATATGGTTCGTAAGGAATTATTTATTTATCACTGGAGAGAAAACCGATGGCCGATTAGTTGAAATAAAGAGGTTTCCGATACAAATTCGAATCCAAATTCGCCATCTATTTAGGAACAACCTGTAACTTTTTTCTCTTGCATATTAGGGTAGTAAAATCTAAAACATGGTTTAAGTAACAGTTCCTGAAAATTTCATCTTTTTGGCGTGAAGGGAAAAGAAATAGCTGAAAATTCAAGACGAAAAACATTTTTTTGTGAATAACTCAGAAAATATCCACTTTAGGGCAAGGGTGTGATGCATACACTCACATTATTTTTTAACTTAGATTCAATATCTGCCATAAAAAAATGGGGTTCTAATTTGAAAAAATTGATTTTTCACGATTTTGTCATCCCTAACTTTGAAAGCGATTTTTTCACCCCCTGTATCACGAATCGCGATTTCGATTTTTAAAGTAGATACATCAATCCTACATCTTGAAAAATCCCAAAAATGAAAATTTTCCATCCAAAAACCTCGAAGTTATTCTTGTTTCAGCGGAGCTCTATTTTCGATTTTTTTTTCGAATTTTCCCGCTCAGAGAGAATTTTCCAACCAAAACTGAAAAATGTTACATCAAAATAACTTGAAATTTTCTAAGGAATCTATTTCTGCAATAAAAAAATGGTGTTCTAATTTGAAAAACGGAAGTTGACGTCATTTCCGGAAAAACCGGAGGTGCTCATGCCTTGAAAATATTTTAGATTTCATCAGCATCGTGAAATACGTGTTATAAGTGCTGAATTTCATGAAAATACGTTCAGTAGTTTCCCGTATAAATATGGGTGAGGTTCCTCGTGAAAGACCCTGTATAGGTTGATCATTCCATTGCATATAGAAATGGCATTTCTGAAAAAATTCTCCCAAACTCAACAGATTTTGGATCATCATCATCCAATATTGTACTTTCGGTTTCTACAAGTACTGATGGTGTCACTTTTAATAGCAGTTGTACAAGATCCTCTGAAGGAATCGAGAAGTTTCAATACGATTTCACGATCAACCTTAAATATTCTGCACACCAGCCATAAACGAAACGATCTACATGTCGTAAACAAATCCTCCAAAGTCGACTGCGGAGTTAATTCGATGCGGAATTTATTCAGGAGCGTGTTAAAAAATTCAAAAGTGTTCCTGACATTAACACCACAACAACATGGAATTAAGATTTCCTCTTATCATTTATATACCCCCGTCACGGCCTGTACCAGATAACGTATGTACTTGTCAGGAGATTTACATACCGGGTTTTATTTATGTGAAAGGACGCTGCGTGCCCGGCTTCGGATCAGAAGCTGCCTACTCCTTCAGGTTGATGAATTGTTTCGTTTATGAGGGTGCCTTGGTGGAATTTCCAAAGTAAAACAGTCATTTGTGAGAATTTTTGAGTCAAAAATTTATAATTCAAAACAACGACACATTTATTTATTTATTAAAAGTACATTTAGAAAAAGTACAATTATTAAAATTCAACTTAACATCAGGTTTGTTGCTGTTCTCTACAATAGAAGATCTATTACCAAGCATAATAAAGGAGATTCATATTCCTCAATCGAAACCTATTCAATATCTTTACTAGTATAAAAGTTACAGGGTAGTCGACTCATCAATACACGCTCAAACACCATAAAACCACTTTAAAAAGATAAACGGTTCATATTTTCGAAAGAATCAATCATTTAAGAAACTAAAAGTATTCCTATTTTTGTTTTCAATAAAACGCGTCGTTTTCGAGTTATTTCCAATTTTACCCGGAGAAATTTTACGAAAAAATCATTAATTTCAAGAATAATATGAATGAGTCTCTGAATTAAATATCATCGAATATTATTTCTTCTCTGGTCTTTAAACGAGTTTTCAATGTTGACACAATATTTATCAACTTTGTCGAGACATTTTAATAATAAAATCACACAAATGTGGGAGATAAAATTAAACACCAAGGAGGATTTAATACGCACAGTTTCTATTGAAAACTTATAGTTACCGGTCCATATTGAAGTTAAATGTCGATGAAATAAAAAATTCGGATAAGAATGATGAATCTCGATACAAACTACTTATTAAATTGAAATTAATGAAAAATTATACGATACCTGATAATCTGTGGCGATGTTTCTATCTAAACAACATCCTCTTGGAATTTTATAAACTCGACTTGGTTGAAATTATATTAATTCACTTCACATAATAATCACATTAGAACAATAAGTCACTGAATGTATTCAGATTATTCAGAAATTCACATAGGTAATGTTTACAGTTTGTTCAGAGACTCTGGTTTGTTATTGTTTAACTTTGGCCTCCAGATAACCATACTTCGGTTTTCGCTCTACGCATGCGTGGTAAAATTTGGAAGCAAAGTCGATTTATGATGGAAACGGCAGAATTCATAGATATTTATACCACGGTACACAAATGTATCGTGATTTATACTATGTTTCGTGAAAAATCCTTAACCTCAATGAAAATATCAGCAAGCTGACAACATCTTTTTGAAATTTCTGTGCAAAAATTCACAGAATCGATACAAATTAGATTAGGTTAGGTTGTTTAATAATAAATCTGAATGAAAAGTCTCTCTTCATGATATTGTTAGGGAATTTCGAGGAAAATATGAACAAGTTATTAGTGTTTACAGACTAATCTGCAGAAAAATCGAAGAAGGAACTTATTTTGGTGGAATAAATGTGGCTTTTTAGTTGCAGATATAATCCGATGAAACTAACTGCTTTTGTTGAAATTATCGTGTTTGTACTGTTTGTAACATTTTTATTCCAATAAGGTTAGTACTTGACTACTTGAGTATTCCCTAAATTGGGCCTAAATGTATAAACTCAATTTCTTTCGAGAAATATGAACTTTGAATCAATTCCACAGTATCATTTCAGGGACGTATTTAGCCCAATGTTTTTTTCAAATGGCTATATCTTCTTAACAGAGCCGAATTCGGAAAAATGGAAAATGAAACAAAGGTTTCTTTGGCCTCAAGAATCTTCAGTTAAAATATATGTACAAGTCAAAGACTCTCCCTGTATACATTAATTGTTGATGAGATTGGATTCCAACACGAAAAACAAGCTTCTTCATTTGTACCCATGAATAAAAATGTGAGGGAATTAGATCAGACGAACGAGGTGGCCATTGTATTGGTCCTCCTCGACCTATTTATTCATTCGGTAAATGTTCATTCAGCCAACTGACTAGTTGCCTTCTTCTATGTGGTGGTGCACCATACCTTATAGTTCTAACAATGTTGAGCTCTAAGTGATCAATGAAGTCAAAAAGGTGGTGCTCCAAAACATTTAATACAAGGCTGCATTTAAACGATCATTTATAACATGAACTGGCATCAAATCATATTCCTGAGTCATAAAAGAATGCATTGTTAATCGAAACGTACATCAAGTGTCAAATGAATAAGTGGAACTAGCGCTCAAAAACGTTGAGGTAGAACCTCTGACTTTTCAGTGGCCGTTTCGAAATTCCACCGCATCACGTTCAAAAATGATTTCAGCTTTACTATGAAGCTGCTTTTGTTCCTCTAACCCAGTTCCTTAGACACCGAGGCCAATAACGCCGATGTACTCGACGCATTACTCAACGATCTCTTGATCGTCGTTGGAAAAATACCGATACCGTACCCGCAAAGTCGAACCGCTCGTGAGGCGCGGATCAAACCTCTCCGATCGATTAATCTGTCCGTCCTAATGACATCGAACGAATTCATCTCGCACCTTCGGGGCCAGATATTCCACCGTGCCGTACTCAACCGACGGTGTCAGAGGACCGCCTTTGTCGGCGCGCTATGCCGGTCATTAGACTCTGACTCAGCGCGATCGTTTCCCGAAGATTCGGACACGTCGAAACATCGAAATGTTTGACGGCAGTTAGATTAATGTTTTCACGATATTAGTTCCCGTGCCCTTCCCCCCCGGACCAGGTTTTCCTGGAGGTGACTCCGCTCTTTTTCGGGGACCATCACACGTCGTCCCGTGACAGTTCGGAATTTCGCCCGATACACGACGTCGTTACGGACGAAAATGCGGTTATAATCGATATCTACTGGCTGCGGCGAATATTTCACCATTAAAAATGCCGAAACAGTTTTTTACCGGCATGGAATGAAGCCCATATGATCTATTGGAGCGTTCACACCATTCCGATCCACCTAAACTCCATTCACTGACGCAGGTTGGCACTCGTAGAATATCGACAATGTCAAAATAATTCTAAGAGACGTTGCCATTACATCCATTGATAACAGTATGAATCTAAGCTGCATCCCACTTTAGAAATATACTGCTCCACAAGAGTTAGGGTTATCGTATTCAATCGTTCTGAAAAGTATGTAATCTTCGAGAAAATCGCTGTAAAATCATTTAAAACTCAATAACGACTTGAATCGATCTAATAAAAGTCAGTATGAGACATTTCGTCAATCTGCTCGCCTTTTTTTCTGAAGTTTGGTTCTTTGCATATGCTTCATGAATGTTCTTATTTTGAAATGAAGTCAGTTTATCAACGGCTTCGATTTGAAACGAGTTTTCTGAAAATGCCAAGACGTAAATTAACAAACGCTGAGGCTAATAGGGCTATCGGTATGCTACAGGGTGGCCTTACTCAGGTTCTTGTAGCGGAAAGGCTCCAAGTCAGCCAAAATGTGATATCTCGACTTTGGAATAGGTTCAGGGAGATAGGTTCCGTGTTGGAAAGACCAAGGCTTGGTGGGCGACGAAAAACAACACCTGCTCAGGATCGTTCCATCACCGTTTGGCGAGAAGAAACCCTACATCTACGTGTAGAATGCTACGGAATACTCTTCAAAATGCAGAAGGGGTCCAAGTTTCCATCGAAACAATCAGACGACGTTTGAGAGAAGTGAATCTAGGTTCTATACTCTGTTCAAATATAAGCGACTACGACGTAAACAAAGTCGCGCACACGAAGGATGGGCTTCGTTCAGGTAAAGACTTGCTTTCAGGGCTCCAGGGTCGGATCGAGGATAGTTCACACAATCATATAAACTTGATATTATTCTCTGAATGGAATACACATGATTTGAATAGACAAATGTGAACGTTTCGTTCTTTTTCGTGGATGGCCCAATATACCACCTTCAGATGCAGTGTCCGTTTCTGAATTCGACATTATTGTCCGGAAAAGATAACTGTGAAATCGTTCTAAGCTTTAAGTACGATCCTGGCAGTCTTTTGGGGGCGTGAAAAGAATTATACAGCCGACCGTTTCACCAATCATATGTTAGTAATGCGCAAAACAAACCGATTTGGTTTGTTTGTTTACATTCTCTTATATTTGAACAGACTATAGACGTCCATTAAGAGGAGTTCCATTAACACGTGATCCTACGCGTCAAAGACTGGAATGGGCAAGGCAACATATCAATTGGAACGATCAATGGCGTAGTGTCATTTTCACTGATGAATCCAGATATGGACGATTTTCAGATTCTCCAAGAATAAGGGTATGGACAATCCCACGCATACCCCGTAATCGTCGATATATCCAAGAAGTCCATCCATTTCGAATGGGTAGTGTTATGGTATGGGCCGGGATATGTTTCAACGGGCGCACAGATCTACACATTTGCCCTGGGAATATGACCGCCTTACACTATAGGGAGCATGTCATTGACAATGTTGTGACAAATTTTTACTGCTATTGGTGAAACTTTTCAATTTCTAGACGATAACGCTAGACCGCACCGTGCAGCCATAGTTGAGAATGCGCAAGAGGAACTTGGTATTCCTCATTTACCAATACCTCCGCACTCACCAGATTTGAATTGCATAGAACATGCATGGGATATGCTCCAAAGAAGATCAGATAATCATCAACATACCCCAGAATCCTTAAATGATCTTAGAGAGCTTCTGCCCCGTTTATAGGACCAAATTCCTCAAGAAATGTTCAACAACCTCGTGTGTAGTATGCAAAGAAGATATCAAGCTGTTAGTGATGCCCGTGGAAGCCATATTGATAGTCTGAAAATGCTTGAATTCTCTGGAAATTAAATTTCGTTATTTTACTCGATTTTTCTTAACCACCCTGTATAAGCTGCAGACCTACAGGCTAAAATTAATTTGCAACTTGAAATCATATTGATATGAATTTTCATCACAAAACTCTTTATTTTAACTATATTTTTTTACAATTTAGGTCAGTATCACTAACTCATGTGGAGCAGTTTATGTCTTCCCAATTCAGTGTATCATTCACAAAGATTCCCATCAGAGTAGCTTATTCGTCGAACCATCTATAGATTTCGGACAACTTTTTCTCTTTTCGATGCTGTTGCATCGAAAAGACAAAGAAGTGTACGTACAGAACAAAATATCGTTGCTGTAAGTGATAGTGTTAATGAAGATCCAGATTTGTCTATTCGTCGACGTTCACAACAAGTTGGACTGTGTGCATCCACCACATGGAAAATTTTGCGTGAAGATCTTGGTTTACACCCATACACGATCCAACTGGTTCGAGAACTTAAGCCGCTTGCACTTAATAAGCGTCGTTTGAATGCTGATTGGCCCTAAAACAGCTTGAAGTTTATCCACTTTTTTATCGAAAGTATTCAGTGATGAAGCTCATTTCTGGTTGAACGGCTACGTAAACAAGCAAAATTGCCGTATATGGAGTGAAAACAATACTCAAAAAGTTTTGCAGGTTCCATTGCATCCTGAAAAATGCACTGTATGGTGTGCTTCACACGCTGGCGGCATCATCGGTCCATATTTCTTTGAAAAGGATGCTGTAGCTACTGGTAAAGTGAATTGTGCTCTTTACAGATCGATGATCAATGATTATTTGTTTCAAAATTTGAATGGTATCTACCCAGAAGTGTTTTGGTTCCAACAAGATGGTTTGGTTCTTTGCATATGCTTCATGAATGTTCTTATTTTGAAATTAAGTCAGTTTATCAACGGCTTCGATTTGAAACGAGTTTTCTGAAAATGCCAAGACGTAAATTAACAAACGCTGAGGCTAATAGGGCTATCGGAATGCTACAGGGTGGTCTAACTCAGGTTGTTGTAGCGGAAAGGCTCCAAGTCAGCCAAAGTGTGATATCTCGACTTTGGAATAGGTTCAGGGAGACAAGTTCCGTGTTGGAAAGACCAAGGCTTGGTGGGCGACGAAATACAACACCTGCTCAGGATTGTTTCATCACCGTTTCGGCGAGAGGAAACCCTACATCTCCGTGTAGAATGCTACGGAATACTCTTCAAAATGCAGATGGGATCCAAGTTTCCATCGAAACCATCAGACGACGTTTGAGAGAGGTGAATCTAGGTTCTAGACGTCCATTAAGAGGAGTTCCATTAACACGTGACCATAAGCGTCCATATTTCTTTGAAAAGGATGCTGTAGCTACTGGTAAAGTGAATTGTGCTCTTTACAGATCGATGATCAATGATTATTTGTTTCAAAATTTGAATGGTATCTACCCAGAAGTGTTTTGGTTCCAACAAGATGGTGTTACACCTCATGCTGCTACCGTAACATTTGATTTATTGAAAGAAAGATTTGGCGAGAACACTATTTCGAAAAATGGTCCAATTAATTGGCCTCCAAGATCATGCGACATAAATCCAATGAAAATTTTCTTTGGAGTTGCTGAAATAAGGTCTGGTCGAATGCGGTTCCTCAGAGCTAGTCGTTGTTGACATATCCGAATTTTTTTTTGTAAAACATAAATGTTAAATAATAAAACACTTCAGGGTGGTTCACTTGTTGTTTATTCACAGTTTATCAGTGGGCAAAAATGGTACACTCAGGTTATGTTATGTTTGTCACTAACTTGACCTTGTCTCTTAGGATGCGGCGTTGTTAGAGAGAAAGAGAGCGTAGAGAGGGATCATCGAAAGCCATCGATTCACATCACAAAGTGTTTGTACATTAGGCCTATGCAATGGCCTCAGAACCTGTGCTTGGAATCAGCAAAAACCGATGCAGGACCCTGATTGAGGAGTGGATAAAACAAAGACACCGACTGGGAACAGAGCGACGGGCAAACACACAGCAAAGCCATGGTAGGACGCACAAGCCAAACCTTGACAGCTGACTTTTTGAATCTAAACAGAATTAAGGCACGCATAATAGTAGGTCTACTGACGGGACACTGCGGCTCAGAAAACATCTGAACACCATAGGAATACTTGGAGAACCCGTGGATTGCAGACTCTGCGGCGAAGAGGAAGAAACAGCTTCTCACATAATCTTTGAATGCGACACGCCTTGGGAATAAGGCGCCACAGAATCTTTGGTGAAATCAATCCGGAAACGGGAATGAATCCGAAAAACCTCATAAAAAGGCTACTGAACCTGATAAAGGACACAAACCTATTCTCGTGAGGAACCACTGACGAAAGAGTGATACAATAGACCCAAGTTGGTCGCAGTGTCACAGGGAGGCCAAGCGCTAACCCGGTCTCTTGTTTTTCAGCTTATCAATCAATCAATCAATCAATGGCCTCAGCATATAGGCACAAAATTCAAATTGCTTACATAATTGGCATGAAATTATCTAAAAAAAAAATTGACTTCAATCTCAATTTAAATGTGTTTTATTTCAATTTAAAGTTCTATCACTCAACAAAAAACATCCGATATCTTCAGAAAAATATTTATTTCTGACGCGACCATCGGAAAACCAAAGTCTCATTAATCCATACCGGACAAACCTAAAATGTATCAGACTTACATGCGCCCATAAAAAGGCCCATTTATAAAAGAAATCAAGACGGATCCCGCCGCCCACCTCGCCGTGTAAAACAAGTGGCAAGCGCACGTAGAAAACATATTTAAAACAGTAGAAATTAGACTTGGACAAATTCCGACTCGGACGACCATAAATATCTCGTAGATGTCCCGGGCAGATATCGCTGCCTCGCCGCTGGAGCTCTGAGCATCGTATACGACGAATAACGCCCATAATGCCGCAACTATTCTCGGTTTCGTGTCATTTACATAATCTCTAATGGGCACATTCATCCTCTTCTGTATAAACATGCCGGGGCACCTACGTCCTGTGCGGCGGTTTCATTCACGAAAACTTTTGTCGCTCGTGGAAGAGTGAAACCGAAATCGATTCCGATTGGCATACTTTCGATATAGGTCGGCCGAAAGTTTCGAAGAGAGGCATATTTTAGAACGGTTTTCCTGAAGATTGAAGAGACGACGTACAACCTTTGAAGTCATGCAGGCTGGATGAAATACAAGAGGAGAATGGACTGCTGTACCAATCCTTATCACCACGAGAATTAAAGGATAAAATGGACGTACGAAATAGAAATACATAAATACCACAAAGTAAACTGTCTGTAGGAAATGGTCTGACTGAGATATACAGGGTGTTTCACAAGCTCTATGACAAACTTTGACAGAATGTAGCTGTGCTTCTTTTGAACAATTTTTTGGCTTGATGGATACGTAAATGAGCAGAACTGTCGATTTTGTGGTGAAGATCAGACAGAACCAATGCAAGATCTACCAATGCATCCAGAAAAAATCACCCTACAAAATCATGATGAAATTTTTTTGACAGTTCTAACAACAAATCCAATTTTATGATTTTGTATCATATGGAACCATTTCAGCCAATCATGTCAACATTACATCGAAAACTACATCCAATGCAATTTTCAATCCCAATGATATAGATAGAGTCTTATAAAATTATATAATAGTTCCATGGCAACATCATTCCAAACAAATTTCAAAATGTCACGTTTTGGTAATGTTAAAAATATAAATGAGCTTATCAAAGAAAACATTCCCAGAAATACTTCCAATAGCCAAAAATATATTTGGGGAATATCTATGGAATTTTGCTACGAACGATCATACGAATTGAATGAACGCAGAAGCTTGGAAGAATTGGCGTTTATACCCAAAGATTGGGCTGTCAATATGAGGAAAAAAGACGGACAGAATTCAAAGAAGCAACGGTAAAAACAGTGTGGAATGTTTCGAGCAAACTCTTACAAGAAAAGTATTATAAGGACTACAACATTATGATTGACCCGTTTAATAATATAATATTTAAACCAGTCCGAGATGCCCGCGATGCAATCAGAAAAAAATTGCAAGCAGACACAAGTAAACGTAAATCCAGTTCAGTTTCGTTAAATTTGTCTGAAGTTAATAAAATAATATTGCTATGGTATGAAAATACTCCTGAAGGTCTTATCATATTGCTGCAGTAGAACTAGCGTGGCGAGGAGGAGAGGCAGTTGCTTGTTTGGTGAATTTCTTTCAAATCGAGAAGAATAACGATGGTTCTCCAACAAATCGCATTGAATACAATCCGGTATTCAGTAAAACGTGCCAAGGTGGTTCTAAAAGCTGTACAAGTAGTAAATGGTTGGTTTCCAATAGTGAGAGACAAAGCTGCCCTGTACGTCTTTTTCATAAACTAATATCAAAACGAGGCGAAAATATTACCTCACCACGACTATTCTTGAAACCAATTAACCAAATCGATATTGGAAAAATGAAACTGACAAATGGTACGATAATGTACCTGTTGGAAGGATTACCATAAATAAATGGACTAAATATGCTGCCGAAGCAATTGGCTTGAATGTCAAAGACAAAAAGATAACGAATCATTCAAATAGATCAACAGCTGTCAGTCAATTAGCAAAAAGTGGTGTAGAGGAACAACAATTGCTGAAGATTACTGGTCATAGCAATCAAAATTCTATCAAACCATACCTAAACCTCGATCAAGAACACCACAACAAGATAATAAATATTATGGGTGGAAATAGATCTTCTATACAAGAGAACAGCAACGAATCTAATGTTGAGTTGAATTTTATGAATTACACTTTCACTAATTGTACTTTCAATAAATAAATAAATGTTTTGTTGTGTTGAGTTATACATTTTTCCTGTCAAAAAATTTTCTGCCGAATATTCCTCGGGAATGAACGAGCTTTCGATGGTCATAAAATTATCTCGTCTATTATCAAGGTCCTAGGGATATTACTACTGATAATTCACCAAGCCCTAAGCATCTTTTTCTAACCTTCTGCCTAATTATTCCCATAACGTTTACGTACCCCCTATCAAGCTTCCTCCATCACTCTTTCTCCATCTTTGTAGTCGAGCCTTAACACTCGAGACGACTTCCAGCAACAAATCTCATAACCTTGATTACATGCAGAGCAGCCAGAGCCAGCTTCGCGAAAGGGACGCCAAAGCAAAAGCCATCGCGTTCTTAAAAGGAAGAAACTTTCTAATTACAACAAGTTTTCTGATTAATCACAGTAATTAATTAGTCCCGCAGAGTGCAGTTTGGAGAAAGAGCCAAGAGGGCGTCCCGACGTTCCTCGACAGCGTCGCTTTAGTTTTATTATTGATGTTTCTTCTTGCGCACCAGATCTCTCGCATCAGACCGGGATGAATTTCGGCCTTTCCTCTGGATTCGACCGTGAGAATTCGGAAATTATAAATTCGGGAAGCTTCGCGATTAGTTTTTGTCATCCGGGTTCGCTGATTGAAGCTGTTTCTCTCTCTCCCTCCGGGCAGATTCACAAATAGAGGTAACGGCTGTCCGGACCAACATTTTTCAGATTTTCGAGGAAGGAAAAGCTCAAGACAAGTTTTATCCCATGACGATGCCCACAAAGTCCTTGGCGTTCTTCAGGCTGGTCGAACACCAAGTCCAAATGGTCAGTTTCATCAATGCCAGCCAAAATGTGATACCGTTTTGAAACGGAAGATTCTTGTCGGTGATTGGAGAACAGGTGCGAGGATATATTGAAAAATTCTTAGCCTACTATAGAACCAAACAAAATTATAATGTCAAAATATTTTATTACTCAACATATTCTCCTCTTAATTGAATACATTTATTACAGCGAACCTGCAACGTCTCTAGACCTTTCAAAAAAATGTTTCTTCTTGCTCTGCAAACCAATCCTTCTTAGCTTTTATTACCCCCTCGTTGAAAGAAAATTTACGACATTTTACACTTTTTTTCAGTTTAGGAAAGAGATGATAGTCGGACGGAGCCAAATCTGATGAATAAGGGGGGTGTTCTAGTAATTCTAACCCTAAATCACGAATTTTTGGCATGGCAACATGAGATTTGTGTACTGGGGCGTTGTCCTGTAAAAACAAAATACCTTTGGAAAGCTTTCCGCGTCTTTTCTCTTTAATTTTTTTTTTGTAGGGTGGTCAGTAATGTCGAATAGTAATCTCCAGTTATTGTTCTACTCTTATCCAAAAAATCAATCATGATTACTCCATGGCAATCCCAAAAGACTGAAGCAGATTTTTGGACACGAAACTTCTTAGGTCTTGGAGAACCAGAGTGTCGCCATTTCATCGATTGTTGCTTCGTTTCTGGATCGTAGAAATGTACCCAAGTTTCATCAATAGTCACAATTCGGTTCAAGAAGTCTACATCGTTTTCAAATCGAGCACAGATCGAACGCGATGCTTCTACCCTTGCACGCTTTTGTTCAACATCCAAACATTTGGGGATCCATTTTGCAGAAATTTTTCTCATGTCCAAATTGACGTGAACTATATGATGAACGCGTTCGTATGAAATCTTCGGTGCTTTAGATATCCGTTTTAGCCCAATTCGACGGTCTGACAAAATCATGTCATGAACTGCATCGATATTTTCGGGGACTGACACAGAAACTGGCCTTTCCGATCGGTCATCATCTTCAATGGAAAATTTACCTCTTTTGAAGCTTGCAGTCCAATTTTTCACGGTCGCATACGAAGGTCATTGATCACCAAGGGTATTAAGCATATCTTCGTAAATCTGCTCACCTCTTAACCCTTTTAAATACAGGTACTTGATGATGGCTCGATACTCCAATTTTTCGATTTTTACAATTTCGGTTGACATCTTTTTTTTTTAATTGATTGTGTAACTCTGGTTTATTTTTTTGACGTCGAACTCTACACTGACACTTCTAATAAGTTTTTAAATATTTGATGGATTCAGTCTTTACTTGATGGAAATTCATGTTCAATAACAGGTAAATAAAATTCAATTTCCACAAACAATATTTAATTTTGAACAACGAACAAACAGAACAAAATAGCATTAACCTATGTTTATCCAATCATAAAAGACCCCAACCCACAAAAATATATCCGAATCACATATATTAATAGATTATAGATTATCTGAAAATATTGCCAATTATTTTAGAGACAATTTCAATTATACTTCAGCTTTCAGAACCTCTAACAACTTAGATAAATACATTAAAAATAACAAAGATAAATCAAACAAAGATGATAAATCGGGTGTCTACAAGCTTACTTGTGATGATTGCCCATTGGTCTACATTGGTCAAACCGGCAGATCATTTAAAAAACGGATCCATGAACACCAGAAGAGTTATACATCAAATAGTCCACATTCAACATACGCCGACCATTTAAGAGAATTTGGTCATAATTTCAACCACAATTACGAAATTATCCATATCGAGAGTAAAGGATCAAGATTAACACTATTAGAATCACTTGAAATTAACAGATATAATTCTCAAAAAATTTTGTTAAATGACCAAACGGATGTTAATAGATCGCCGTTGTTGAATATCTTCACGTAGATTGGAAAAACCAGCGGCAAAACTCAATTACTTTTATTGCCCCTGTCGGTACTTCTTCTTGTAACTTGTGAATACCTAAACAACCCCATGTATACCTGTATATCCTATATAATGGCCTGTTATTATACCACCCAATTAGTTCAAATGTAGAACCTGACGAATCCTCAGTGAGGCGAAACGATCGTTGTTCAAAATTAAATATTGTTTGTGGAAATTGAATTTTATTTACCTGTTATTAATAAGTTTTTGTTCGTTGATATGGTATCGCAATATTTTGTTCATGCATGGAACTGGTTTAGGCTAACTAGATATCAATACATCCTCGTAGCTCAATAAAAGTCCCACTTCCTAGGTTCCTCTCGACACTACCAGCCCTTAATTGAAAATCAACATGATCGGTATGAAATCAAACACAGGGTCTTAATCGAATAAAATATTCATTCGAACGCAATCGGACAATGGGGACTGAGGATCCGTCGGGATTAGGGCAAAGACATTTCCGCCAATTTATCAGTCGAGTCGTTTTGGAGAGATTACGGTCCCATTGGCGGAAACAATGACATATCCCGTGCGTAAAAAACGCGATCTCCTTGATCAAAGCGATACAGTATAACTTGCAATCATCGAGATTACGTGGGGGTGAGGTAGCCGGCCCGTATAACAGGACTGTACCAGGAATATTGGAAAGAATCTGTCAGATTGAAGTAAAATATTTATAGACTTCTCTGCGAATTTACAGTTTGGTGGGCTTTGAATGTAGAAATCGTTTAACATCCTCAGGTGCTTTAATATTTTGTTTAGTCCATCTATCAATTATTGACATCAAAGCAGGTCTTGGAAGTCCAGTCGCAGCTTTATTTCTAGTTACAAAAAAGTTACTGAAAATTTTCTGTGATTTCAACATACCAAATCGAATATATAAATACAGTGTGACAAGAAAAACCTCGGAGTCTCGGACAAACTCTTTTTCATTCAACTTTATTAAACAGAAGAAATTGAACAAAACAACAACAAATAATAATAGCTTGAACATTTGTTAATAATCTGTTTAAGCCGTTTCGAAGTGGCCTCCTTTGGCGGCGATACACAGCTTCAGACGCTTCTTGAAATTTTCGGCAATGGCCGCAGCTCCTCGGGCGTTAATCGGTTCCATTCCCGGCGCAGAGATTTCTTCAGCGACTCCAAATTTTTGTGTTTTTTAGCACAAGCCCTGTGCTCCAAAATCGACCACACGCTGTAGTCCATTGGGTTGAGATCCGGTGAAAAGGGGGGCCATTCTGCAGATGAGATGAAACAAGGAAAATGGGTCTTCCACCATTCATGCGTCATTTTCGCTCTGTGCGCCGGAGCGGAGTCCTGTTGAAAGGTCCAATACGTATCGCCGAAGTGCTGCTTGGCCTACGGAAGTACTACGGCCTCGAGGATGTCGCAGCGGTAGACTTCTTGATTGATTTTGGCTCCTTGATCCACGAAAACTAAGGGAGTTTTACCACTGCCGCAAATTCCGCCCCAGACCATGACGGATTGCGGATTTTGACAGTGTTCGACGATGGCTGATGTACCGGGAGCCTCTACGGACCAGACTCTGTCGTTTTAGTGGTTGTGGGATTGTTCTACGGTGAAAAGCTTCTCGTCTGTGGAGAGAATTCGCTCCCATTGCTGACCGGCGGCGAGACGAAGGAGTTGGCGGCACCTTTGAAGTCGTACGCGCTTGTTTTCCTCCGTGAGGAGTTGAACTTTTTGTAGCTTGTAAGGTTGAGCTCCTTTTTGGCAATTTGACGGACTGATTCGCGTTTGATACCGGTCTCACAGGCTATTTTCCTCATGGAAACCCTCGGATTTCGATTGACTCGCTTCTTGACGATGTTGCGATTGCTAGGTGTATTGACTTGACAGTGCGTTTTCTACCACTTCCTGGACGACGACCATCATGGCCAAGCTCCTTGAAACGACGAATTGCATCGGACTCGGTTTGTCGAGGCACATTGAGCAAACGAACAATTTCGCATTGACGTCTACCTTGACGAAACAGCTCCAAAATCGCACTACGTTTGTTTGACATTCTAAAACTCTGTGAAATGAAATTATATCAAACTGAAAATTCACATATTAGTACAGGAAAGTGTAGAGAGACCAAGAGAATAAAAATTATCTGGCTGTGCTGAAGTACTTTTGTTCCAGACCACAGCAAAATTTGTCCGAAGTTTTTCTTGTCACCCTGTATAACCTTAAAGATAAATGGTATTATTTTTCAAAGTAAAGCCCTTTGAACATGAAAATGTCCTCAATTATCTCATACGATTACCTTCGTGTGAATCTACATACCAGCAGTATATTATTTTCATCTTGTATTGATACATTTTCGAACGATCAAATATAGGAGCATACAGCTTGGAAATTCTGGTCCGATAACGAAAAAGTAAAGTAAAGTAAAGTAAAGTTTATTTAACAAAGTATTACAAATTTCCAGCAATACCTCTAGTCATAAAACGATTAAGAATAATATTTCAACGAACAATTAAATATAAGTTACCTATATGAATAAAATTATAAAATACAAATATGTGTAAAAACGCCACCAAAATCAATGACGAACAGAAACATTTATTCTCGGCAATGGGCCGCAGCTCCTCGGGCGTTAATCGGTTCCATTCCCGGCGCAGAGATTGCTTCAGCGACTCCAAATTTTTGTGTTTTTCAGCCCTGTGCTCCAAAATCGACCACACGCTGTAGTCCATTGGGTTGAGATCCGGTGAATAGGGCGGCCATTCTGCAGATGAGATGAAACAAGGAAAATGGGTCTTACACCATTCATGCGTCATTTTCGCTCTGTGAGGCGGAGCGGAGTCCTGTTGAAAGGTCCAATGCGTATCGCCGAAGTGCTGCTTGGCCCACGGAAGTACTACGGCCCCGAGGATGTCGCAGCGGTAGACTTCTTGATTGATTTTGGCTCCTTGATCCACGAAAACTAAAGTAGTTTTACCACTGCCGCAAATTACGCCCCAGAAAAATCTAGTTGACAATTTGAAGCGTGTTGCTGCAAAGTGAATGGATTGGAAAAATTGTAGTAGATATCGAGACAGAAACAAAATTTAACGAATGGATCTATTCAATATATGAAGAATTTTGTCATGACATTGTAACTTTCAATATTTGTGAACAATGAATGTAAATATTCCTTTTATTCTGCTTCAACAACCAATGTTATTATTTCCTCATCTGGGCAGAATTCGTCATGTTCATAATTGAAGGCTTTATGTCAGCAATATCATAACATTTCATGTATTTCGACTGATCTTCTCTGATTTCTTTTTCTACGTACTCTGTTCAGGCTTTTCATTTATTAGCATTACATTCTTCAAGAGCCTCATTCCAAAGATCCTCATCACTTGCGCAATCATTTGCCGAATTTGTTCGAATATTAATGACATAACAAAACGTCACGTCAGTGTTATTTCTCCAACATCAACCTGAATTCTGCAACTCAAAATATCACTGAATGGGCTATTACCAAAATAATTTCGATTTTCCAAAGCCCCCCGAGATGTCAATAATTCTTGGATGGACTGTAACACTCCTTATTGGTAAACCCTTTTATCTTTTTTAATCGTGTTTGGGGGAGATTACTCTAATAATTTTCGAGAGAATACGTAAGTTCCTCGCAAATAATCCTTATGCCACATCCTTGATATCAGCAAGATGGCATTGATTTTGGTCGAAGAACAAATGGTTGAATTTTCGTCATTAAGTGAAAATCGCTCTGTAAAACCGAAACCCTACCCTCATTACAGGCCAGGAGACGTCGAACCCCCAAGCCTGCAGCCAAACCGCGTAAGGAGGGAAAATTAATGTCCTTCCATCACGAGCCGGGCTCGTCGATCTCGAGGACGTTGTTAGTCATATGGCCTCCTCCCCGCCTTTTACACCTCTCGAAAACGAACCGACCACAGCCTCCTCGAACATAAAAAACAGATACTCGAGTGCCGTATCGCAGTAATGAATAAAATCAATCCCCCCCGAGGGGCGCACATGTCACCGCTGGCTTAGCAGAAGCTGATGAAGTATCGTTCTTGCGGTCGGCGGGTTTCGTTACCCTCTGCTAGTCTGCTCTCCCCCAAGTTCTTTAGTTTTAAATACGCTGTTGAAAATTGCGATTGTTTCCGTCGGGAGGATTGTTTGATATCAGCGGTAGGGGATGATTGGGAAGGGGTGGAAGTGGCTCAAATTGATACAGGCTACTCTGAATCTGAGGCTGGAGAATAGCCGAGATTGGCGTGCATCTGCAATACAAGTGCAACGTCCTCATATACACTTGCAGATCTACCACAAGCTTCTTTATCATTCAAGAAGTGCCAAAATTAGCAAGGCGCACGTTTTTGACCGCCAAGTTTGAGCTAGATGGGTTCCGTACCATAAAGAAGAGAGTTTTAAGCAAATTAATATTTGAGTACACCTACTATACTTCCCTATATAAAAATCTTGCCTTACGTAGTTTGTAACCTTTTCAATTTTACCATTAAAATTTGTGTCCGTCGTTTGAAAAACATCGATGCTATTATATCGCTTCTTTGGGACACCCCATATATTTCATTCCGAGGAGAGACCACCGAGTAGTTATACGGAAACGAAATTCAAAAAAATCATCAAAAACACACAACAATTATAAGAATTGGCTCATGAACAAGAAAGTTTAAACCGGGCACATGTGAACAAAACGAAAAAAAATTTCTTGACGAATTTTGAACCTACTTTTTGAGCGCTCGTTTCTTTGACAGCCTCTGTCAATTTGTTCGGCAGATGTGAAACTTTCTCGATAGATTTCTTGAACTAAAAAATTCTCTTTCAAACTTCGATATTGATGTGCATTTCCATTTTTCTTAAGGTAGCAGAGTTCACTTAACTTTGAGAGAAACCGAAAACATATGGCATTCGCTAACAAGTCGCTCCAGGTAGGTACCTGATATTTAGCAGCAATGTGCTCGTGCCACAGACATCTGTAATTTTCATATATGAATTACTGCATAGTATAATTATACCATGGTTAGGTACTGCAAATAATTAGGTAGCAGTTTTCAATTCCCTCACTTTGCTGTCAGAATTATGTAGCAATTACCTTCAGGCTATTGTTTCCTTAAATATTCACTCAAGCACATACTTTGGTAGATGAAGATGCCATACCTATAAGTTCAAGAGTGCTTTTGAATTTCAAAAAATTTCGTCGCATATATTTCCTATACCTTGAGTGAAAAAACGATAATAGAATAATAGGTAAACAATTCTTGATCCCTAAGAAACATTTTCGTTTCGTTTCTAAATGTTTTTTAATTTTTTTCCTTGATTTTATGTTAAAGAAAAAGAATGAATAATAGCATAATGTTCAATAAGCGGTAATGTAAGTCATAACATACGCAGATGAATATTCCAGCCCGAGCCGTCAGGCAAGGGGTGTAATTAATCAAGTGTGTTATGACCATTACCGCGAATTGAACACTATACTTTATCTTCGACTTCTTCAGTAAAATTCGAACTAATCTACATTTTCAAAATTGACAACAGTTGTCAAAAGCGATTCCTGCGGACGAAAATCGTAGAACCGTAGAAAACATCAAAAATTCACGTTTTCCAAATGCAATTTTTCGATATTCAGACATAAGAAAATGTAGAAATGGATGGCGAGAACGTTACCTTGATGTCTGAAATAGAGTTCCCCATTGACCCGACTTTTTTGTTGATTTCGTAAGCTACATTTTTCCTTTTTGTATTAGAGTGAGTTATAGGCGTGAATTATTATTACCTCATACTATTGGTTTATAGAGACTATTACAGATCAAAATCAGTTGAATAATGGATATATTATTCTATGGGAATAGATAATAGTATATTATTTCATTAGGAGGAGAAGTGTCACTTTTCGTGGCGAGCTTGAGTTTATCCGCCGAACGGAGTGAGGCGGATAATTGAAAGCGAGCCACGAAAAGTCACTTCTTCTCCGAATGAAATATGCTATTTTATTTCCAAACGTTTTCAAATTCATGAAAATTGTACATTTATATTGTAAGTTTATCAAATAAAAATGACGTTTGAATTGGAAGTTTTCGTATTCTATGCATCTATGTTCATATTGTTCATGGTAACCAAGTAATCTTTTTCGTAGCAACACTTTTCCTGCCGCCGGAGGGAAAAGTAAATATTTCTCCGCCTAGGCGGAGAAATTGAACTTTTCGATGATCCTGTCAGTCGAGAACTGACGTTGTTATCGTACGTTTGGAAATAAAACTCTTTTCAATTCTCGTGCGCTTGTAGAATATTGCCTGTACTGTATTGCAATTTTGTGCCCTTCAAGTTATGGTTTCTTCAGATCAAATTGGGGCCTCTCGAGGATCTTTCAAATCTGAATAATTGCCCTTCAAAATTACACTTCTTCGTGTGGTCCACACATAAAAGCATATTCCATCGCCTAATGAACTCCTGATCATTGCTATTACGTTAAAAATGTATGTACTTCTACACAAAGTTGCGATTTTTATGTTTCACGTTTCTGGGTTCAACGTCACGATCACCCTCTAGATATCCAGGAGCAAGTACCATATATTTTCCACGTACTACACAAAAAAAATTTTTCCTGGAAAAGTATAACGATAATATCAGTAGTTGAAAAGGCTGTGTTTCCTACAATTTGAGCATTGTTCAATTCTCATCACGACCGACAGATAACAATAACGAAAATGTAACGTTTGCGCTAAGTACTTCCAATGACCGGTTTCGAACGCTCTCAAATTTTCTGCCCATCTCCAATATGGCACCTGACACGCGAGCTCAACGAACTATCGTCGTGTTTGTATGGTCCAGTGGTACCAACAGGCAAGGGTCATCGACGAAATACCTATTCGGATTTTCCAATAAGAGATGTCACTCTTGACATTCCACAAACTTCATTACACCGTATTTTGCATGAAGATTTGGATCTTAAGGCTTATAAAGTTCAGTTAACACAAGTACTACACCGGGCGGTCTTCAGCAATGTCGTTTCTTTGCTGATTGGGTCCTCGAAATGCATGAAAATGATCGGGAATGTCATCGAAAAATCATCTTGGGTGATGAAACCCATTTCCACCACGGTGGTTCCGTCAACAAGCAAAATTCTCGCATATGAGGCTAGGAACACCCAATAGTTATTGTTGGAAAGCCTCTCTATCCTCTGACTGTTTGGTGCGGTTTGAAACCATTTACATGCAGATGTGAGATGTTCACATTGTGTTCTTATAAGGACGAGAACTTACTCGACACATTCCCCTTTTAGTCTCTTTAGACTGAACGAGAATAAATTCGCTATCACAAAAACCTTTATATCTTTTGAACCACCGATTTCGAAAATCAAACTCATTTTCGAATCATCTTCTAGTTACAATGAAAACTGTTTTCACGATAAAAAAAACCAAAACTATTTTTCACAAAATTCATGGATTTTTTCTGGAATTCTTTCCATCATGCTTCTTATAAGTGTTCTCAGTCACTTTCTGGGATGCTGTCTTCCACTTTTGCTTGAATTCCGCTAATGTTTTCGTTGATTTTTTAGTCTTCTTCAATTCTCTTTTTACCAGGGCCCAATATCTTTCGATTGGCGTGAGTTCTGGGCAATTTGGTGGATTGGCCTCTTTGGGGACAAAAACCACCTCATTAGCTTCGTACCATTCCTTGATCGCCTTGCTGTAGTGGCATGAAGCTAAATCTGGCCAAAAGATTGTTGACACATCGTGCTCACGTAAAAATGGTAACAGTCGCTTCTTCAAGCATTCCTCGATGTATATCTTCGAGTGAACAGAGCCTTGGCCAACGAATAATTTGCTACTTTTCCCACAAGTGCAAATTGCTTGCCAAACCAGGAATTTTTTAGGAAACTTTGCTTGTTTCTTCACGCGAAATTGTTCGTCAACATTTCCACGAGAATCTGCAGTATAAAATTCCTGACCAGGAAGTTGCGGAGATATCAGCCAAGACATAGGTTTCGTCGTCCATCACGCAACAGGAAAAATTTTTCAAGAAATCTTTTTTTTAATTCTTTGTTCTTGATTTCGCTTCTTGATTCTTCACAACGTTCCTGTCTGGCACTTTCTGCACTTTGTATATTCTAAGCCCACAACTCGACTTGATTTTCTGACCGGTTGACTGTGAACAACCCACTATTTGGGCCACTTTCCGTCCTGAAAGGTTAGGATTCTTCTGAAAAAGGCTGATGGCTTTCTTCACTTTTTTTGGGCTATGAAACCCCTTTTTCCTCCCGGTTCCTTCCTTGCGGTTAATCGTAAGATATTCGTTGAAGCAACTCTTGATACCGTTTCCGGACGAACGCGAGCCTCTTTTGCGATTCTTTTGAAGCTCCATTTTTGATTATTTTGAAAAAGTTTCACTATAAATTCTCATGTTTTCACTTCGCTCGACATTTTGCGACAGAGAATTGGAATATCTATGAAGTAAATGTTCCACATGTTTTTGACGTTCATAACAAAGCTAACTATGATCAAATTTTGATTTTTTCTCAATTGGTTCAAGACATATAGGCATTTTTGTGATAGCGAATTTATTCTCGTTCAGTCCTGATTAGAGGAAATACAGTGACCAGTTCAATTCCAATTAATTTTATTTTTTAATTATTTGTCTTCTCAATCATTTTTGGAAAACCTCGCTCTCGCGTGAGAAAGAGTCAAAGATCTCCGAAACTACCAATCACATCTAGCAGATATTCCCCTTCTGGTAATTGCCGTCACTTCGCTAGCCAGAGGGGTCGGATAAATTACCCAGTGGATACCCCGGTACCGTGAGATACAATCGGGGGACACGGTAGCCGATCGTCGGGGCCCCCCGCGGTCCTGACAAATGTCCCCACCGATGTGCACGACGCTCAAACCAAGAAGGGATAAGAATGCGGATCGAATAAAAATTTTGTTCACATAAATTTTGCGGAAAATTCATATCTCCGCAATCAATCTGAGAATGAAAAATTGAAAGCTAAAAAAATTGTTGACAGGTTTCAAAAGATGTGACAGCAGCTTTGAAAGAAATCCCAATGATCATGGAGTTGTTATGACAGGAATATTGCAAATTTTCTTTATATAATTCGCTACAATTTTAAAAATGTAGTTCTGATAAAGTGATCTGAAATTTTTGAAATAAACATAAAAGCAAAAATTCGATCGTCCTTGATTACCATATACAAGGTGACAAGAAACAATTCGGACAAATTTTGCTGTGGTCTGGAACAAAAGTATTTCAGCGCAGCCAAATAATTTTTATTCTCTTGGTTTCTCTACACTTTCCTGTACTAATATGTGAATTTTCAGTTTGATATAATTTCATTTCACAGAGTTTTAGAATGTCAAACAAACGTAGTGCGATTTTGGAGCTGTTTCGTCAAGGTAGGCGTCAATGCGAAATTGTTCGTTTGCTCAATGTACCTCGACAAACCGTGTCCGATGCAATTCGTCGTTTCAAGGAGCTTGGCCATGATGGTCGTCGTCCAGGAAGTGGTAGAAAACGCACTGTCAATACACCTAGCAATGGCAACATCGTCAAGAAGCGAGTCAATCGAAATCCGAGGGTTTCCATTAGGAAAATAGCCTGTGAGACCGGTATCAACCGCGAATCAGTCCGTCAAATTGCCAAAAAGGAGCTCAACCTCAAGCCATACAAGCTCCAAAAAGTTCAACTCCTCACGGAGGAAAACAAGCGCGTACGACTCCAAAAGTGCCACCAACTCCTTCGTCTCGCCGTTTGTCAGCAATGGGAGCGAATTCTCATCACAGACGAGAAGCTTTTCACCGTAGAACAATCCCACAACCACTAAAACGACAGAGTCTGGTTCGTAGAGGCTTCCGGTACATCGGCCATCGTCGAATACCGTCGAAATCCGCAATCCGTCATGGTCTGGGGCGGAATTTGCGGCAGTGGTAAAACTCTCTTAGTTTTCGTGGATTAAGGGGTCAAAATCAATCAAGAAGTCTACCGCTGCGACATCCTCGAGGCCGAGACCCATTTTCCTTGTTTCATTTCATCTGCAGAATGGCCGCCCTACTCACCGGATCTCAACCCAATGGACTACAGCGTGTGGTCGATTTTGGAGCTTGTGCTAGAAAACAGAAAAATTTGGGGTCGCTGAAGCAATCTCTGCGCCGGGAATGGAACCGATTAACGCCCGAGGAGCTGCGGCCCATTGCCGAAAATTTCAAGAAGCGTCTGAAGCTGTGTATCGCCGCCAAAGGAAGCCATTTCGAAACGGCTTAAATATATTATTAACAAATGTTCAAGATATTATTATTTGTTTTTGTTTTGCTCAATTTCTTCTGTTTAATAAAGTTAAATGAAAAAGAGTTTATCCGAGGTTTTTCTTGTCACACTGTAAAAATATTCAATCTTTTATAGGTACACTCCTGGACAGAAAAAATGTTCACCGAATTCATTTCAAAATAACTTTTTAAGTTGTATAGTTTCGTTTGAAAAATCTTATTTCCTTTCAGGAAAGAGCTATTGATGTAAATTAAACAAGAAAATGTAAAGAGGAGATCAGGCTTCACAAACTCATTAAAATACCGATCATTGCGTCACTAATTACCCCTACAGGGTGTTCAGAAAATTAGAGAAAATTGCAACTTTCAGTTATACCCTGTATACCATCAAATTCAATTGAAATTCCTGCAGACTCGGCATCATGTGATAAACTAGATAAAATAGACTACTAATTGACAATAAAATGATCAAAATTGATGCATACCTTAAAAAGTTATTCGAAAATGAATTCTCTATATTAAATTTTCATATTCGTAGACTTTCAACATCTCAATATCGTAGCACCTCGGTAATATATACCTTCGCGGAAATCGCAGTGTACATTGTAACCGTCGTAAATACCCATTTTTCCATCGCGCTCATGAATAACCATCGAGTAGTAATCTTCGAAAAAGGTCAGTAAAAAAGTTTTCCTTGTTAGCGTGCAGCTTCAACCTTTAATTTACCACCTACACTCCGGCGCGGAGTGAAATATGCGGCTTGCGGGGGGGCGTACCCGCGAATGTCACCTGTGACCCCTCGTCCCGGTCCCTGCCGCCCACGCGCCCGAAGTCCTATCAATTATTATTTCGCGGCATGGGGCACATTGTCTATCTTTCAGAGACGAGGAAGTGACGCTGATAATGAGGAGATTCTCGAAAATTAGACCTTGAAAGACGGGGATGAATTGAGTTTAGCAAAAGTTAGACTTTGTCGCACTGATCCAAAAAGTACTTCGAAACTCGTTGAATTTAATTTGAAGAAAACATTCAAAAGGGGCAAGTCTCGACACCTATTTTTTTCATAATTCTGGATCGTCCAATGAAGAATTTTCATAAGGAACACCTCATCAAGTTTGAGAAGTCCGAACCTGCTCCATCGCCTGCTTCTCCGTAGATATCAACATCTTGTTTTTGTCTTCTTATCTTATCATACATGACTCAGAATATCGATTGTGATCAGTAATCTTTGGCGAGGGTACGTTGTAAATTGTACGAGTATTTTATGTTTCGAAAATGCCGCACGTTTATGCAAATTGTTGTGTAGTGTATACAGGGTGAGTCTTTGAATTGTACATATATTTTAACTGTAGATTCTTGATGCTAAAGGAAACCTTGTCTTCATTTTCCATTTTTCCGAATTCAGCTCTGATAAGGAGATATAGCCATTTGAAAAAAAAATAGTGCTGAATACGTGCCTGATATAATTCTTTACAAACACCTCAAAGTTTATATTTTTCGATTGAAATTGATGTGATTATTAGATATTCTGAGTGATACATTTAAAAAATACTCAAGCACTAACCTTATTTGAATAAGAATGTTGCAAACACGATATTTCCTAACAAAACACTTAGTTCTGTCCGATCATTTCGGCAATTTAAAAGCTATATTTCTCACACCAGAATAAGTTCCTTCTTCGATTGTCCTGAAGATTAGTTTATAGACACTAATAATTTGTTCATATTTTCCTCGATATTCTAGAACGATCTCATAAAAATGGGTTTCCCACTAACCTATCCTAACTCCATTAACCAAAGTCATATGATTCGAGGTCAATGACCTAGCCTAACTCATCTTCTGTGATATGATATTCCACAGAACCTTAGAGAAGACGATGCCAGATTGCCGATTTTCTCTTCAAACAATGCGAACTCAAGAAAGCACTTCGTCCCCTATCGTTAGCAGATGAACTATCACAATCGCTAAAGGCTTCTAGGCGTTGCTCTTTGAAAATGCCAAACGAGTAGTTCTGATTCTCGCCAATATAGCGCTACGTTCCTAATTTCAGTCGCCAGTCGCCACAACCTACTCTTCCCTTCAGAAGGCCGTGGATGTAGGCGCCACGCAAGACCGTTGTTCTGTGCTCCAACCAGTCCAACCTAAAACGTTAGTCAGTGATCCCATACACGGCATAAACGAAGTTCACGCTTTATTTATTTACAGAGAATGAAGCAAACAGGCAGTGTCGTTCTGGTGTCGAATAATATTATTTCGATAGATATTTTGCTGAAGGACCGGTAACAATGAATTTTAAATATAAACTGCCTATAAAATGTATAATTTTATGCTTCATAGAATTCAATTTTATGTCCCACGAATGTGGAATTTTATTATTACATATCTCTACATCAAACGTTTTTTCATCATAGAGAATTTAGTCTTGACAAAGTTGATAAACATTCTGACAACGTTGGTAACTTGTTGAGAGACCAGGGAAGAAATAATATTCGATGAGATTTAACTCAGGACAGCATTCAGATTTTTCGTGAAATTCATTATTTTTTCCTCTAATTCAATCTTATACAATTAGGAATAACTTGAGATCGACGCGTTTTATTGAAAAAATATAGGAATACTTTTGTTTTCTAAAATAATTAATTCTTTCGAAAACGTGCACCGTTCATCTTTTTCAAGTGGTTTTATAGTATTTTTGCGTGAATTTTTAAGTCGAGGTTGAGGAATATGCACCATGAATAGAGTAAACAATCAACCAAAATTCAGATCATTCGAAATATCGGTTCCGAATATATGGAAAGAATAGTGTTGATTTCATGGATTCTTAACACCCTGTATCTTCCAAACGAAACCGAATTTTGAAAAATGGTATAAGAAAAAAAAGTTTCTTTTGATGGGAGGAATCTACAGTTAAAATATATGTACAAGTTAAAGACTCACCCTGTATATATTTTTCATATGCTTAGGTGATTTAGTTTAATGTATGCAACGCAGTTGATCTGCGATCTCATTTTATGTACATATTGTTACACACATGTGAATATATTTTGAATTGCCAGAGTAGTTATGTTACGATTTTCATATGATATAGAGCTGACGAAAACGGAAAATAAAATGGTTTCCTCAAGTGGTATTCATTTATTATTTCACCAATATTAAATACCTATCGTAACCTCCGGGTAAACGATATAACACAAATAATGAACTTGTTGATATGCTTTTGATTTATGGCGAATCAAAACAAAATGCCAGTTCAGCGTATGGGTTGTACAGAACAAGATTTCCGCTAAGAAATCACCCAACTTCGCGGATGTTCGTAAGCCTGGTGCAGAGATGTAGAGATATGATGAACAGAGAGATGCAGGTCAGAGTAGTATTGATGCCCAAATTTTTTTACATTCAACATTTCATATAAGAAATTTTCGGTGAAATGACTCATTTTGATGAGTTCTATCCCCTGTCAAAAGAAAAGCCTCATCTTAAAATACACCCTGTATTCTTCCAATTCAATTTGAATCAACATAATACGCTGGCTAGGATGGTGATAATGATTGAATTTTGTCATGGATAGAGATCGAAATGTAAACAATGAACGCGAAACAGAAGCGTGAGTGTACCAGTTAATAACTTGGGACGTCAGGTGTGTAAGGATTTAGCGTGTGGGTTTTCTTGATGCTACCGTCGAGATAGTGCGACAGGATATTAGGTTTCTTCATATTTTCTCGGCTCTGGACGGGCAGTGGCGTATGATCAAACCCAAAAAGGGTCAAGCAATGAGTCCAACTAAGTACTCGGGAATATAATAAATCTCAACATTTTCAGAACCGCCACAAAGTCCTCTACCACATTTCCGTATTATCTATTCATCACTGTTCAAAATTCATACTTTTTATTTTATTATACCACAAAATTTCGTTTGCGAATGGTGCCGTAACAAAAAAGAACAGGTCTATCACTTGACCAACCTTTTCTGTCGTTCACCGAGAATCCCAAAAACTTTCTTTATACCAGCCAGCAGATACATATCGTTGAGTCAGACTAACCGTAAGTTCCATTCTAACAGTGTTTAGGTACTTTGTGTTATTTATTTCTATTCCATACATCCATGTTTATTCTTTAATTCTCGTGGTGATAAGAATTGATACAGCAATCCATTCTTCTCCCCAAGAGAGCTCTTGTATATTATTCAATCACAGTAGAAGGAGCGAGCCTTATACTATAAAAAAAATTAAATGTATGGTTCATCATATGGAAGATCTCATTGTGGAGACAACAGATGATTTTTTTTCGGAAATTTGTGGAATATTGCCAATACCTCACATCTCCCAGGAACTGAGTCTAAAGGTGAATACAGACTATTCTGACGTGACATGATTTCACGTCAGGTCAGGCACCATCAGTGCTCCCATTGGCCTGATATGAACGTGAACGCACAGAACGATGTGTTGCATTTTTATATCACTCACATTTTGACGTTCACGTTCATATTAGGCCAATGGGAGCACTGCTACACGTCTGATTCACCTTAAGATTTCGAAAAAAAAACTTGATTATAAAAATCTAAGTTGTCAAATTTCCGTAGAAAAAATAATAGTTCGGAACATTTTTCAACCCCTACTTTCTCAGAAACCTCATTCTTCATTCCCATAACTTCGTCTACTTTTCTCGATTTTCCTAGGAAATTTTCAATTCGCGGTATTTTCCCAGTAACTCCTAAAAAAATAATTCAAAGATCATGAACCAAATTTATTTGAAGTGATTTATTTCGATGTGACGAAATTGTGATGCTTCTACGCCTATGGAAAGTGTCAGGTTACCTCATGGTCTCAACTCGAATTTAACAGATCAAATAGATTAAAGAAAGACATATATTCATGAGGTTAGCTTCACGCAACAAGACTTCACTGTCCGGAAGTTGTTAATCATCGAATTTTTTCTATACTCTCGAATACCCTCCAGTATTTCTTTTCTTGACAGTAAAAACAATTACACAACTACTCTTAAACTCCAAATTATTATTCCAGAATCAGAGTCAGCTGAGATCATGAGATAAATAACAATCTTACCCAGGAGTTTATCCTACCCCGAAATGATTGTCCCTGGACTTTTTCCAAGCGCTCATTTTTTGTCCCCGGACTTTTTTCAAGCGCGCAATTTTTTCCCCGGGCTTTTTCCCAGCGCGCAATTTCTTCCCCGGACTTTTTCCAAGCGCGCTATTTTTGTCCCCGGAGTTTCTCCAACCGCGAAATTTTGTATCCGGACTTTTTCCAAACGCTCATTTTTTGTCCCCGGACTTTTTCCATGCTCGTAATTTTTGACCTCGGACTTTTCCCAAGGGTGCAATTTTTGACCCCGGAGTTTTTCCAAGCGCTCATTTTTTGTCCCCGGACTTTTTTCAAGCGCGCAATTTTTTCCCCGGGCTTTTTCCAAGCGCGCAATTTTTTCCCCGGACTTTTTCCAAGCGCGCTATTTTTGTCCCCGGAGTTTCTCCAACCGCGAAATTTTGTATCCGGACTTTTTCCAAACGCTCATTTTTTGTCCCCGGACTTTTTCCAAGCTCGAAATTTTTGTCCACGGACTTTTTCCAAGCGCTCATTTTTTGTCCCCGGACTTTTTTCAAGCGCGCAATTTTTTCCCCGGGCTTTTTCCCAGCGCGCAATTTCTTCCCCGGACTTTTTCCAAGCGCGCTATTTTTGTCCCCGGAGTTTCTCCAACCGCGAAATTTTGTATCCGGACTTTTTCCAAACGCTCATTTTTTGTCCCCGGACTTTTTCCAAGCTCGAAATTTTTGTCCACGGACTTTTTCCAAGCGCTCATTTTTTGTCCCCGGACTTTTTTCAAGCGCGCAATTTTTTCCCCGGGCTTTTTCCCAGCGCGCAATTTCTTCCCCGGACTTTTTCCAAGCGCGCTATTTTTGTCCCCGGAGTTTCTCCAACCGCGAAATTTTGTATCCGGACTTTTTCCAAACGCTCATTTTTTGTCCCCGGACTTTTTCCAAGCTCGAAATTTTTGTCCACGGACTTTTTCCAAGCGCTCATTTTTTGTCCCCGGACTTTTTTCAAGCGCGCAATTTTTTCCCCGGGCTTTTTCCCAGCGCGCAATTTCTTCCCCGGACTTTTTCCAAGCGCGCTATTTTTGTCCCCGGAGTTTCTCCAACCGCGAAATTTTGTATCCGGACTTTTTCCAAACGCTCATTTTTTGTCCCCGGACTTTTTCCAAGCTCGAAATTTTTGTCCACGGACTTTTTCCAAGCGCTCATTTTTTGTCCCCGGACTTTTTTCAAGCGCGCAATTTTTTCCCCGGGCTTTTTCCCAGCGCGCAATTTCTTCCCCGGACTTTTTCCAAGCGCGCTATTTTTGTCCCCGGAGTTTCTCCAACCGCGAAATTTTGTATCCGGACTTTTTCCAAACGCTCATTTTTTGTCCCCGGACTTTTTCCAAGCTCGAAATTTTTGTCCACGGACTTTTTCCAAGCGCTCATTTTTTGTCCCCGGACTTTTTTCAAGCGCGCAATTTTTTCCCCGGGCTTTTTCCCAGCGCGCAATTTCTTCCCCGGACTTTTTCCAAGCGCGCTATTTTTGTCCCCGGAGTTTCTCCAACCGCGAAATTTTGTATCCGGACTTTTTCCAAACGCTCATTTTTTGTCCCCGGACTTTTTCCAAGCTCGAAATTTTTGACCTCGGACTTTTCCCAAGCGTGCAATTTTTGACCCCGGACTTTTTTCTACCTCGAACTTTTTGTCCTCAAAAATTTTTGACGTTTGACAAGTAGACTCTACGAAATTAATGAAAATGGAGCAATACACGCTTCAATAACGTATGAAACAATTCAAATTCACTATAAAGATGGTGAAAATTTGGCAGAGAAGGTTCGTAAAAGTCGAACATTTTTGGGTCGTCGTGAAGCACTGTAACATTCCAAGTTTGTAAAACCTAAGAACATTATGAAAAAGAGAAAAGGGGCAACCCTGCTCTGAAGAGCTGTGGGTAGAATTACGTTAAAGGGGGTTTTATACTCATATTTTTGGCTTGTGATGTGATCGTCTAGATTGGTAGAACTCTATGTTATGTCGTAGTAATTCAGATTCGTAATAACTCAGATTAGTGAAATATAGGATGAGAAATAATGAGGTAAAATAGATAAATAATACACTAGATTGGACATAAGATGGAACAAGAGCCTTTATTCGTCCAGCGCCATAGTTCGAAGAACCACAGCTATATGAAGGAAAAACGAACAAGAATCAATTGAAACTCAAAGCAAAAAACCTTCTAGCATTACAGATGATACGTTTACAATCCATAGAACAATTATCAATAAGACGAGCACTGGTGATATGTACAATATGGAGCTTCCTATACTCCGGTAAGGTTATTACTGGCACAATTGTGATGAAAAGCAGAATCCAATACATCCAAAGGTTATAGGCATATAGAGTGTGTCACTTTATTGTTGCGCAGAGCTTTTACAGTTCCATGTGTAAGAATCCTTCCTTCCAAGTGTGTGTGTGTGTGTGTGTGTGTGTGTGTGTGTGTGTGTGTGTGTGTGTGTGTGTGTGTGTGATTTTATTCGCGTTGGTTTGGAAGTGGACAATAAATTCTTTAGATTTCCTGTTGACTGATGGAGGGTGGACCCGGGGCGAAGCAATCCGGCCTAGGATACTTGCCCGGCTCACCAAGGCCAATGACCAAGGCTTGTTTTACTGAGGACGTTCGTCTACAGAACTCTCAGAGGGAAGTGTCCTCCACGATGCTAGGGAGGATGTTTTCCTTAGGCGCAGGCGATATAAACAGTTTACCTTAGACCTCCAAACCATGTTTCCCCTGTACGTGAAATATTATACTAAAAGCAACAACTCCAATGCGTATACCATAATGTCGAGTGAATAGTTAAATGTGCAGTAGGCCTTACGAACAGTATAAGAATATTCCAAATGGGTTGGTAGCAGAACAGAGTTCCACAATATTCAATAGAAATGCAATAATCAGATAGAATAAGCTTACATGATATTAAATCCTTTGAGATGAAACAAAGTTATTTAAATGTACATACCAGATAACAAAGAAGCGTCTTCAAAATATACTAAAATGGCGGATTCCTAGAAGAGGAACTCCATTTCAAAGGAACACTATTGTAAACCAGAATGAAAAGTGAAAACAGACAGCAGCCGAGTGAAAGTGAAGTAAAAAGAGGGACCTTCCATTCGTTGTCGTTTCGGAGGTTAGTTTTTCTTCCACAGAATCGTATTTCTTCGATGGTCACAGAAGAACGAGTTTACTTCTTGGTGGATCTTCGATATGATTAAAATCTCCTATTTATAAAGATGCGAATTGCCTAAAGTATTGCTTGAAGTCGTACTAATATTCATCATTCATAGAATTATAAAATAATATCAAATAAGTTCATTCAACGTAGTTCCACGTTTCGACAATAGACGTTGCAAAGTTGGAAGCCATGAAGTAGTCTGGCAACGGTGCATTTTATTTTATTGCAGGGTAGGAAATTCAGATATGTTTCAAATCTCTTCGTGTTGCCCGGGTAACAATCTAACAATATAATATCGATAATCATCGGATGACAAAGGCGATAGTCTGATTTAATGAATCGTTCGATCTCATTAATATCGACTCTAATCGAGCTGTTGCCCCAAGAGTGCCCCAGGCGGACGGTGTTTAAAATTACAGGGTCGGCTGGCCTAATTGAATATTAAAATCAAACATGGTTCACGCGAGATTGTTTAAACTGACATGCTATACCCATTAGGACTTCGTAGTTTGAGGCGCGAACCTATGGAATTTCCGAATATCCATGTCCGAAACAGAAATATGTAACATCGTGGAAACAGAATAAAGAAAGATCACTCTCTGAATTGCTTTTCAAACAACTTTTGGTCCTACCATAGCCAAAATTGTGATTGTATCTAATATCAATCAGTTCATACGTGATACAGTATATAACATCACTAGCAAGGTAAGAGGGTTTTTACTGACGAGCCGCAGGCGAGTCAGTTACCTCCTTGAGCCAGTAAAACCCGTTACCTTGCGTGTATTGTTTTATATTTTATTTGTTTCTCATTTGTAAAAAGGTTAGATAAATTCCAAAAAAATCTCAACAATTTGTCGCAAATGTCGTAAGCTATGGAAGCGTTGCCATGAACATGTCTGTTTATTTTTCTTTACATTTGTTTTGGCGAAAGCGAAAATGAATGTACCAAAATAAATTATTGAGACAGCCAGCAGTGTAGCTTCAAGTTTATTACCTGCAAAATCAGCTTCAAGGTACGAGCGAAAATACGACGACTTCAAGTGGCAAAACAAAAATAGTGTGATTGGGGTAACTGAAGATGTTTTGTTGGTATACTTGAATCAACTATCAGCTAGATTCAGCCCTAATACTTTATGGGCAAAATGGTCTATGCTGAAAAGCTGCTTGGAAATGAAAGAAAATGCCCATGTTCGCAGGTTTGTTTTCCTTAAAAAATTTATTGAAAAATATGACGTTTAGTTGTCATTTGCAGATTTCAAGAGGTAATAGCGTTTCTAAAACGAAAAAATGAGCGTTATACGCCAAAAAAGGCCAAGGTATTAAGTAAAGAAGAGGCTGAACAATTTCTTTTACATGCTCCTGATGACCAGTGGTTGCTGGCGAAAATTGTAACAATATTTGGGATTTTTGGATGTTGTCGATGTGACGAAATTCTCTCCTTAAACATGAATGATGTAGAAGATATGGGAAAATACGTCATTGTGACATTGCGGCAAACAAAAAATTTAACAACAAGAAGATTCACCATAACCGATGATGGCTGCAGCTTCAAGCCCTGCATGTTATACAGAAAATATGTAAATCTTCGGCCTCCTGGAACAGAAAGCCTAAGATTTTTTTTGACATACCGACATGGAAAGTGCATTTCCTTTAATGCTGATGGCCAGCACACTATTGGTGGTGTCCCAAAGCAAATAGCGAAATATTTAGGTTTAAAAGACCCAGAGTTATACACCGGCCACTCTTTTCGCAGAACTGGAGCCACAATGGTTGCGGATTCGGGTGGAGATATTTTAGCACTAAAGCGTGCAGGAGGGTGGAAGAGCACCGAAATTGCGATGAGTTATGTCGATGATTCGGTCAACAAAAAAATCGAAATGTCTAGCAAATTATTTGGTAGTAAGGAGAGTACAAATGTTCTGCAGTCCTCGAGTTCAGCAGTTTCTGAGTCAGCAGATGGTTCATCATCATCAGTATCAACTCTTTCATCATCAAAAATCTGTGTTACTGGAAATAACAATTGTACCATGATTTTCAACATATTATGACGATAAAACAAAATTTTCTAAAGTAAATAATACTACTAACTTGTAAACATTTTGCAAGTTAACTGTCAGTTTTACAAGTTAGTGACTTTATAAAATAAACTTTCTTGATTAATATTGTGTTTTTGGAAACTGACGTTTACAAATGAGAAACAAATAAAATAATCTGGTACCTCCAAAAATTGAAGAAGTAAAGGGGTTTCCAATGCATAGAACCACAAAATTCGCATCATCAATAATCGCTTGAACAAATAAATAAAGAATATGACTGATAAAAAATTTAAAACTCAAATCAAATTATTTTTGATAGACAAGTGCTACTACGATGTTAAGGAGTTTTTAGATGATAAGTTCTGTAAATGATCAGATTTTTTGCTAAATGTTCACTGTGTTGAATATTCTGGCTGAAATCTTCTTTGATTTTTTTTGCTGAATTTACTTGACTTGTCTTATACATTCATTTGATGGCCACAAAGACCAATAAATATATTCTATTCTGTGGCTTGTGTGGCACGTAGCGCCTTCTTGATGAAAGTAAAGTTTATTGAAAAACCCTTATATTTTCGAATTTTTTCATGAAGATATTAATTCAATCGATATCGACGACTGGATGTTTCGAGTACATATCGTCCAAAAAATGTCGATAAATGTCAACATCCTTTGGGAAAAGATATCGCAGAGGATTCAACCAATCATCCCTATTAACAAGAGGAGATCTAGTCGGCAAAGGCGTTGCGTGCAGTGCGTTATCACGTGAAGGAAGTGGTCCAGTCTTTTGTCGGAAATTTCAGACCGCAACCGGAGGCTTAATTCGGGCCTAAACGCAGAAAAAATTCAGAAATTGAATTCGGCGTGTAATTTCCGCGCGGGGTTCATTAAAAACGATCCGTTTTACTCGCACAATGGCGAGCGAGAGCGTGGGGCTTTATTAATTCCCAATTTGGGGGTATCGGATCACTGTGTTTATGCGGGGTTTTTAATAAACGCCCCCGGTGGGTTTCGCTCGCTCTTTCTTTCTCGTCTGGCGTTTCCTTCCATGTCCGACTGAATAAAATTGTTTCAGTGAGAAAGATACAGCCGATTTTCAAAAAATACTCGGATCCGTACTAAGCCAGACAATTTCTCTAATTTGGTATTAAAAATAAATGTCAACGAACAACATAATTCAGATTTATGAGCTGAATCACAATACAAACCACGTATTAAGTTGAAATTAATGAAAAATAAAATGATACTTAGCACCAAGTAATCTGTGGCGATATTTCTATCTTAACAATATCCTCTTGGAATTTTCTGAACATAATCATCACGAGAACGAAGAAATGAATAAAACACCTAACATAATCACTTCACCCTTTTATAACAACATAGCTCTGAAGAAGATTAGGTTAAGTTTATCAATAATAAATTGATTGAAATACATTATTTGTGAGATATTTTTTTATATCGAGAATAATATGGACAAGTTATTGGTATTTATAAACTAATCTATAGAAAACTCGAAGAAGGAACTTATTTTGATGGGAGAAATATGGCTTTTTAATGGCAGACACAATCGGACAAAACTAGGTGTTTTTGTTAAGAAATATCGTGTTCTTAAGGGGCAGTATCACTTTTGAATCGTGGTAAATCTCCAGTGGTCTCTTTATTTCACGAGTAAGTACCCTAATTTACGACGTAGAGACTTGATTTTTTTTTAATTGAAGTTGAAGAACGTCCCGAGGGCAAATAGTTTTCTTTTTTTCGATTTAATCAGTTTTTCAATTACAAAAACCAGGGGTAGATCTGGGGTTATTGAATATGTTTTTCGTTTTTCATGAGTACAAACTATATTTTTGAAATAATAATCATGAAAATGTTTGTAGTTTATAAAAGATTAAATTGCCGAGGGCGAATAGTTGCGATTTTTTCCAAAAAGTGATGAATAACCGTCGGAAAAAAATCATTAAGTGTAGTTTCCAAAACGCTGAAGTTCAACCTGTATTTTTTAATTGAAAAACTAATTAAATCGAAAAACTCCAACAATTTGCCCGCGGCAATTTAATCTTCTATAAACTACAAAAATTTTCATGATGATTATTTCAAAAATATAGCTTGTACCCATGAAAAACGAAAAACATATTCAATAACCCCAGATCTAACGATTATCCTGGTTTTTTTAATTGAAAAACTAATTAAATCGAAAAAAAGCAAACTATTTGCCCTCGGGACGTTCTTCAACTTCAATTAAAAAATAATCAAGTCTCTACGTCGTAAATTAGGGCACTTACTCGTGAAATAAAGAGACCACTTTTGAATGGAGATTTACCACGATTCAAAAGGTGATACTGCCCCTTAACATCCCTATTCAAATGAGGTTGGTACTTGAGTGTTCCCTAAATGTATCAACTCAATTTCATTCGAAAAATATGAACTTTGAGGTTTTTGCAGAGAATCGTATCAGGCAAGTATCTGGCCCAATTTTTTTCAAATGGTTTTATCTCTTTAACAGAGCCGAATTCGGAAAAATGGAAAATGAAGAAAAGGTTTCATTTGGTCACAAGAATCTACAGTTGAAATATATGTACCCGGCAGATTTTGATTCTTGAGGGGATCGTATTAACGATTTTTTTTTATTTGATGTAGGTACGTACATTGCGCTTTGCTTGTCACGTATGACAGAAAGCGAAGAGTGTTTCGTTTACTCTCAAAGTACTTGGTCTCCGGAACAGTTCTTCAAACACCCAAAAGAGGTCTCAACTTTCGACCAGTGGATCGTAAGGCTCATGTGATTATTTGTGCCTGTAAAACGTAAGATTTCTTGCCCTATTGGCACGGAAACTCTGTGTTTAGGACCATATACTCCTCTGTCTGTTCCCTCGGTAGATTTTGATCCTTCAGTGTATCATATTGATATTGACTATTTCACTCACTTCAATAACTGACCAATCACCGTCCAAAGACAGCTGACAGCTCGTATTATCGCGATAATACCAACAGTCTCTGAATTATGATTGGTCTGAAAACTTCGGTATTTTCAACGAATGAACTACAGAATAATCTGTGATTGAACTATGGATATGAATGGTTTGACAACTGACAAATATAAATTTTAGACGTCAACATAAGTTTTTTCTTGTTTTTCTCGAATATGGAGTTTCTGACCTTTTATTCTGTTCATGGAATAGTCTTATAAAATTTCACTCGAGATTGAATTTACCTCATAAGTCTATCTTTTATTCCCAAACTCAAATGAGTTGCTTTCAGCAACTCATTTTCGTTTGAAAATAAAACTATAGACTTAAGGACTGAACGAGAATAAATTCGCTATCCCAAAAATGCTTATATCTTTTGAACCACTGGACCGATTTCGAAAATCAAACTCATTTTCGAATCATCTTCTAATTCTAATGAAAACTGTTCTTACAATAAAAAAACCAAAACTATTTTTATTTTATTCATGGATTTTTTCTGGAATTCTTCCCATAATGCTTTTTATAGTGTTCTCAGTCACTTTCTGGGATGCTGTCTTCCACTTTTGCTTGAATTCCGCTAATGTTTTCGTTGATTTCTTAATTTCTTAGTATTCTTCAATTCTCTTTTTACCAGGGCCCAATATCTTTCGATTGGCCTGAGTTCTGGGCAATTTGGTGGATTGGCCTCTTTGGGGACAAAAAACACCTCATTAGCTTCGTACCATTCCTTGGTGGCCTTGCTGTAGTGGCATTAAGCTAAATCTGGCCAAAAGATTGTTGACCCATCTAACTCACGTAAAAATGGTAAAAGTCGCTTCTTCAAGCATTCCTCGATGTATATCTTCGAGTCAACAGTGCCTTGGCCGACGAAAAATTTGCTCCTTTTCCCACAAGTGCAAATTGCTTACCAAACCAGGAATTTTTTGGGAAACTTTGCTTGTTTCTTCACGCGAAATTGTTCGTCAACATTTCCACGAGAATCTGCAGTATAAAATTCCTGACCAGGAAGTTGCGAGAAATCAGCCAAGACATAGGTTTCGTCGTCCATCACGCAACAGGAAAATTTTTTCAAGAAATCTTTTTTTAATTTCTTTGCTCTTGATTTCGCTTCTTGATCCTTCACAGAGTTCCTGTCTGGCACTTTCTGCGCTTTGTATGTTCTAAGCCCACAACTCAACTTGATTTTCTGAACGGTTGACTGATGCGAACAACCTATTTGGGCCACTTTCCGTCCTGAAAGGTTAGGATTCTTCTGAAAAAGGCTGATGGCTTTCTTCACTTTTTTTGGGCTATGAAACCCTTTTTCCTCCCGGTTCCTTCTTTGCGGTTAATTGTAAGATCTTCGTTGAAGCGCTTAACAACTCTTGATACCGTTTCCGGACGAACGCGACTACGCGAGCCTCTTTTGCGATTCTTTTGAAGCTCCATTTTTGATTATTTTGAAAAAGTTTCAGTATAAATTCTCTTGTTTTCACTTCGCTTGACATTTTGCGACAGAGAATTGGAATATCTATGAAGTAAATGATCCACATGTTTCTGACGTTCATAACAAAGCTAACTATGATCAAATTTTGATTTTTTTCTCAATTGGTTCAAGAGATATGGGCGTTTTTATGATAGCGAATTTATTCTCGTTCAGTCCTCATCATTTTGATTTTTTTTTGTAACTTGTACGAGTTCGGAAAAACAGGCTTCGTTACTGTGTCCTTACGCCACCTTAGACACAGCACGTTTAATTTTCGACCCAAAAGTGACCGAACGAGACTAAAAAATTTTTTCCTCGCCTCGGGATTGAACTCGCGACTGTCTGCGTCAGTCAATCGCCTTAACCACTAGGCTATGGGACCTATATGGGTTACAACAATTCGAGAGCCCCAGCGTTCTTTCACTTGGGTTTAGGGCTCTTTATTCAATGGCGGATTGTGAAATGGAAGTTTTCCAGCATTCCGTCACCGTCAGGAAGGAAACAGCCGCCCCTAATCGCCCAAACCGACCACTCCCACTCGGAAAACTCCAAGGTACCTCTACGACTAAATATACGACCAAGTTCAATAACGTCAGAGATAACGATTGTCTGCGACGACGTTTTCCGTGCGGCTGAACTTGCCGAGCATCAATTCCGGGTTTCGCAAGCCCCGACGACATCATCAGCGAAGCCGAAAGATCCGTCTTCTCTCCCCCCGTCTTGACGACGCTGCGAGAAAGGGTTGCCTTAAATCCTGAATAATCGTCTGTGTACGTCTTGACATTAAAACAAAACCCGGCCAAGATGGATTCCGCAATTCTAAAATGCAAATGAGCTGTAAAAGATCGTCGGCGGCGCGGGGGGGCTGAGGGGGGCGGCCGGAGGGAGCGTTACGCCATTAATAATTAATCTTTCTTAATTGCGCGCCCGGCCGCCACCTAGCGGTAAGACGGATAATTACAGGGGGCCCTAATAGCTAATGTAATTAGCGACAGGGGTCCCCATTATTAATCGACGAAAAAGTTGGTCTTCGCGACTCGCGAGACAGGTCACGCCTACCGGGATGGACCTTTTCTCGAGCTTCGAAGAATTCGAATTCGCCAACGATAACTGTCGCGGAGAAATCCAGGTCGCCGAATATCTTCGTAATAACATTTCAAAATAGCTTTTTCGAGCCATCAATAGCACCGCGAAATCAAATAGAGTTGATTCAGTTTCACGCAAACAAACATTTTATCAGATATAGAATGAAAATATTTTTTTCGAATGAGACACCCCGTATATTTTCGCATAAGGACTGAACGAGAATAAATTCGCTATCACAAAAACGCTTATATCTTTCGAACCACTGGACCGATTTCGAAAATCAAACTCATTTTCGAATCATCTTCTAATTCTAATGAAAACTGTTTTTACAATAAAAAAACCAAAACTATTTTTTACAAAATTCATGGATTTTTTCTGGAATTCTTCCCATCATGCTTCTTATAGTGTTCTCAGTCACTTTCTGGGATGCTGTCTTCCACTTTTGCTTGAATTCCGCTAACGTTTTCGTTGATTCCTTGGTCTTCTTCAATTCTCTTTTTACCAGGGCCCAATATCTTTCGATTGGCCTGAGTTCTGGGCAATTTGGTGGATTGGCCTCTTTGGGGACAAAAACCACCTCATTAGCTAAATCTGGCCAAAAGAGTGTTGACACATCGTGCTCACGTAAAAATGGTAGAAGTCGCTTCTTCAAGCATTCCTGAATTCCTCGATGTACACCTTCGAGTCAACAGAGCCTTGGCCAACGAAAAATTTGCTCCTTTTCCCACAAGTGCAAATTGCTTGCCAAACCAGGAATTTTTTTGGAAACTTTGCTTGTTTCTTCACGCGAAATTGTTCGTCAACATTTCTACGAGAATCTGCAGTATAAAATTCCTGACAAGGAAGTTGCGAGAAATCAGACAAGACATAGGTTTCGTCGTCCATCACGCAACAGGAAAAATTTTTCAAGAAATCTTTTATTAATTTCTTTGCTCTTGATTTTGCTTCTTGATTCTTCACAGCGTTCCTGTCTGGCACTTTCTGCACTTTGTATGTTCTAAGCCCACAACTCGACTTGATTTTCTGAACGGTTGACTGCGAACAACCCACTATTTGGGCCACTTTCCGTCCTGAAAGGTTAGGATTCTTCTGAAAAAGTCTGGTGGCTTTCTTCACTTTTTTTGGGCTATGAAAACCCTTTTTCCTCCCGGTTCCTTGCTTGCAGTTAATTGTAAGATCTTCGTTGAAGCGCTTAACAACTCTTGATACCTTTTCCGGACGAACACGAGCCTCTTTTGCGATTCTTTTGAAGCTCCATTTTTGATTATTTTGAAAAAGTTTCACTATAAATTCTCGTGTTTTCACTTCGCTTGACATTTTGCGACAGAGAATTGGGATATCTATGAAGTAAATGTTCCACATGTTTCTGACGTTCATAACAAAGCTAGCTATGATCAAATTTTGATTTTTTCTCAAGTGGTTCAAGAGATATAGGCGTTTTTGTGATAGCGAATCGATTCTCGTTCAGTCCTTAGCCCGTAATTGCCATTTCAAATAAACATAATGTACTTAAGGTGAGGCTTTCCTTTTGACAGATGGTAGAACTCATCAAAATGAGTCATTTTACCAAAAATTTTTCCTATGAATTATGCCCCTGCTTCGAGAAAATGAAAATAGATTATTTTCTAGTTTCTAGGTGAATCTGAAAATTCCTCAGTCCGAACCTGGCCCGACGCCTGCTCCTCCGTAGATATCAACATGTTTTTTGTCTTCTTATCATACATGACTCAGAATATCGATTGTGATCAGTAATCTTCGATCGTGTTACGGCGAGGTTACGAGTGTTTTATGTTTCGAAAATGCCGCACGTTCATTCAAATAATGAACTTGTTGATATGCTTTTAATTTATGGTGAATCGAAACAAAATGCCATTTCAACGTATAAGTTGTACAGAACAAGATTTCCGCTAAGAAATCACCCAACTTCGCGGATGTTCATAAACCTGCTGCAGAGATGTAGAGATATGATGAAGAGAGAGATGCAGGCCAGAGTAGTATTAAGGTATTGATGCCCAAAATTTTCTATAAATTTTTAAATTGAGCATTTTATATGAGAAATTTTCGATAAAATGACATATTGCGATTAGTTCTATCACCTGTCAAGAGAAAAGTCCCTGTATACTTGATACATAGATGCATAGAAATACCTAGTGTTGGCACTGATTAGATTTTGTTTAAGACTTTCTTGTCGATCGAAAACTTGATATTTTGTGCGGCTTTTCATTTCTCCCGAAAGGGGTCGCATTATTTGTCGTTGCCGCAGTAGCGCCACGACCGATAAATATTGCGGATTTATTCCGGAACTAGACCAAAATCTGAAATCTAGGATGCCGTTTTGATCTACCAATTTTGGTCACGATTTTTAGTAAGGAGTCGTTACACCAGATATTCATAGATGCATAGTATTGTATGCATCTATGTCAATTCTAAGCCTCAAATCAGTCTGTGAGGCGCCAAAATCACATAATTCTACATTTATCATTCTATGGCCGTTATGATCGAAAGTATTCACGTGAAATTATGGACGCCATATTTATTCTTGAACTGCATCTGGATTCTTACCAAAGCCCTGTTTCTTGTTTCATTTGCTCATTATCTATATACTTTTCACTGAACAAGCAGATATTTCTGTAGCAATATAGAAATATTGACGAGTTCTTTGAAGCAAAACCTTGCAATACCAGCAATTTCAATTCTTCTCTAGAACTGATAGATTGATTCTCTGAATACGATTCACTGTAAATTACACAAGAAATAATATAAAAAACTGATTTAGTAGAATTCACTCACATTTGTAGGGTTAAATCAGGAAGTAACACAACAAATATTGAGACCATTCCCTCAACATACATTTTTCAACAGAGAAACTAATTATTGGAAATACGTCTGTCAAACAATCCAAGATGCCTCTTTTCTATGCACCTTGTATCAATCAAATCACGGACTGTGATCAAAGATTCAAATATGACTTTGTAGCGGTCCCGAAACCACATAATTCTATGGGCGAAACAGTGACAAGTGCATACACCGGTTTTTATTTAATGCCTACACTACACCGATGCAAGCTTCTTACTTAGGGCATAGATAAATGTTTATGCATGCCCTAAGAAGAGTTGCAGTTTCTCCTGAGCTCGAATGAGAACGCAGCAGATGCACATCTTGACGTCCTGTCGCGATAATACGGTACTGCACGTCACATTAATGACCCATAAATATCTCGTTCATAATTGATTATTCCCCCGCTATAAATACAGGCAATTTTCAAACATTAAACTTTTCGCGAGACGTACGCCTCCTCGAAAATTCAAATTGATTTTATATATTCCCCCAATAATTTACAACCAATAAAAATTATTCTCAATCAATATTCGAACAACTTCACGACGTATTTGCAGCCTCGAAACATAAATCCGACACTAATTCAAACCGCACGTCATCGGAACAGTATTTACGGGTATATTTCAGAGGTTGTAAAACATTAGTAGCCATTAAGGCAGGTCTGCACCGGCCATGAAATATGAGCGAGTAGTTTCGGATTTAAGCGCGTTTCGGTGTCAGAGGTGAACGAGCCTGTAGCTGGGGTTGCGCGGGTTTGGGACGGTTCGTTTTTCGACTTTTGGGACGGCAGGATTGACCGTGAAACGAGGTGTCGACACCGTCATGCCTGTTCTGGGACATAAATTGAGTTGGAAACGTTTGTTAGGTTAGGTTTCGCTGGTTGGAACAAATTCGTATCGGGTTTTGCAGCGGGGACATAACAATTTTGTATTTCGATACAAATGCACCTCTGAATCGAGGAGCATAGAATATTCTATGCTCTGAATGCTCGTCATGTCTGGCCCCCCTTTGACGGTGATCCGAGAAATATCATGATCTCAGATAGCCACCAAAGTTGTACTGTATTCACTAATTCGAGGTCGTAGAACTCGTAGATTACGAATCTGTAATTAGTTTCTTCCTAGGTTTGATACTTCGGGAAATTTTCAATTTTTTGTGGAAAATTTAGTCATATTTTTAGGGTGGTCATAACTAGAAATAGTTATTTATGATATGAGTGTCAAAAGTGACGTTTTATTTCGTGAGAATTTCCCGAACAAAATAAAATCACTTTCAACACAAATACCATTCAATGTTTTTTGTACAACTGCCCTATTTTGACAATGAAATGGGCGAATTTGCAATGACAATAAACTTCAAAATGCATTTTAATATTCAAATAATCAAAAGGTTGTTGTGAATGGCAAACGTTGCCAAAGTTATTATTACTAACAAATGAGAAAAGACGCTGTCATTTGAATTTCGTTCCTTTCCAATTTTCGTCTTGGGTTTTTAACTGCTTAATATGTTTGTCGAGAGTCCAATTATTGATAAAAGTGACGATTTGGTTGTTCCTGTGGATATTGAAGAGTCTGCAAGAAGAGAAAATCTGGAACTCCTACCTAAAAAATCTGTTCAACAGTACGATATTGCATAAACCAATTTCCTGGCCTGGTGTAAATTGAAAAATGTAGAAGGGAACTTCAATGAACCTGTTTTCCTGGCATACTTAGAAGAAAAATCAAAAATATGGAGTTCATCAACTGTGTGGAGCAAATTTTCAATGATAAAGTCAAGCGCCCTTATTAAAAATGGTGTGGATGTTAGTAAATGTTTTAACGTAATAGACATTCAAAACGGAAAAATGAAGGATATCGTCCCAAGAAATCGAAAATTCTCACTCGCGAACAAGTTGAAAAGTTTATAAATGAGGCACCAGATAAGAAATACTTGATGGTTAAGGTTGCAACTATTTTCGGATTTTTTGGAGCCTGTCGGCGTGAAGAATTGTGTAATTTATCAGTGGAAGACATCGAAATAACAAATAAATCATTGGTTTTACAACTTCCAAACACAAAAACGAAAGTCAGTCGTTCTTTCAATATTATTGGGAAGTATGTTGACTATTTTCATAAGTACTTTGCACTGCGCCCTTCTGTTCTCAAACAGCGTCGTTTTTCCCTGAAATGCATGAATAATAAATGCACTGCCAATCCACTTGGTATCAATACATTTGGGAAAATTCCATCTATTGTTGCCGAATTCCTCAAACTGCCAGAACCAAAGCGATATACAGGACACTGTTTTCGAAGATTCTCCGCTTCATTGCTAGCAGAATAAGGTGCAAATATGACGGATATAAAAAAACATGGTGGATGGAAGTCTACGACGGTAGCCGAAGGCTTTATTGATCATTCCATTGCATATAGAAATGTCATTGCTGAAAAAATTCCCAACCTCAACAGATTTTGGATCATCCTCATCCAATATTGTACTTCCGGTTTCTACAAGTACCTACTGATGATGCTGAGAATTCTAATAATGTGTTACGAAGCCCCCTAACGTCACAGGGCATTAATGTTAGTAATTGTTCTAGTTTTACGATTAATATTAATGTTCATAAGTAATTATTGTTAAATATTGATAATAAAAATTTGCAATTGCTGAATTTTTTTCATCTAATTTCATCATAAGAAAATGGAGTGCTAAAAACATTTTTAACACTAATGTAAAAAATATTTTTACACGCTTCCACGTAAACAATCAATTTTAACATTGTTTGCTGTCATTGAAAGTGTCACTTTTAATGGCAGTTGTGTAAAAACTAATAATATTTTATAGAAAATATCTGATTGCATATTTTTAATCTACGCCCTCGAATTAGTGAATCCAGAAACTTTGGTGGTGATCCGAGAGAAAAAATTTTCTAAAAATACGCGAATTTTCCTTCATCATGAAAATTTTGCCGAAATATCACTTTCTCAGATAGCCACCAATGTTACGGTATTTATTAATTCGAATCTGTAATTAGTTCCTTCCTAGGTTTGATACTTCAGGAAATTTCAACTTTTTGTGGAAAATTTAGTTATATGTATGTTGAGAGTGTTTTGATGGTCATTACTCGAAAATTATATTTTATAAAAAATATCTGATTGCATATTCTTAATCTACGCCCTCGAATTAGTGGAAAGACTAACTTTGATGGCTATCTGAGAAAATCATATTTCGGCAAAAATGTTTAAGGACTGAACGAGAATAAATTCGCTATCACAAAAACGCCAATATCTCTTGAACCAATTGAGAAAAAAATAAAAATTTTATCATAGTCAGCTTTGTTATGAACGACAGAAACATGTGGAACATTTACTTCATATATATACTCCATTCACAATTATAAAATCACAACTCTGGCCTTGGAAATTTGACACATTCCACTCTGTATCGAAGTTATGACGTTTTTCAAAATATTTTTATGTTCCAAATCAACACTATGTTGCCCTTTCTACATTCTTAGCGTATTTCTCAGAATGTGAATTTATTCGGAAAATGAATGAATTGGAAAAGATGTGACGGACGAAAATAATTAACGTTTATATGAATTGATAGAAAGGATTCCTTTTCTAGTTATTTGCATGAAAAATACAAGAGATCACTGTTGAAATACATTATTTTTCGCCATGGAAGAAAATTGCATTGCTTTCACATGATTTTCATACGCATGCCTGTGAAGATTTAATGTTTATTATCCTCTTGAACTGAAAGTTCAAGACTTGACATCAATTGTTGAATCAAGAATAATGGAACATTATATCCCTCTACTGGAATCCAAATAGTTGAAGGGAGTTCTGATGCAACAGGAACATTTTCTTGGAACATAACCTTAATAGCTAACTTAATAAAAATAAGAGTAGAAGATATACATTTCATTTATTTGATCTTATGAAGAAGGATTAAAATATTCTGACTGTATAGTAATTTATTAGTTTAAAAAATATTCATACATTACAACCACAGTAGGTTTGTACAAATAATATGGAACAGGTCAAACATATGCTTCACATTTATCATTCACCTGTTCTAAAATAAGTCACAAACTCCTCCACATTATAGGGCCCCTACAGCATTAAAAGCTTGTGTCTCTTTTGAAAGAAGTAGCACTAGATATAATATATTCTTTCGATTAAGAGCAAATACCTACCGTTGAATGTTACATACACAAATTTCTTCAAAATGGGCTTATACGAAGTGGTTCTTTTTCTGAAACGTGAAAACGATCAACAATAATCATTTAGAGACCGATGATGGCCATCCAAAACCCGTTTACTTACGAAAATCGTGCAATTTCATTCTGCAAGTTCTTTCCTCATATTATAATTCCTCGAAAATCCTACCTGAACCATATTTTCCGGTCGCTTTCGTGAAAAGATCGTATAAGGAAGCGTTTTTTGTCCATTTACACATTCCAAATAAATTTTGAGCACCAAAAACGATACCGAAACTAACCAAAGTTCTGGGGGACCGGCATTTCGTTTGAAATCTTTCCAAACGGCCAGATACCTAAAAAAACTTCGTTATCAAGTGTAAAAAAGGCGATTAGTACTTACTTTTGCTTTATTCATGCTTATAAATCGATTTTTGTTCCAATTCAAATTTGCCGTTTGTACCCGTGTCAAAATATCTTTGATACTTTTACTTTGATGTAAACAAAGAAACTGGCAACGCCGTTTTGTAATTAAAGATATTCTCTGTACGCGCACAGATTTTTTATCAGGTGCACCAATTCCTGAAAACGAAACCATGGCCAGAGTTGTGATTTTATAATTGTGAATGGAGTATAGATATTCCAATTCTCTGTCGCAAAATGTCAAGCGAAGTGAAAACAAGAGAATTTATGGTGAAACTTTTTCAAAATAATCAAAAATGGAGCTTCAGAAGAATCGCAAAAGAGGCGCGCGTTCGTCCGGAAACGGTATCAAGAGTTGTTAAGCGCTTCAACGAAGATCTTACAATTAACCGCAAGGAAGGAACCGGGAGTAAAAAGGGGTTTCATAGCCCAAAATAAGTGAAGAAAGCCATCAGCCTTTTTCAGAAGAATCCTAACCTTTCAGGACGGAAAGTGGCCAAAATAGTTGGTTGTTCGCAGTCAACCGTTTAGAAAATCAAGTCCAGGAGTTGTAGGCTTAGAACATACAAAGTGCAGAAAGTGCCAGACAGGAACGCTGTGAAGAATCAAGAAGCAAAGTCAAGAGCAAAGAAATTAAAAAAATATTTCTTGAAAAATTTTTCTCTTTGCGTGATGGACGACGAAACCTATGTCTTGGCTGATTTCTAGCATAACTTCCTGGTCGGGAATTTCATACTGCAGATTCTCGTGGAAATGTTGACGAACAATTTCGCGTGAAGAAACAAGCAAAGTTTCCTAAAAAATTCCTGGTTTGGCAAGCAATTTGCACTTGTGGGAAAAGGAGCAAATTTTTCGTTGGCCAAGGCTCTGTTGACTCGAAGATATACATCGAGGAATGCTTGAAGAAGCGACTTTTACCATTTTTACGTGAGCACGATGTGTCAACAATCTTTTGGCCAGATTTAGCTTCATGCCACTACAGCAAGGCCACCAAGGAATGGTACGAAGCTAATGAGGTGTTTTTTGTTCCCAAAGAGGCCAATCCACCAAATTGCCCAGAACTCAGGCCAATCGAAAGATATTGGGCCCTGGTAAAAAGAGAATTGATGAAGACTAAGAAATCAACGAAAACATTAGCGGAATTCAAGCAAAAGTGGAAGACAGCATCCCAGAAAGTAACTGAGAACTCTATAAGAAGCATGATGGGAAGAATTCCAGAAAAAATCCATGAATTATGTAAAAAATAGTTTTGGTTTTTTTATTGTAAAAACAGTTTTCATTAGAATTAGAAGATGATTCGAAAATGAGTTTGATTTTCGAAATCGGTCCAGTGGTTCAAAAGATATAAGCGTTTTTGTGATAGCGAATTTATTCTCGTTCAGTCCTTACTGGGATCAAATTTAGTAGAATTTAAGGTGGGCGTTCAATGTAGTGTGTTTTTATTTCAAGTTGATTTCGAAAACGGTTTCACTTTGAGACCTGAAATTTTGTGGGTGAACTCAGAAAGGATTAGGGTTTTTGTTTAAATAATTTTAATAGATTTCATTCCGACAGTCAATTTTTTTTCTTTCAAAAATAGAAGAAAATGAGCCAACCCATGCTTCTGTTTTATTTCAACAGAAAGATCCATGAAAATAGTTCAACTTCCGATTAAAAGGGAATCTACTGATAATTTCGTTCAGAAGATTAACTTGAAATACGGAATTGGCAGAGAATGGCCAAATTCAAATTTTGGCGGGAAAAAGTTCCTGCTTTACCCACAAATTGACTTATTTCATAGTTCGGCGATTTTCGGATAGAGAGCGCCATTGTACATTTCATTCATGATTAGAGAGATATTCATAGAACTTGATAGTGATAGTGCATGTTCTATGGAGATATCCATAAAATGGACGGTGGCGCCTCTATCGGCTGAGCTTTCCAACTCGCTTCAAACGCCGACCTTAAGATATACTACACCTCAAACCAATAACTCAAATATTCTTAGTTCCATTTAAATACAGACTGGAAATCTCAATGTTCCGCCATATCATCATTGATGTTAGTAAATTAGTTAGTTTCACATGCTACAAAAAGACCCATTCGTTTCTTCACGAAAAAGAGTCCGCCAACAGTCGAAGCACATCGGTCAATCAATCATAAAGCCCCGAATACGGCGATATTCCCGGGTTCCTTCGTTTCGTCTAACAACTGTCTCGGCGTTCATTAATACGCGTCAATAATCCGACGTTATGCAGCGTTATAAATAGCCGAGAAGGTGTCGATGGATCGGCCTGATGAAGGCGGTCGCCTTTTAACCCTCCCGGCGTGATGGGACGCCCCACGGCTAGCGTAATTAAAAATTATGTCGCATCACCCCGCCGATATCAGAAAACTACTCTTTTTTTTCTCTCCGCTCCGCCATTCTGCCGCGTCTCCTCTCGATCCGTCGAAATGAATTTTTAATTATATCGTTACAATTATCTTTGCGAGATGGGATTCGACGCGAAAAAAGTCGGTAGTTAATTAGGGGATTTAATGAGAAATAGCTGCCCCATGCCCCCCGACTGACAATTCAATGAGGACAAGTGTTTTTCGTTTCTTCGGCGTGGCACAATCTTACAATCACTACGTGTAACTTACTTTGATTACTACTGGCAACATGAAGTAGGTAGTAATCAAATGAAACCTCTCTTTCTAGTGACAGTTTAACCCATTGAGCCATTCTCTAAATATTGTAACGTTTTCTTATTATTATTAAAACGTCCGGGATGAATAAACTATTTATTTACCCTAATTGACCATATTCACCGTCGCCATATTGTTGTGCGACAATACCAACTACCCAGGGTTCTCATAACATCGAATGACGAAAGTCACTAATTTCTTAGGACCGCGAAAGTTTAAATGGAAATATTTTGGTGTCAGTTTTTTTCATTTTTAGATCTATTTCTTGCCGAACAATTACTGACACAACAACCATGGCCTCCACTATACTGATATCTACCCATATTTCCTGGATTTTATCACAAAATACTTAACCAAAGTTTACCAAAAAAGTTAAAATGAGATTTTTGTGATGAAAATTCATATTAATATGATTTCAAGTTGCAAATTAATTTTAGCCTGTAGGTCTGCAGCGTATACATGGTGCATATTTCTTTATTTGTTCTATATAGCTTTCAACATATCTTCTGGGTCTTTGCATTCAGTCAACATCAATTCCGGTGGTTAAGAAAAATCGAGGGAAATAACGAAATTTAATTCCTAGAGAATTCAAGCATTTTAAGACTATGAATACAATGTATGGCCTCCACGGGCATCAATAACAGCTTGACATATTATTTGCATACTACACACAAGGTTGTTGAACATTTCTTGAGGAATCTGGTTCCATAAACGGGGCAGAAGCTCTCTCAGATCATTAAAGGATTCTGGGGTAGGTTGATGATTATCTTATCTTCTTTGGAGCATAACCCTTGCATGTTCTATGCAATTCAAATCTGGTGAGTGCGGAGGTATTGGTGAATGTGGAATACCAAGCTCCTCGCGCGTTCTCAACTATGGCTGCACGGTGCGGTCTAGCGTTATCGTCTAGAAATTGAAAAGTTTCACCAATAGGAGAGTGAAAATTTGACACAACATTGTCAATGGAATGCTTCCTATGGTGTAAGGCGGTCATATTCCCAGGACAAATGTATAGATCTGTGCGCCCGTTGAAACATATCCCGGCCTATACCATAACACTACCCCCTCGGAATGGATGGACTTCTTGGACATAACGACGATTACGGGGTATGCGTGAGATTGTCCATACCCTTATTCTTCGAGAATCTGAAGATCGTCCATACCTGGATTCATCAGTGAAAAGGACACTACGCCATTGATCGTTCCAATTGATATGTTGCCTTGCCCATTCCAGTCTTTGACGCTTATGGTCACGTGTTAATGGAACTCCTCTTAATGGACTTCTAGAACCTAGATTCACCTCTCTCAAACGTCGTCTGATAGTTTCGATGGAAACTTGGACCCCATCTGCATTTTGAAGAGTATTCCGTAGCATTCTACACGTAGATGTAGGGTTTCTTCTCGACGTAACTGTGATGAAACGATCCTGAGCAGGTATTGTTTTTCGTCGCCCACCAAGCCTAGGTCTTTCCAACACGGAACCTGTCTCCCTGAACCTATTCCAAAGTCGAGATATCACAGACTTGGAGCCTTTCCGCTACAATAACCTGAGTTAGGCCACCCTGTAGCATTCCGATAGCCCTATTAGCCTCAGCGTTTGTTAATTTACGTCTTGGCATTTTCAGAAAACTCGTTTCAAATCGAAACCGTTGATAAACTGACTTCATTTCAAAATGAGAACATTCATGATGCATATGCAAAGAACCAAACTTCAGAAAAAAGGCGATCAGATTGACGAAATGTCTCATACTGATTTTTATTGGATCAATTCAAGTTGTTATTGAGTTTTAAATGATTTCACAGCGATTTTCTCGAAGATTACATACTTTTAAAAACGATTGAATACGATATCCCTAACTCTTGTGGATCAGTAGGTATATTTTGCACTAATATTCATATCCACTCGTTGCTTGCCTCTGAAAAATAATAATCCCCCCCGCCAATGTGCCCCGTATATATCACGCCTATTCCTTTCTCGTAAAGCCTGGATGCGCTTAGAAATGGAAAACTCCAGAACGCAAGAACCAACGCACGCGGGATCGAGAGAGTACATTCCACAGGCGTCCAGAAAATTCGAGATCACGGGAGCGCCGAATGCACAGGGCCGCACTGGTAACAATATCAAAGGAAGGAATAGGTGTAAAAAGATATAAGTGACGTTTCCGGCTTATACCCTTTTGATTGTCACGCTTATGGTATTTCACGTAGTTCAGATGACTCTATGTCAGTTCTGAATTGATAAAAAGGGGCATGTTTGGTGCCATAGCTGGTTGGTTGATTAACGAGACGTCAAAGATGAGTAATTTTATCGTTGATTGTTTGAACAGGAAAATCATCGAAAAATATCGTTGTCCTTTAATTTATTCAAACTATAATTTCCAAATTTCTCATGATTTCAATGATATTGTTTTGATTTTACAGAAGAACGTTTTGATAAACCGTCGTCAGTCTCAACACTTTCAACTAAAGGGTTTTCCAATAAGAGATGTAAAGTCACAAGATGGCCAATTACGATCACTTTTTCGAGAGATAACACGGTCCGGAAACTTTTCCCGTAGAAGATCAATGGTTTCGTTGCTTGTGTGACACGTAGCGCCCTCTTGTTGAAAGTGAACGTTGTCCAGATCAATTCCACCTAATTCCGGCCATAAAAAAAAACATGAATAATCTCTCGATAATGCAATCCATTCACCGTGACTGTTGCTGCAGCCTCCTTCTCGAAAAGTAAGGTCCAATAACCCCCTCGCCGGACCATAAACCGCACCAAACAGTCACACGTTGAGGATAGAGGCTTCTCAACAATAACTCTTGGGTTTTTCGAGCCTCAGATGCGACAATTTTGCTTGTTGACGAAGCCATCGATGTGGAAATGAGCCTCATCACTCAAGATGATGTTTTGATGGGATTCCGGATCGTTTTCATGCATTTCAAGGACCCAATTAGCAAAGACACTACTTTTTTGATGATCGGCCAGCTTGAGTTCTTATGTTAACTGAACCTTATAAGCCTTAAGACCCCAATCTTTATGCAAAATACGGTGTAATGACGTTTGTGGAATGCTTAATTCCAAAGAACGACGAGGAATGGACAAACCAAGGTTTACTTCAACACTTTCTGCTACAGCAGCAATATTCTCGGCTATTCTTGAGCCACGTGCACGGGTTTTATTCTTCACATCACTAACTTGTCCCAACAACTCGAGATTTTCTACCAATTTCTGTATTGCGGTTCGACAAGGTACTCCACGACAACCCAAAAATGTTCAAGTTTTACGAACCGTCTCTGCCAAATTTTCACCATTTTTATAGTAAATTTTAATTATTTCAATGCGTTGTTGAAGCTTGCATCGTTCCATTTTTATCAATGGCGTAGTGTCTACTTGTCAAATGTCAAAAAATGACAGCTTCAAAAGTGACATCTACCGAAATTGGTGGCTACTGAAAATAACACCACTCATTGGAAAACCCTTCACAAAGAACTCCAACATCAAAATTCGGGCTTCCTTTTTCCGGTAATTAAAAATACCTTTATAAAATCGTAAAATTCATGAATAAAAAATCCAATTATAACAATCCTACATCTCATTCTTCATTTCAATCGAAAGTTTCATCTTCGTGTTTAACTAACCCAGTTTCTGCATTAATGCTCACACAAACGGAACGCAGTCTCTACTTACCAGCTGTTATTAATAATTAGATACACTTCTATCGCGAGAGAAATTTCGTATATCGAAATAAATGACCGTTTTGATTGATCGAATATTTTCGGCAAGTTCCGATCGACAATCAAGTTGGTTGTTTTTACTTCGTCGCCAATTAAGGGACATTTGAACTACTACCTTCGAGGGGTCAAATTCAAAAACTGCTCATTATAATGAAAAATGTTTTATTGTAAATATCTACTCTTCATAAACGGACATTACAAAATTGATAATACTACATCCAATTACAGTCTTCACAGAATCAAAGCAATAAAATTTTAAAATCTATAATGTTGTCACGTTAAAATTAAATACTCATATTGAACATACTGGAACTTACATTTTCTATTGCCATCAATAGTATACTTGCTGTGCTCTTAAACTTGTACGGCGGATTCGAATTTATAAAACAGTTCAGTTGTATGGCTAGGTCTTTTAAAACTTTGTTCACAAACCGTTTAGTGTCAGGGTCGTTCCTGTTTAGTCCTAGTATAGCTGCGTGGATATAGCTGAAAAAAAATTCGGTCAAATACGAAATAAAAAAAAATCATGAACCTATTTTAGCTGCATATATCCGAGTATAAATTCGGCCAAAAATAATTAAAATGGCCCTTTAACTCATAATAAAATCATTATATTCATCAGTTTTTGTCTCCAGTAACCTCCTAAACGTCATAATTCCAAAATGTTGCTGTATTGTAAGATTCGACAGTTAAATTGTCATATTTGACAGATACATTGTCAAATTTGACAATTGTAATGTCAGATTTGACAGTTGTATTGTCAGATTTTACAGTTCTATTCGCAAATTTGACTTTTTCATTCTTAAAATTGACAGTGGTTCTCTCTCGATCATTTTTGGATGTAAAACCTTCAACAACCTAAAATTAATATACCGTGCGTTGGGGAAGCTGAAAGTTATGACATCTGGCAGTAAATTTATTTCGTGTGAAATCTATAAGACGGTGAGTGTCGAAGTTGACCCAAACTGAAAGTCTAGAAATTTTCTTCCATAATATCTGCGGAATTATTTTTATGTATTGGATGAATTTCCACCAAGAAGATGTTTCCGGAAAGAAGTAGAAAAGGACCAATGGAATAGCCACCTAGAACACCAGATTTAACTCCACCAGATTTCTTTCTTTGACGACCTTTGATTTTTAAAGTCTGCGAAACACTAGTGAGTGATATAGCAGAACTCAAGAGGAGACCAACTGAAAAATGTCGTCAAATTTCAATCAATGCTTCGAGGGCAGCTAGAGGAAGTACCAAAAAAAGGCTACCATTGTTTGGCAGCCATCATTTTCAATATTTGCTACGATTCTCGCGAAGATACCTGATTTCATTCTGAATAAAGCAGAAACTGATGTCAATGCTGCACTAATTGCAGTAATTTTAGAATGTCCCCAAAAAGGATAGAGACAACACACTGTTTTCCTCCTCAAACGCAACCTTCAAGAAATATTGACAGCTGTATTGTCAGGTTTGACAACAACTGTTAGATCTCACAGCTGTTTTGTCAAACCCGACAGATCTGACAATACAATTGCCAAATCTGACAGTTGTTGGTCAAATCTGACAGTTGTTGGTCAAATCTGACAGTTGTTGTCAAATCTGAAAGTCGTTGTCAAATTTGACGTTTAACCTCGTATATATCAAATCAAACATCAATGTCTAGTACCTCAGTTTAACCTCCGTGTTGCAAGACAAGTCCATACTGAGTTGCTGTATGAGGGCAAGTAGACAGCTTTGCGGCAAGCACGTACTTCCTCCAAACACAGAATTCACATCTACCTTCTCACAAACATAAACTACATATTGCAAATTCTCCGCGGACAGCGCCAGCTTCAGAGCCTCTTCTATTTCCCCATTCGTCAAAAGCTGTCGAATCTTGCTGAACTTCACCTGTATCGGAAGAAACATTATACGTACATGTTCAAGTCAAGCCGGCCTCACCCAATGGAATAGACCACTTTTACCAAATACTCCTTCAAAAGTACACTCGAGGTGGAAGATCATCGAGCTTTTTCAATTTTGTCTTGTCCTCTATGATTCTCTAACTCGGCCAGATCGAAATTTGGGAAAGTATGGGCGAAATAATGGTAACTCAAATTGACAACGTGAATATACTACTTGAGTACTGAAAGTACACTAGTTGATGATTTCTCCTCAATTTTTGAACACAAGATTTTGTACTGATCAATTTATTTTCAATATTTTATGTAAAACGATAGATTTCGATGCGAAAACCTGAAAATATTTGGAAAAACCGAATTCAAATTGTACTAATTGAAAAAATCGAAAACAACATTCCACATATCATCCTTTTTTATTTAATTCCACTGAGCTTCAACTCAATTTGACGTACCGTATATCATTTGGAATCTTCAATAATTGTAGCAAGCCTATGAAAACTACATTTTGAAAAATTGAAAGAAACTTTTCAAACAAGAAAAGATGAGAATAGAAAGGAGCAAGAAAAGCTACAAAAACTTCATGCACTACCGCGATAGAAGGAAAGCATGCTGCAAGAAAAAGCATTTTGAATAAACCAAAAGTTTATTATACTAAAACATGCAAAAAATTTCTACCCAGCAGAAAATTCAAATGTGCAAAAAATTACATAAATTCTATATAATTCAGCATCGATATCAAAAATATCAAAATGAAAACTCAATAATAACTACTGAAAAATAAATCGATATGAAAATATTTCTGAATCAAGATGATCCTAAGTTTTCGGGAAATAACTATAATACCTATACTTTTTATTGTGATAGTAACGTACGTGAGAATCGACCATATGCGGCGCAGGCGTCACAGACCTAGACCTAACGGCATTCATTACACTATCTTCTATCACAGACGCTTGAGATTTGAATCCCTTGTTGACCTCTTCGGTTATCCTTTCCCTTATGCCATCCATCAGTTTGTCCTGCATGCTGCAAGAAAATCAGGCGAATCCTTAAGTTCTTTTAGACTACAGGCCCGTGTCGAAAATTGATGGGTCATTTGAACCAGAAGGTGACCTATCTAGAACGATAGAAGGACATAAAATAATAAGATTCAGCACTATGCCGTCACTTGTAAGCTGTCCAACTGAGTACAGGTGGCAATTCAAAAGGACAGGTAGACTGGGTACATTTGGGTCATATGACTTTTGACGGCATTCTTACCATCGATAGCTCCATGGAAAATAATAGGAAAACGGGCAGTGCCGTACAAAAATGATGCGCCATATATTCGGAATTTTTTTTTTATTTTCCGAAAATTTCCATGGTAAAATAGGTAATTTGACTTCGTACGGCATCAGTTTTATACGGTTGCCATACATCTTCTAATCCATTATTCAGCAACGCCGTACAAAAATCATGCGACAAAAGGAAAAAATCGAGGGTTGCAACCCCCTCTCTTGCCGTGCTCCAGGGGGTCATTTGAAAAAGTACGGCTTCGGTTCCAAAACATTATCCAGCACTCAAAATTACTATTAAAAATAAGGCCGTCAAAAAAAAAATTGTTCATTTTGATGTTATATCAATAATTATCTTAATTTCATCTTATGCTTGACCCATAAAGCTCTAAAGTCATTTGACCCAGTACGGCAACTTCTTTTTTTACATGATACTTTCAGATACAATTCTTATATTCTATTGCCGTTCAAAAGAAACTGTTCTAAAAAAAATTATAGAGAAATACAAAAAGTGAAATTTTTCATATTATTGTAAAAGTTTGGAACTCATAGATTAATGATATATAACAATTTTCTACATTTTATCCCTTGTTTTGAATAGTATCAAGGTAAATAAATTAGGAACAAATGATGCCTTACATTTTATCCAGACCATATCATTTAGGATGATGAAAATTGCGCTACCATTTTAAGGATACTCTATGGTCATTTGATACTCTACGGCATCAACTTATTTTTGAAGAGAAAAATTGAAAAAATGACAAAATCATTATACCGTCTGAAGTGTCTATATCATACCCAACAAGTGAAACCGTCAATCCATGTATCAACAGTTTTGTATACTTTTTGGTTTAAAAAAGGTATACTTGAAACATTATTGATACATATATAATTGATTGTTCACTGTAATAATGTGCATGAATAAATCAACTATTCTCTAGAAAAATTTTATATATTTATAACTATCAATGGTGATAATAACACAAATTTAATAACTTAAATTATTCGCTATCCGAATCAGCCTCTGAGTTGTTATCAGAATCAACGTCTTCATCAGCTTCCGAATAATCTTCTTTATCATTTTCTGAAACATGAGTATGTTTTTGTCAAAATTAAAGTCTCACGTACAGATCAAAGTTGATAGTTATAAATATATAAAATTTTTCTAGAGAATAGTTGATTTATTCAATCACATTATTACAGTGAACAATCAATTATATATGTATCAATAATGTTTCAAGTATACCTTTTTTAAACCAAAAAGTATACAAAACTGGATTGACGGTTTCACTTGTTGGGTATGATAAAGACACTTCAGACGGTATAATGATTTTGTCATTTTTTCAATTTTTCTCTTCAAAAATATGTTGATGCCGTACAGTATCAAATTACCATAGAGTATCCTTAAAATGGTAGCGCAATTTTCATCATCCTAAATGATATGGTCTGGATAAAAATGTACGGCATCATTTGTTCCTGATTTATTTACCTTAATACTATTCAAAACAAGGGATAAAATGTAGAAAATTGTTATATATCATTAATCTATGAGTTCCACAATAATATGAAAAATTTCACTTTTTGTATTTCTCTATAACAGTTTCTTTTGAACGGCAATATAATATAAGAATTGTATCTTAAAGTATCATGTAAAAAAAGAAGTTGCCGTACTGGGTCAAATGACTTTAGAGCTTTATGGGTCAAGCATAGGATGAAATTGAGATAATTATTGATATAACATCAAAATGAACAATTTTTTTTTGACGGCCTTATTTTTAATAGTAATTTTGAGTGCTGGATAATGTTTTGGAACGGAGGCCGTACTTTTTCAAATGACCCCCGGAGCACGGCAAGAGAGGGGGTTGCAACCCTCGATTTTTTCCCTTTGTCGCATGATTTTTGTACGGCGTTGCTGAATAATGGATTAGAAGATGTATGGCAACCGTATAAAACTGATGCCGTACAAAGTCAAATGACCTATTTTACCATGGAAATTTTCGGAAAATCAAAAAAAATTTCCGAATATATGGCGCATCATTTTTGTACGGCACTGCCCGTTTTCCTATTATTTTCCATGGAGCTATCGATGGTAAGAATGCCGTCAAAAGTCAAATGACCCAAATGTACCCAGTCTACCTGTCCTTTTGAATTGCCACCTGTACTCAGTTGGACAGCTTACAAGTGACGGCATAGTGCTGAATCTTATTATTTTATGTCCTTCTATCGTTCTAGATAGGTCATCTTCTGGTTCAAATGACCCATCAATTTTCGACACGGGCCTGTAGTCTATTTCACCTGCTCGGGCGCCATTTGTATAGGTTCGGATTTTAGCCTAAAAATCGATTCTCACCTTTTGAACCCGGAACTCATGTTCTTCTGAATCTCCAAGTTCACGGTGCCGAGAAACTGTTGGGTGGAAAATTTCAATTCTTCCGAAGCCTTATTTATTTGGTTAAGCAGATCCTTGCCTCTTTCCTGCGATTTCCTCTGGCGTTCCAAATAAGTTTCCACCCAAGTGGCATCTTCAAAACAAACAATTCCCATTGATTCAAATGTCAGAGATCCAACAACAAAAAAATTGTTGACTTTCTAGCTGATTTTGTATGAGTTCAAGGTAATTTTTCACGACTTACATTCTCTCGTTCCCTGTACGAAAGTCTCGTTAATCTGCTGGAACATGTTGCCGCATACTTTTTCGCAAGATGGTATCAAATTGTTCGTTATCATGTCTCGATAACACTTCTCTAAGAGTGGGCCAACCGTGCTGGCTACATTTTGGCTTATCGTGTCCGTCAAAGTCTGAGAAAAGTTTTTGTTGCATGAACAAATTATTCGAAATAACCAAAAAAAGCATACAGGTGCGGAAAATTTACGACAACTTAAAATACATGAAATCCTTCGAAAAGGAACCTAATCCGCAAAGTTTTATTCCAAATCTGTACAGAATTCAAGCAAAATTCTACTTACATGATTTGCTACAATTCCTGTAATGCTATCCTTGAGAAATTTATCCGTCTGATTCGCTTTTTGGCTAAATTGATTGTCTAACTGGTGTTTTAAACTTTCCATCATCTTCATGACGGTAGGAACGATGGTGTGTTTCATCTCGTGCGCGAATATCACCGGGGTTTTCTCGACGAAGACTTCAATAATAACCTTGAAGGTAAAACAACGAGGAATAATAAAGATTCCTCAAAGAAATCAAAGCCATACAGAAAAAAAGAAAGAGAAGAATTAAAAAAGAAGAGGAGAAAACAAAGAAAGAGAAGAATTAAAAAAGAAGAGGAGAAAACAAAGAAAGAAAAATAAAAGAGAAAGAAATAAAAATAAAAAGGAATAAAGTGAAAATAAAAAAGAAAGAAATAATAAAAAAGAAAGAAATAATAAATAATAAAACTTGAGCTGGCTAAATTTGAGGTATTTATATTTTTTCTTACCTCGGAGATGCTGCTCAGCAGCGTATCGTGCATTTCGCGATCCTGAAACTTGTTCATGCTGAAGAAACTCTCCAGGAATTTCGCCATCTGCAGCTGGTGCTTGGACATGGCGACCTCCAGCTCCTTGGACACGTCGTCGCGCAACTCTATGTTCACGCTGTTCTGCATCAGCTTGTTCGCCAGCATCTCCTTTTTCAGGCTCTCGATCAGCATCGTCTGTTCCCTGAGCGCTGTCTCCAGGCCCGCCAGGCGGTAGTTTAGCGTCTGAAAAAACCGCGGGCGTTTCTTTCAGATGTTCTGGATTCTGCTGGACCACACTAATCAATCTTGCCCATTTATCGATAACGTAATCGGTCTGATTTGAAGAATTTCTTAAATTCCGATTTCGGAGAGACTTAATTCGCGCAAACACAAACAGCCACGCGGATAGGGACTCCCAGGCCATAAATTAACCGTGAGTAACATTGATTCGGCATTAATTTTGTGATATATTCAATATTTCACATTCTTCTTTGATTTTCACAGTGGCAAGACAAATATCAGTCCATTTCTTCTCTCCATGAAGAGCTTCTGGACTCGACGACTCGACGATTATGACAGTTCCGTCAAAATTAATGAATTCAAGATGGCGGCTTCAAGATGACGGACAAGTTTTGTGATTACAGCCCATTTCAATGCAACATCGGGGTTTTTGGGCTACGAGATTATTATTCCTACGTCAAAATACCTAAAATCAAGATGGCTGACAAATTACTGGATGAGATTGATCGAAGATCATGATTATGTTGTCGAAACCCGTAAATTCAAGATGGCGCCTCTAAAATGGTAAACGGATTTTGATATAAGGTCTGATTTTAGTCAAAATTAGTGAGTGTAGATTCAACAATAATTTTTTCGACAAAATCAATAAAATGAAGATAGCAGCCTCAAAATGGGGGGGGGGGGGGGGGGGGGAAGAAATGTGAGATTGTGTGTCCTATTGAAAATGAGCAGGTAGGAAATTTTGAAGTCCAAGATGATGAAATTGATCGCAGATCATGATTATGTTATCAAAACCAGTAAATTCAAGATGGCGCCTCTAAAATAGTATACGGGTTTTGTTATTGAGTATGGTTTTATTCAAAATTGGTGAGCAAAGATTTTAGGGTAGGAGTTGATCATTTCTTCTTAAAATGCCTGAAATCAAGATGGCAGCTTCAAAATGGCGGGGCGAATTTAGAGATTGTGGCCCGATTCCGTTGAAAATGAGCATTTAGGAGATTTTGAAGTCGGAGACGATGAAATTGATCGAAGATCATGATTATGTTGTCAAAACCAGTAAATTCAAGATGGCGCCTCTAAAATGGTGGACGGGTTTTGTTATCAAGTCTGATTTTATTCAAAATTGGTGGTGAAGGTTTCAGAGTAGAAGGCAATCATTTCTTCGTCAAAATCCCTAGAATCAAGATGGCAGCATCAAAATGGCGGACGAAATTCAAGATTGTGGCCCGATTGAAAATGAGTATCGAAGATCATTATGATATTGTCGAAACCTGTAAATTCAAGATGGTGCTCTAAAATCGTGGACGGGTTTTGCGATTAAGTCTGATTCTATTAAAAATCAGAGGATGAAGGTTTCAGAGGTGAACACAATAATTTCTTCGTCAAAAACTCTAAAATCAAGATGGCAGCATCAAAATGGCGTGACGAAAATCGATATTGTGGCCTGTTTCTATTGAAAATGAGCATGTAGGAGATTCTCAAGTCGGAGATGATGATATTGCGTTTCAGAGTAGGAGACAATCATTACTTCGTCAAAATCCCTAAGAATCAAGTTGGCAGCATCAAAATGGCGGATTTAACTCGAGATTAGGGCCCAATTCTACTGAAAATGAGCATTTAGGAGATTTTGAAGTCGGAGATGATAGGATTGATCGAAGATCATGATTATGTTATCAAACCCAGTAAATCCAAGATGGCGCCTCTAAAATGGCGGACGGGTTTTGCGAACAAGTCTGATTTTATTCAAAATTGGTGAGTGAAGGTTTCAGAGTAGGAAACAATCAATTTTTCCTCAAAATTCCTAAAATCAAGATGGCGGCATCAAAATGGCTGGACGGAATTCGAGATTGTGGCGCGATTCCGTTGAAACTGAGCATGTAAGAGATTTCGAAGTCGAAGATGTTGAGATTGATCTAAGATAATGATGATGTTGTCAAAACTACCATATTCAAGATGGCGCCTCTAAAATGGTGAACGGGTTTAGTTATTGAGTCTGATTTAATTCAAAATTAGTGAGCGAGGGGTTCACAGTAGGAGTCAATCATTTCTTCCTCCAAATTCCTTAAATCAAAATGGCGGCTTCAAAATGGCGGGACGAATTTTGAGATTGTGGTCCAATTCTATTGAAAATGAGCATGTAGGAGATTTTGCAGTCGGAGATGATGAGATTGTGTTCCAAAGTTGGAGACAATCATTTATTTGTCAAAATCCCTAAAAATCAAGATGGCAGCATAAAAATGGCGGACGAAACTATAATTAGGGCTCGATTCCATTGAAATTGAGCTTGAAGGAGATTTTGAAGTCGGAGATGATGAGATTGATCAAAGATCGTGATTATGTTGTCAAAACCAGTAAATTCAAGATGGCGCCTATAAAATGGTGGATGGTTTTTGTAATCAAGTCTGATTTTATTCCAAATCGGTGAGTGAAGGTTTCAGAGTAGGAAATAATCTATTTTCCATAAAATTCCTAAAACCAAGATGGCGGCTTCAAAATGGCGGAACGAATTTCAAGATTGTGGTCCGATTCTGGTGGTATGGTTCTGCGATCAAGTCTTATTTTATTCAAAATGAGTGAGCGAAGGTTTCTAAGTAGAAGACAATCATTTCTTCATCAAAATCATTTAAATCAAGATGGCAGCATCAAAATGGCGGGATGGAGGCCCAATTCTATTGAAAATGAGTTTGAAGGAGTTTTCGAAGTCGGAGATGATGAAATTCTTCGAAGATCATGATTATGTTGTCGAAACCCGTAAATTCAAGATGGCGCCTCTAAAATGGTAGTCAGGTTTAGTTATAAGTCTGATTTTATTCAAAATTGGTGAGCGAGGGTTTCAGAGTAGAAAACAATCATTCCTTCGTCGAAATTACTAAAATCAAGATGGCGACTTCAAAATGGCGGGACGAATTTCGATATTGTGGCCCGATTTTACTGAAAATGAGTATGAAAGGGTTTTAGAGGTCGGAGATCATGATTTTTCGCTAATTTTCCACAATTTTCTACCCACCTGAAGCTGAGAACCGTGCGCGTCGTCCCTCTTAGGTTCCTCCTTGCTCAGACCGAAATCCAGCGCCGAATTGACCTCCATCCCGTTGTCCTTGACGACGGGTATCTTCGGCCAGATCATCTCCGACTTGTTGCTGACGACTTCCGGGAAGATGGCCTCTTTCTGTCCGTACGTCTTGGTCGGCGCCTCAGTTTCTTGCGATTTCGACAAGTTTCCGTAATACTCCGGATTGCTGTAGGTGGAATTGTTGAGCGACAGGATCTCCTGGACCTCCCTGCTCGGACTGGAACCGCCGCTGGCGAAGTTTCCCTTCTGGGGGACATCGAAGTCGTCTGCTTCTTCCACGGGGGTCACCGGAGATTTCTCTGCAAGGGGCACAACAGGTAATAACCCAAACGGGAATAAATCAAATTTTTGGATACGCCACTGGCGAATTTTCAAATAAGAGCAAGAAATCTGAACTAAACAGGTCAATTTCATTAAATGTTTTGTTTTTGTTTATTTTTGCTAATTTTCTTTCATTATTTATACAGTAGTTCATAGTTACATATACTCCATTCACTTTTATTTAATCACATAGGAGGTCATGGTTTCGTTTTCAGGAGTTGATGAAAAGCACAGAACATATGATGAAAAGTCAGTGCGTGCACAGAAAATATCGTTAATGACAAAACGACGTTGCCAGTTTCTTTGTTTACATCGAAGTAAAAGTATCAAAGATATTCCACATTTTGTTAGGTTTACAAATTGTTCGCAGATTTTTGGTATTTAATCGATCTTTGCAGGTGAGTTTTTCGTCGAATATCCAAGATTAACGTATGTTTATTGTTTTTAGCACCAGTTTGGAGCGTGAGGACGATTTTCAAGACCAGGACGAATGTTTACATTTCGAGGTTGAAGGGGTACACTGGAATTTCGTTGAAAAAGCTGTTATTTGGACAGATATCGCAGCAGATGGATCGGATGGAGCCTCGAGAGGTCGATTAGAATGATATTTTTCAGGTTTTCCAAGAAATGGCGATATCTGAGCAGATTTGCAAAAGTTAGGTACCTCACTAATGAGGTGGAACTTAGACCTAATTCTCCTATAAGAAACACCTTTCAAAGGTCGAGATGGTGAAAAATGTATTCTTTAGATGTTGTTTGAACAAACGCAGCCGAGTTTTATACCCCAACATTGATTTTAAGAATGTTATCAACGAAATAAAATTGACATTATTCTTGATTCTTGTAATTACCCATCAATTCATCTCATATCTTTGGGTTGATTTTTTTTAATGAATTCTTGATTAGAATCAACAATTGATGTCGTCAAGTCTTGAACTTTCAGTTCAAGAGGATAATAAACATTAAATCTTCACAAGCATGCATATGAAAATTATGTGAAAGCAATGCAATTTTCTTTCATGGCGAAAAATAATATATTTCAACAGTGATCTCTTGTACTTTTCATGCAAATAACTAGAAAAGGAATCCTTTCTATCAATTCATATAAACGTTAATTATTTTCGTCCATCACATCTTTTCCAATTCATTCATTTTCCGAATAAATTCACATTCTGAGAAATACGCTAAGAATGTAGAAAGGGCAACATAGAGTTGACTTGGAAAATAAAAATACTTTGAAAAACGTCATAACTTCGATTGAAGCTTTGCGAGTAATTACTATAATTTCATAGTGTTTGTAATGTGAATGAATAAATAAATAAATATGACAGAGAAGAACTTTCTATAAGGTTTGGTTCGAAACTTTACTCATATCAACTTTACTCACTAGTGATTGAATACAAATTTAGTCCCTAGGGAGCAAATACGATATTTTAGTCCCTGGAAATGAAGATTGAACTGAAACTTTCAGTTCCCTGAGTCCAACAAAATCTAAAATCCTGCAAAAGTCTCAAAACGGATCGTTTTTTTTTTACCTTGAGTCGGTTCAATGGAATTCCTCACGCTGCTGGCCCTGGACAGAGCGCCGGGAGTGAAGTCTTCGGGCGTCATGAGGTTGTGCTGAGACTTGCCGGTCTGCTGCTGGATAAGGAGAGTCACCGACGATTGCAGATCGTCCAGTTCCGGCACCTTTTCCACCTCGACCTTCGCGGAGGTCAGGTTATTATCACAGACTTCGTGAGGGTTGTCCGAATAGTTCGCGACGTACGACTCTGGCGTGAACACAATATTGCACTCCTGTGAAAAAAAATACGTTGATTCGAAAAGGGAAAACGAACGAGAACCAATCAGAGCGAGGGATACCCAAGGCAAAACACCTCGGCTTAGTTCCACATTTCAACGCCAGAGGATGAGTTAGGTTAGGTTAGGATGTTCAGGTTGAACTTTAGGCTATACAGGGTGTCTACTTTTAAAACGGCAAAACTTCAAGGGGAGATTATTCCAGTGATTTGCACCAAAAAATGTCATATAACGCATGGTCGAAATCTTGACGGTTATTCTTCAATTTAACATTTCTCGTTTTCACGAAATATTTCAATTTTTTCCATGAAATCTTTAATATATCAGTTATGCTTGTAGCTTCATCGTATTCGATTACATGTTTGGAAATGGTATTCAAGTTTCTACAAGAAAAGCATTTCAGTGTGCTATAAATATTTCTATTGCGGGTTTAGTGTGGAGATGAATATCACGATACTGAAGTGAACAAAATCAGTCATATTTTTCCAATGGGTTTTTCGTTGAAAAATTATCTATTATGGACATGTTTTCTTTTCAGCAGAAAATACCTCATTTAGTGTACTTTCGAATGACATATCAACTTTCTTGCTAACTGCTTGTTTTCTGCCATAATATCATGGCTTATAAGATGAAAACGAAAAAGTCGAAAAATTTCAAACCTAAATTTGCTCCATTTAGTTGTAGATGCTGAGGTACGATTAACATTTTGTAGGTGGTACCTGAATAAGTTAGGAGAATGGGGGGGGGGGGGGGTGATAGAATATTATGGACTGATGAGGCAACTTTCACGAGATCGGGTTTCATGAATTTGCGAAATAGATGGATGAGAGAAAACCCCCATGCTACTATTGTTTCTCATTATCAACATGAAATAAGGGTCAACGTGTGGTTAGCAGTCATGAGAGGTGAACTTTTCGGACCAGTTATACTCCCCGATCGCCTCAACTCTGATGAATTCATAAGATTAATCCAAAGCAGCTTAACAGACATATTGGATGAAATGCCCCTGGCTACCAGACAAAATGTCTGGTTTCAAATGGATGGCTGCCCAGCTCATAATAGCCGGAACGTACGACAGTTGATGAATGAGTATTTTGGGGAGAAATGGATTGGAAGGTACGGTCCGGTAAGATGGCCACCAAGGAGCCCAGACCTGACGCCTTTGGATTTTTATGTCTGGAGCACCTTAAATAAAATGTGTACCGAATTCGCGTTCAGACTCGAGAGGCTCTGATCGAAAGGATTGAATTGTGTTGTGCAGAAATGCGTCAGAAACATTGCGAACTTCGCAAGGTTGTTGATTCAGTTCGAAAAAGATGTGTTAAATGTATTGAACAAGGACATTTCGAACAATTGTTATAAATAGTAATACAGTGGAACTTCCCTAACTCGAATCTCCAAGGGCCAGGACTTTTACTTCGAGTTACGGAAAATTCGAATTACGGAAACATGCAGTAGATTGGGGGGTTTTTGAATTAAACATAATACGTGTGTATATACGTCTATTTATCTGTATTACAAAAACGCGGTTCCATATACATTCTATCATATAAACAATAACAAAAAACAAATTCATAAAAATACAAAAAAAAATGTACATTTATTCGAAGTACATAAACATTTATTCTCATTATACATAGTCTGTAATTTTTGTTTGTTTGAATAGGGACCATTTATTTTTATCTATAAAATCCTCCACTACATTTAAAGACGCATGTACTTCACACGGAACATTTTTTTTTGACGAAGCAAAATGTCGTAGGGTCTGGATAGCAGAATACGCTTCGTTGAAGGTGGGTGTGGCAACAGTAGTTGTTTCAACATCGCTTCCACTAGATAATTCTTCTTTATCTGACTCTAAAAAAATAGAATATTTATGTTTAACAATAATGCGGAATTTTAGTTCAAAATCACCTTTTCCAGAAGAAACTAGATTTTCTATAACGTCATCTAAAATGTCTTCGTCTGTTGGGAATCCCATTGTTTGTACACCATCGTCAATGTCGACGTAATCTTCAAAAGAAACATCATCGCTTCCCATTGACCTTCTGCACGTGGTCCAAATTTGTTTTAATTCTGCCAATGGAAGATCGTCTCCTTCATCCCAGTCAGCTGTATTATCATTTTGCATCAATTCATCTTTAACAAATCCTGCCTTTCTAAAACAATGGCGGATGGTTTGTGGTTTCACATCGAGATTCCAGGTTTTATTCAGATCCCTGATTGCATCAAGTAACGACACAGTCGTAGGAGTTGATTCCTCCATATGTGCCAAGGCTTTCATTACCACTCGTTTTCTATAATGATGCTTAAGATTTTTGATAATGCCTTGATCCATTGGTTGTAGAAAGGACGTGAGATTAGGGGGAAAATATTCCAGTCTGATATTCTTTAGGTTTGCTTCTACACTTTTAGGATGTGCAGGGCAATTGTCAACAAAGAGTAGAATCTTCCTATTCTGGGCAACAAAGATTTTATCTAGACTTTTGAGCCACTTACCGTAAATTTCACTTGTCATCCACGCTTTTTTGTTGTGTTCGTAATCAACATCAAGTGACTTAATGCCCCTAAAACAACGTGGGTTCTTTGACTTGCCAATAACGAGCAATTTCAACTTTTCTGAACCACTCATATTGCTGGCAACCATAACTGTGATTCTCTCCTTGCTGTTTTTGCCACCAAAGCATTTTTGACCCTTAAACGCTAATGTTTTGTTGGGTAAACATTTGAAAAAAATACCCGTTTCATCAGCGTTGAAAATATCGTTTTCATGGAATTGTCTGATTAAATCTGGCAAAACGTTATTTTTCCAATTTTCACTAGATTTTGAATCTACAGAAGCACTCTCACCACAAATTGACATTTGGGTGATATTATGTCTTTTTTTAAATTTATCTAGCCACCCTACACTAGCTGAAAAATCTTCGTGACCCAAAGCAGCGGCATATTCTAGAGCTTTCTCTCTGATTAAGACTCCTGAGAGAGGAATATTTTTTGCACGCGCAGTAGTAACCCACTTTAGCATGGCTTCATCAACACCATTGTTCACACAAGTTGTAAGCCTTTTTCGTTTGTGGTTAGACTCATATCGATCTTGTTTTTCTAGAAGTTTGTCTTTGTTCTTGAAAATGGTTGACAATGTGTTTGGGGGAATCCCAAATTGTTGTGCAATCACTTTCTTTTTCGCTTCACCCTTTTCGACCTCAGCAATTAACTGCAATTTTTCTTTGAGCGTTAAACACTTTAATTTTCGCTTTGATGTCATTTTCGTTCACTCTTATATCACCTAACACAAAACAGTTACTAATACTATTTTATACAGCGCGTGCGCGATGCGACGTATGTAAGGAAACTGAGATAAACAAGTTTGGATCTGTCGGAGGCTCTACGCTCGGTAATTCCCGGCAGTGAGTGTTGCCTTAAAAAATTCGAGTTTTGCTTGGTTGTAGCCTCGGATACTGCTGAATTTAAGTTCGAGTTTTAGAAATATTCGAGTTATGGAAATTCGACTTATAGGGACAAAATTACATGGTGATGTTATAAAAACGTTATTGTTTCTGAAAAAAATTCGACTTGGAGAATTCTTCGAGATAGGGAAGTTCGAGTTAGGGGAGTTCCACTGTAGTCTGTTTTTTAAATTTTTTCATAAAATCTGTATTATTAAAAATTTTTTCATTGTTCAGAATTATTCTCATTTCATTGATAAATTCATGATTTCCATTAGAATTACTTCGATATTCAATCATAATGAGTTTCAAAATGGAGCAAATTTAGGTTTGAAATTTTTCGACTTTTTCGTTTTCATCTTATAAGCCATGATATTATGGCAGAAAACAAGCAGTTAGCAAAAAAGTTGATATGTCATTCGAAAGTACACTAAATGAGGTATTTTTTGCTGAAAAGAAAACATGTCCATAATAGATAATTTTTCAACGAAAAACCCATTGGAAAAATATGACTGATTTTGTTCACTTCAGTATCGTGATATTCATTTCCTCACCAAACCCACAATAGAAATATTTTTGGCACACGAAATTCTTTTCTTGTAGAAAATTTAATACCATTTCCAAATATGTGATCGAATTTGATGAAGCTACAAGCATAACTGATATATTAAAGATTTCATGGAAGAAATTGAAATATTTCGTGAAAACGAGAAATGTTAAATTGAAGAATATCCTTCAAGATTTCGACTATGTGTTATATGACATTTTTTATTGCAAATCACTTGAATAATCTCCCCTTGAAGTTTTGCCGTTTTAAAAGTAGACACCCTGTATAGAGACCCGTTTATTTACATTGAAATTAGAAACATTTGAAATTTAGAGCTGGTCGATTGAACCTCATACTGGTCCACTGGAATCGTTTGCTATATTCTCATGTTGCCAAACTGAGCAGATTGTATGTATCTCTGATCACACAGAAAAACTATTTCTCTCATTTACAATGCTAAATTGATATAACATCTCATAATTTTTAATTGAGACAGTCTTTTCGGATATATTATCAATGAGTTAATCAAAGAATATATGTAGTTAATTGTGGTATTTTATGGCAGAGGCTATTGTACCGAAGAAATTCAGGTTGTATTTATGACAACACCGCTCTTATCTCTACCTCAGTTCGAAAAGAGATGGAAAGATACTTTCCTCAACACGAGGATATCGAAGAAACAGGGTTGCCGGTAAAAGGGGGGTTTGAAAAAGTAGTTGAATTTCAAGAAAAACTTCCTTGTTGAATTTGGTCGCTGTTTATGGTTCAGTGGCGTGGAACCTTTGAATAAGGAAGTTTTCAGCTTGTATCTGTCCAGGTACAAATTCATATCAAGGTCAGGATTGTTTGTTGCTTTGTGACAATGTAGACAGTCTTTGCTACATTTATTTCTTAAAAGTATGTAATCTTCGAGAAAATCGCTGTAAAATCATTTAAAACTCAATAACAACTTGAATCGATCCAATAAAAATTAGTATGATACATTTCGTCAATCTGGTCGCCTTTTTTCTGAAGTTTGGTTCTTTGCATATGCTTCATGAATGTTCTTATTTTGAAATGAAGTCAGTTTGGCAACGGCTTCGATCTGAAACGAGTTTTCTGAAAATGCCAAGACGTAAATTAACAAACGCTGAGGCTAATAGAGCTATCGGAATGCTACAGGGTGGCCTAACTCAGGTTGTTGTAGCGGAAAGGCTCCAAGTCAGCTAAAGTGTGATATCTCGACTTTGGAATAGGTTCAGGGAGACAAGTTCCGTGTTGGAAAGACCAAGGCTTCGTGGGCGACGAAAAACAACACCTGCTCAGGATCGTTTAATCACCGTTTCGGCGAGAAGAAACCCTACATCTACGTGTAGAAAGCTACGGAATACTCTTCAAAATGCAGATGGGGTTCAAGTGTCCATCGAAACCATCAGACGACGTTTGAGAGAGGTGAATCTAGGTTCTAGACGTCCATTAAGAGGAGTTCCATTAACACGTGACCATAAGCGTCAAAGACTGGAATGGGCAAGGCAACATATCAATTGGAACGATCAATGGCGTAGTGTCATTTTCACTGATGAATCCAGATATGGACGATTTTCAGATTCTCGAAGAATAAGGGTATGGACAATCCCAAGCATACCCCGTAATCGTCGCTATGTCCAAGAAGTCCATCCATTCCGAGGGGGTAGTGTTATGATATGGGCCGGGATATGTTTCAACGGGCGCACAGATCTACACATTTGTCCTGGGAATATGACCGCCTTACACTATAGGGAGCATGTCATTGACAATGTTGTGCCAAATTTTCACGGTGAAATTGGTGAAACTTTTTAATTTCTAGACGATAACGCTAGACCGCACCGTGCAGCCATGGTTGAGAATGCGCGCGAGGAGCTTGGTATTCCACATTTACCAATACCTGCGCACTCACCTGATTTGAATAGCAAGAACATGCATGGGATATGCTCCAAAGAAGATTAGATAATCATCAACCTACCCCAGAATCCTTAAATGATCTGAGAGAGCTTCTGCCCCGTTTATGGAACCAAATTCCTCAAGAAATGTTCAACAACCTCGTGTGTAGTATGCAAAGAAGATGTCAAGCTGTTATTGATGCCCGTGGAGGCCATACGTTGTATTGATAGTCTTCAAATGCTTGAATTGGGAATAAATTTTCGTTATTTCACTCGATTTTTCCTAACCACCCTGTATACGCTGCAGACCTACAGGCTAAAATTAATTTGCAACTTGAAATCATATTAATATGAATTTTCATCACAAAAATTTCATTTTAGCTATATTTTTTTGCAATTTGAGTCAATATCCATAACTCATGTGAAGCAGTTTATTTCATTGTAAATAAACGAGTCTCTATATAGGTAAAAACGAACAAGATCCAATCAGAGGGGGGGATACCCAAAGCAAAACCCCTCGGCTTAGTTCCACATTTCAACGCTAGAGGAAGAGTAAGGTTAGGTTAAGATGTTTGGGTTGAACAGGTTCGACTCGAGGCAAGCGAGTCCTTGGAAAATTCGGATACAGTAGTGTAATATTGACAATAGGGATGTTGACTATTTTTTGGAAATGATTTTAATTTGTAGATAAGCCCTATACAAACACGAAAAAAATATTTTCATGGAAAAAAATATTTTCATGGAAAAAATATAGCAAATACCAATAAAAAATGCGTAAATGAAAATAGTTTTCCAAGTTCCCGCTGAAACGAAGTGATTATGATGACGTCACTATACGGTAAACAGACTTCGCCGTCTGTCAAAGCGAACTGATCTTGTGTGATTTCTTGCGAACGAATCGTTTGCGTAATATCAAATAATCGTGAAATAGTTCGCTGGTGGTACGTTTCACTCTCTTCTGTTCTTCGTACTCGTGATGACAGTAAGGTTATAGGTTAGCTTGTTTACAGAACAGTGACGTCACGTATTCTCATTCGTGTTTGCAGTCACGTGATAAACGGTAATAGATTACACATTTTAAATCGATTTTATTTAATTTAATGAGAGTAATTAGATCACTAAATAGTTATTTATGTAATAAGGATCATAAAGACGATCATTATGGTACAAGTCGTGAATGTTATCGGGCGAGGCGTAGCCGAGTCCGATAACACGGCGTGTGCCATAATGATTGTTTATGATTCGTATTACATACAAAATTTTATCTGATGGCATTTATATCAATACATTTTCGAAAAATTAAAAACTGTATTTTCGACATGTCACAATGACAACTATTTTTAAAGGAGTATGTCACTCAATTTTGATGACATAAGGAAGCTCATTATGGTACTTAGTACCATAATGAATTCATTATGGTACTTAGTCCCATAATGAATTCATTATGGTACTTAGTCCCATAATGAGCTTCCTTATGTCATCAAAATTGAGTGACATAACGTTGTCATGATGACATGCCATCAGATAAATATTATTATAGTATTTCAAAAACTACCTTCAATGTGGAAAACCTCAATTTATATGAATTTGTAACATGTGTCAGCATCCCTATTCCTCACCTGAAACTTCTTGGGCTGGATGACCAACATATTGATATTAACGCAGTTAAATTCCCCCTCTTCGTCGAATTCCTCGGCATCGTACAAATCGTCGTCGCTCGTCGAAATGAACGGTCCGCTGTGAGTCTCCGCCTTGGTGATGTGGAAGCTGAGGAAGGTGGCCGGCAGAAGAAACTGCGAGATGCTCCTTACGGCCACCAGCTTTTCCGCGTCGCTCCTCTCGATCTGCATCACGTACAGGATCCTGTTGTTGATGTCGGACATGACCACGTACTGGCCCGAGTGGTCGATGCCGATCTTGAAGAACAGGTTCGGGATGAGGGAGTTGGGAGGCAGTTTGAAGTGTATCGTTTGGAGGCAGGTCCAGGACTCGCAGGACCACAGTTTCAGTTCGGAGTTGTGGTTGGCGCCGGTGATGGCGAACTTCCAGAACCTGGAGCTGCGTGGAGAAAATCGGTTATTACCATGAGGTTTCGCCAGTATCGGGGTTTCCAAGGGTCAAGATAGAGAAATCCTGAATTTAATACAGGAACTACATAAATCTGAAGGATTTTCCAATATGAGGTCACGATGTCACTTTTGAAGTTTTCATTTTTTGACAGTTGACCAGTAGAAACTACGCCATTAAGGGGAGGTGCTACACGTCAAGCTCCCTTCAGAAATTTGACTTTTTATTTCCATGATATCTAGGTCTGTATGCGGCGTAGACCAACAATTTTTTTTTTAAATTGAAGCTTAATCATTCCTCTAGAATGTGTATTACTTGCTTTTCCGTTTTTCTTCGTATATTTGGAAAAAACCTAGTTGAAAATATAAAGTTCCAACTTTATGATTTACACTGCGCAAAAAAATTAACGCACATTATGGAAATCTCAAATTTATTCTACAACTGAAGGTGTTCTCAATGATAATTATTTTTATCAGAATTATGCATGCAAATGTTATCCACTTTCAACGTTTTTCTTCAATACAGATGTTTTCTCCCAGCAGGAATTAAAAAAGATGATATTATCAGATTTTGAATGTATTGGCTCCATTCTAAAATCAGTTGTTCTCGATCAATTCTAGTGATCAATAGTTTTTCTTTCGTTTGATTTTCTACACTCGATCGCTATGCAACGCGAAACACGCAATTTGACCCAAGAGGAATGTGCCCAAGCGGTAGTTTTGCGAGAAGAAGGGTGGACATACACAAGAATTGCAGAAAGGTTTGGAGTTTCCCATAAAATTGTGTCCAGAATGTTGCAGCGATTCAGGGAAACAGGTATGGAATGTCCGAAGACCAGGACAGGGTAGACCAAGGGTAACAACTGCCATTCAAGAACGTTACTTGAGAGTTTCTTTGTTGAGACAATAGTTTGCAACCGCTCGCCTCCTTCAAAATCAGCTTGAGCAAACTCATGAGGTGCAAATTAGTACTCAGACAATAAGAAATCGCCGCAGAGAATATGATTTAAGGCCTCATGTCGCGGCAATAGGCCCAGCTCTTACCCCAGCCCATCGAAGGGCGCGTTTGGATTTTGCGGGAGAGCATATCCATTGGGAAGAGGCCGATTGGGAAAGAGTTCTCTTCCCTTGTATACTGACGTCCACATGAAAGTTATGATCAGTGCAATTTCCTGAATAATACTGGTTTCGGGGGAGGATCGATTATGGTATGGGGTGGAATATCTTTGACTGCTCGCACAGACCTAGTGGTCGTTGATAATGGAGCTATGAATGCTGATAAGTATATAAGGAACATTCTTGAAGAGCATGTAGTGCCATTTGTCCCATACATTGGTGAACATTTCATTTTTATGAACGATAATGCCAGACCCCATCGTGCGCGCATCGTTCAGAAGTACCCTGAAGGGGTTGAAGTCTCGAATGGAATGGCCAGCAAGAAGTCCAGATCTCAATCCGATTGAGCAGGTTTGGGACAACCTCAATAGAAGGCTGAGAAGTTCAGAAAATCATCCAGCTACTCTTAATGACTTAGGAATCCAACTCGGAGAAATCTGGGAAGGATTAGATCAGAACATTTAAGATCACTCATTTTGAGTATGAACCCTCGTTGCCGAGCTGTAATTAACGCAAGGAGTGGAAATACCAAGTATTGAATCACTTATCAGCATTTCAGTATTTTGAAAATTGTTCATTTCTCTTCTTTCACATAAGATTCGGTGAAATCCTGAATTTTTCTTCCATTTAATGTGTCTTGTTTCGTTCAAAACCTTCTCGAGAGAACATAAAAAATAAGTTATAAAGTCAATGTAGAGTTAACTTTCATTGAAATTGAGATTTTCAGAATGTGCGTTAATTTTTTGCGCAGTGTATATGTATACTGAAAATTTCACACATTTATCCCGAAAATTGACGGAGATATCATGGAAATAATATCGTTTGTCCAGATTTTTATGGAATTATAGCTCACCAGCTTTTTTTCCTAATATCCGAAGAAAAAAGCATTGTAGAGAAACGATGAAGCTTTAATTTGAAAAAAAAATTGTTGGTCTACGAACCGAGATATCATGGAAATAAAAAGTCCAATTTTTTTAAGGGAGCTCGCGAGCTCGGACGTATAGCACTGTAGCTCCTCCCCTTAAGGCTTATAAAGTTCACCTCCTATTGGAAACCTCTTTATAAGGAGTATAAATAAGTTCTGGCAACACACTCATTCTGAAGTGTCATCATTAGGCTTTGTTTTTCAGTATCTGTCATTACACCGAGGTGTAAACAACACAGTTTCTGATGTGTGCTCTAAAAATTACAACTTTCATGCCGAAAAATATGTTTTTGCGGACTTCAAAATGGAGTAAAATGCATAAATCTCTGTGGTTTGACCACCAGAGGTAGCCTCAAAAAATATCTGACGGATTAGAGTGATTAGAAAATCCAAACAACGTGATTATTAGGCAATCCAAACCACGTGGCGCCCTGCCTCCAGATAACCTATAAATTTTCTGACAGGCCGCTGGCTTGCAGTAAATATGAGGAATTTTATTATCTTATGCATTTCATGAGTGAACGAGTGAGTTTTTATGATTTCTAATATCAAAAAGTATCCTGAAGTATCACTGACTAAGAAAATTTCACTCAATCATATGATTACAACTTTTAGTATTGGGAGCCCGAAGAGATTGAAGAGAAAGTATTGGAGAAGGAATATTAATCAGAGCACTGTCCCTGTAACTTCTTTATCCTTTTATATGATATAAATTTAAATATTCATCAGTTTTACATTTACATGAACTGAATACTGCTTATCTCAGTGTCTACGAAGACACATTCACTTTAGTTTCTTATCTTCGATATTGTCAAGTCTTGATGACTGCTGACCCAATTTCCTTTTGTTTCCTGATAAGTCACTTAATATGTGTATAATACACCAAGTTACACACACTGAGTGTTCCAAAATATTCAAGAAAATCCTCATAATTTGAACGACTTGCACATCCAACTTTGGCACACATTTATGGCATTTTTTATTGGAAATGCACTTAATTTAAATAATTTTCACTGGTCTGATATCCCTAAGAGTAAGATTGACTAGAAATATCAAAAAAATGTCCATATAAAACAACTTTTCAAGCAAATAAACGGTTTTAATGTCTACATGAACAAAGCTAAATTTGGTTTGTTTGACCACCAACTAACCTCAAAAAAATATTTGACAGGTCGTTGGATTGCCTAATTCCACCAATGTTAACCTCAAAACGTTTCTGACAGGTCGCTGGTTTGCGGTAAATACGAGGAATTTTATGATCATATGCATTTCATGAGTGAACGAATGAGTTTTTATGATCTGTAATATGGAAAAGTACCCTGAAACAACACTGACGAAGAATATTTCACTCAATCATACGATTGCAACAACAAATTTTAGTATTGGGAGCCGGCAGAGATTGTAGAGGAAATATTGGAGAAAATATATCAGTGCACTGCAACCTATAACTTTTTTATCTTTTTATATGATAAAAAATTTAAATGTTCATCAGTTTTACATTCAGCATGAACTCAATACTGCTTATTTCAGTGTCTACGAAGAAATATTCACTTTAGTTTCTTATCTTCGATTTGGTAAAGTCTTGATGACTGCTAACCAAATTTCCCTTCGTTTCCTGGTAAGTCACTTAATATGTGGATAACATACACAACGGTTGTTCCAAAATATTTAAGAAAATCCTCTTAATTTGATATCCAACTTTGGCACACATAAACGCATTTTTTTATCAAAAATGCACTTAATTTGAACAATTTGCATTGGTCTGATATTCCCCAGAGTATGATTGACTAGAAATATCAAAAAAATGTCCACATAAAACAATTTTTCAAGCAAATAAACGATTTTAATGTCTACATGAACAAAGCTAAATTCCCTAATCCCTTTGTTTGACCACCATCACTAACCTCAAAAAATATTTGACAGGTTAGTAAGACTGCCAAATGTGAACCTGGCTCTGGCATGTTTCGTTCATTTCAAAATACAGGGAAAACATAAAACATTACTGGAATTTCAATAAAAATGAATATACCGAAATACTGAAATTTTCACTCACTCAGAACTGTATTCTAGAACGTTGTCGATGAAAATCAAACAGGAAAGAGGCTTGCCTTCGTGGGGTGTCCATTCGTGCAGCAGTTTCTGTTTCTCGTTATCGCCCATGTAAACCTAAAAAACTCGTAACGTAACAATTCCTTCATCTTCAACAATCTCCTCCAAAAATACCTGATAAAATTTGACGTTTCCGTCAAGACAAGCTGTCGCTATCGCAGTCCCATCGGAAGAGAAAGACACATCAACAACAGACATGGAATGGGAGATTTCCACGTATCCTTCGTAACTTTCATCGGGTTTCACTGGGCCATCCGGGTTTTTCGATAAGATTGAACAGACGTCCCATACTTCGGCTACAAATTTTACAACGAAATAGATACACTTTCACACAAATTGATTTAAAACAAAACTGACCTTTAGATCCATTCAAAAACACAAACATTTTAGCCGTTTCATCCCCGGCTTCTGGGTCGTCCTCAGCACTCGGTAAATAAGGGCACCATACCATCCTATAGTTGGTAGGAGGATTATTCAGTCCATCCGTGTGATAAATATGCAGCAGCAAGGTGAATCTACCCCGTTTATAAGGAAAACACTGGATAAATTTCATGAACGAAGAATTTCGATAACGATTCAAAAGGATACTTTATACTTTTGGGAGTATCTTCAATTTCATAAATAAAAATATTTCCTATGTCGTCTACACATCCTAAAATAATTTCTTCCTTCAAAAAGGCGAAAGATACGTCTCTTACATCTGTCTTAAGGTTTTTGATCAAGGTCCTTTGATTCGTCTCTTGGTTTACGACTCTAACCATACCCCCATCTTTTCCTGAAGCAGAATCATGAAATTGCTCAGAAATTTAGCCCATTTTCATGCCAATTTGTTTAAATTTGCTAAAAACATTACTGACACTTGTTTCAACACTACAGTTGATTTTAATCTAGTTAGAACTAAAAATACTATTTTTGTTTGAGAAGAAAAAGTCATAATCAGCAGAATCATTGATCTGACATACAAGCATCTTTACATCAACCCAGAATCCTGTTGATACAGACCTAGCTCCACAAAAACATAATTGTTACTCATGCAATTGCAGTGCAAGTAAAATCGAATAAGAAGTTCTTAAATTCAAGTTCAATACAGAATTCTACCCCCAAATTATATCTGGCACCTCTATAAATCTATAATCCACATTACCTTTCATAGCAAAAGCAAGAACCTTCCCATCTATGTGGACAGCGACTAACTGCCCCTGATAGAAGCGTACTTCCCAATTGTAATCTATCCTATTTATCAATTTTACTTTAGAACTACCCTGGCTGTGACCACCTGCTTTACAGTGGATTATCAGCTCTTTTGATTTAACAGGTACTGTATAGTCATTTTCACAACCAGATTTTCTAAAAATCAAATCATTATAGCCTATTCATTAAAATTGGAGAAACCAGCCACTCACATTACTTGAGGCTCATCAGATTTTAATGCTAACGGAGAGGGATTCATGGTTATTTTTTTATGCAATTTATTCGACCTTTTTTTTCAATTTCAGCTGGACTTCAAGTCAGAATCATGCTATCACCTGTAAAGTACAGAGTTTCAAACATATTTCAAGTGTGAAAATCTAATTGTTGAAGTGAACAAATGAACATAGTTCTTTTTCACCTTGACAATATCAATTTTGATCGGATAATTCCAAAAAACATTCACTAGACAAACAAAATTAACACCGGCATTTGGTTATTTCGAGACGATGAGCAAAAGCAAGGCGTGAGATTTTTGTCAATATAATTTGACAGCTGCTGAAACTCTTTGATCACATCATAGAATAAAATCCAAGAGTAACTACAGTGGCTGTGGTTGCAGTATCTTTGATAAAATGCAAATGCAGCTTTTTAGCGGTAATAATTTGTTTATTTGAAATTTCGTTTTGATGCTAAATGGAAAGTTGCCTCATTGAAATATTACAACAATCTCGCCGCTTAGAAAACGTCAAAAAAAGTTGCAAGACATCATCACACAATGTACAGACTGATTCTACGAAACAAGTTGTCTTATCTCAAAGCTATGTAAAAAGTAAATGGGACAATGGATTGCCCTAGGTATGGTAGGGTGAAGAAAAATATGGAAGAACTGTAACAAAAGTACATTTTATTTTAGATGAACATATATGCACCAAATTCAAAGTCCTCAACAATTTTCAAATTATTGTCAGTTCAAGAACATTTTTATATACATAAATTATTTATCTATACAAAGACTCTGCGTTACGAATGCTTCAACAGCCATGTACTTGAGGTAAACTATTCTGGTAGCTCTCGTGTCTATCAAAAAGCAACAAATGTTACAATAAAGTGCATTTATCTTCAATGAAAAGAGAAACATTCATAAACAGATAATATTGGAAAGAAAAAGTCTACAAATTCACAACTGTGAAATATTGTATGCAATTACATAAATAAACATACTCAATGAAAAAATTGTTACACATTAAAACTGAAATTTTTGTCATTAAATCCTGCATTACAAAAATGCACCTTGATATTCTTTACCAAATTTGATGTGAACGCCATTGGAATAGAATGATTCAACAATAACATCAAAAGTCCTAAAATTCAAGCCATATTCAATGAACTATTCTCTTCACAAATCTATAAAATTATCACTTACTATCACATTTTCCTTGTAACCTTAATGGAAATCAGTAAAGCAAGTTATTGCTTATGTGAAACTACCGTTTGATATATAACTCAAGGAATGACACATTATACAAATTCCAGATTTAATAACATGCACTAAACTTATCTGTTCACAAATAATAGTTCAAATGAGTCTATCTAAGACAACTCTAAGGTGACCAGGGCGTTTCGAAACGAATAGGAACCCTTCAAATTATGAATTTAATAAATCGATGTCTTTATCAAGAAATGCAGTTGTTCACAAGAATTTAGGATGAAACTTTGGTATGCAGTTCATTCCATTGCATACAATCTCGTCCATTCTTTGGCTTTGAGTATGGCATCTTGTTCTCTAGTTTTCCACATATTCGCTACATCATTCGCTAGGGGATCATCGGGATTGGGACTGCTCAAGAGAGCTTGAATTGATAATAATACTGTACGGATTTGTAACGCTGGAGACCACTGATCTTTCAGGATATCCAGGCAAATTCTTCCTAATTTATCTATGTTGGGGTGGTAGATTTTCGTCAAAAATCGTACGTTGGGAGGAGACAAAGGGTAGTTTTCAGGCAGAAACAACTCTAGCTTAAATAAACCGCCTTCATAAGGAGATCCACTGGGACCAGCCATAACAACATGAAAATACCTGCAGTTGCTCTCATCCGGGTTAGCACTAATACCTGGTGGTGGGTCCTTAGACAAATTTTTAGTTTCTACCAAAATTCTTCTTGTTGAACCAGTTGCCATAACCTAAAAGAAAATTTGTTGTCAATAAATTCGTGTCGGGCAAAGTATAGCAGAGTCATCGATCGAAATGGGTGACATACTTAATTAATTTGTTAAATAAACTAGGAAATAAAAATCAACAGGTGTTGGAATTTTTGATGGACTGCGAGGTTACTTCCTCGGAAATCTTGGCGAACAACACGAAAATGACAGCTGCAGTCAACCGATGTTGCCGTTCGTCAGATAAATGACAGATAACAAATAGGCAAATTCTTCATATTTGGCGCTGAATTTGAATGGGTGGAAATAGGAAAGATTTTCATCATCCGCATTTCTTTTACCCCAATCAGGTTATCGATAATATCTCAATGTATCTATAAAAGAAAGAAAATAGATTACGTGAACGATTTGTACGCGCAGAAAATCGAGCTGCAATTTACTTTGGGCGTTTGACTTATTATCATCAGACGATCAAGAAAATATGGTAATTTTAAATTGGTAACCCTAAAAAATCATTGTGCGCTTTTCTATTCATTTGGAGCTTAAGGTAATTATTTCACGCATTCCACTATTCAAGAGGCACGCGCGTTTAAAATTTCACTTGCACAACGCGTCATTACCATTAGTGCCGAGGAAAACCAACGTCGTCGGTTTGAGCAAAATTTCCTAGGAAATAGGAAAATTCTAATGTTTGGCACTTGGTCTATTATGATGCCGAATCCTTGGTCAAATTCAATTCTGTCTGTAGTGTCTGTCCGCAAACACGGTGATCAAACGGAAAATCTAGAAACTCAAAATTTTCAGAGTAGGTTCAGGTCTCGAATGCCGTGGTTATGTTCTTTAATGAGCAAAATTCGACAAGCCGTTAAAAATTTTGTTAATTTCAAATCTACGGATTCGGTCGAGATGGAATTTTGAATTTAGATACTAGATAGAGAATGGCGTTTCATTCATCAGATGGTAAAATCAGAATCATATGAAATTCTAAGGAATTATCGAAAAAATTCTCAATATTTCTGTGTGACAACGGTTCGATCCGGGATCAATTTTTTTTTGACAATTGACATGTTTTTTCTGAATTAGTTTTTCGAACTGGAAAATGCGAATCTACCTACAAGATGCATGAATAAGTTCTCAAAGGTTACCGACATCTAGTTTTTTATTTTTGTATGAATGGAAATTACGATCTCGCGAATTTGTATTTCTGGCGATTCTCTGGGTTTTGGGATGTCATATCATTCTGATTACAATTGTTCGTTGAAAATCTTCAAACAATGAGGAAGAATGAAAACAATATCCCTTCAATCCATTCTATGGTTCAATCACAGAGATAAGTCCTCTTTTTCAGTATTTCAGTATGCGGCCATTGCTTCCACCAAACCTGGAACCTCTATATTCTTGGACAAAAGATTACTAGGTTCTGTGGTTCGGATCAAGTTTTGATTCCGCATTTTGAAGTATCCATCATAGAGATAAATTAATATTTTTCAGCAATCTCTATGCTCAACCTAGCTTTGTGTTCCGCAGAATCATAGAAAGGAGTAAAGGAACCATTTAAAAATCAGATTATAATAAAAATGGATTGCCCATTTTCGTTCCAAATGTATCGTTACTGAAAGGAAATTCTGCTGCGACCGAGCGACAACGTCGCGCGGTACGTTGGTGCAGGCTGGAGATCGCATCGCGGCTCCGGATAATTTTATTTATTTTACATTGTTGAATACGGATCAGACAGCTAGTGGCCGTAGACCATAGAGCGATGATACCGTTGAGTGTGGACTGCTTTCCCTTCAGATTCACGTAAAAGTGAAGTGTTTATTCTCAAAACCCAGCGTTGTGATACAAATAACTCGTAATTTTTCGGGGCACAAGAAGGTCAGATGTGATCCCGGGAGATGAACCTAGTGAATCTGGTGCGCGCTGTCCCGATTGAAAAAAATTGGTGAAAATTTTGAATATTGGTGGTGTTGTTTCTGTGATCAATTTGTGGCTGCGTGATTGAAAAGTTCAATTGGAGATTTTTGAATGATTCGGAATTAAAGGTGTGTTTCAGAATTCGATCTGTACGAATCTTTCTAGGGATAAAAATAATAGGTGGTGTAGCTTTTGTTTCAATTGATGTACGGAATTGGATCTGACTTTTAATATTGAAATTTAGGGGGTATTTATTGAAAATTGATATTTCAAGATTCATGCAAAAAATATGTCCACTGGCACCATATGGGTGACTGATTCATATAAAATATTTTCGGTTATGTTGGATGACAAACAAAACACTTATTTATTCGTGCCATTGTTACCTATGGATGTTTTGTTTTAATATTGAACAGCTGTAGGTATTAAAAGAGATAAATACTGCATTCTCTGAATAATTTTGAGAAAAAATGACTATTTGGTCAATTTAAATTTATCAGTGAAATATTGCGATGATTTTTTTTTGTGTTATCCTTAACCGTTTTCGTAATTATAAAAGAATAAACATTATCAGCTGATTTTGATCAAGATTTCTCTTAGATATACCTATACCAAACGTCAGCAAGGACAAGAAAACCTTGCCTTGAGGGATGTACCTAATTATTGTGATTACCAAAGCTTGCTAGATTTTAATTTGGGAATAAATGAATTCTGAATGAATGCTCTGTATTTTTAAATGAGAGCTATTTGAAATTATTATCAATGAACAAATCGTGTTGATTGAAAAATTTCCAATAATCATTTTTTCCAGATTTTGACAACTAAAATGGCACACACTTGAGTGATTCTTCTGATTTGATTGTGAGAATTGAAGAGGAAAATTATGTGATTTTTGAGGTGAGTGCCAATCAATCATCAATAACACGCTTCCTATTAGGTGTTTAATTTCATAGAGCGAAGTTCAAAATCAAAACATTCATTATGAAATTGTTCCCACACAACTTGTTATCCTTGAAGTGGCCTAATTTTTCGGTCAAAAATGTGCGTGTTATAATTTTTTTCACGATATGTGGGGTACGATTTTAATTATGGTTACGAAGTTTTTTATAATTTAACATTTTCATATCGGATTATGTCAGTTACTCGTGAAAAAATAAACATTTAATCGATAAATAATCGATTTTGTTCTGTCAGGAATAGAATTAAACGAATTGCTCGTTAAATAAACTTACGCCGAGAAATAATTATAAAGTAGAGTTCAAAATTAGAATTAGGAAAATATTTTCACGAAATCGTTCGCATAACATCTAGCCATCCTTGAAACGTCAACCTCCGGCAATCATGCATCAAAAATGAGAATCGAGCTGTCCAATTCAAGCAATCTCTCTTCATTCGTTTTAACGCAAACGCCTACCATGCGCTGATTTAAATTGCATGATAAAAGATATGTAACAATCATACTATTAACGCCTTATTCTTGATAATTGGCCCCAATCCATTTGACTCTTATTGAAATCTATAATAATCTGACGCAAGAGCATAGAATATGATATAATTGAAATAATTAAATGATATAATCTATGGATTTTCTTGATAAATCTTATATTATTCTATGATTTACTGTCTAGACTCTAGATGACATAAAAATACAGAAATCTGTTATACGAAATTGCTATCTTCTTCAAGTTTTCTCAGAACTCTTCAAATATTCACATATTTTCTAATCCCTCTTCTGCCTGACGAGGTAAACTGAACTTTTTGCCCACGGTGCAGAGCTGATATCGGGGAGTCATTACAGATAACAAGTGCATTTCCATGTAAAACTGACATCGATCTACGGAAGTTCATCGACATTTTAATGCAACAGTCTAGCCACTCTGTGCATTCATGGGTGAACGCAGCTTTAAAATTTCCCTTACTTCGGAACATCTTTTCACGGTTCAAACATTTCGAGAGTGCAAGTTAGTATTTACGAGTTTCATTTTGCGGCTGAAATTTCAGTACAGGCGATTTCATTGTTATAAAGATTAAAACAAAATATTATCATGATCTCTTATCAAATTTCAGAGCTCCAAAAGCCATTTTCAATTGCATCCGACTAGAATCGTTAATTTCAGCCATTTTGGAGCTGCCATCTTGATTTGAAAAATTTTAACGAGTAAATCATTGTCGGTCATCAAACCCAAAACCGTCACTCCCTAATTTTGAACAAAACCGAAACAAAACTCGTCTGTCATTTTGAAGGCACCATCTTGAATTTACGGATTTTTAGACCGTTACCAGAATCTTCGACCAAACATATAATCTCAGCTATTAAAATCTCCTACATACTCGTTTTCAATAGAATCAGTCTATAAAAATTTGTCCGCCATATTGAAGCCGCCATCTTGATTTAAGGAATTTTAACGAATAATTCATCGTTTCACATCCCAAAAATCCTTAATCAATAATTTTGAATGAAACCGGGACAAAACCACAAAACTCGTCTGCCATCTTGAATTAACGGATTTCTAGACCGTAACCAGAATCTTCGACCAAACTTATAATCGCAGCACTTAAAAACTCCTACATACTCGTTTTCAATAGAATCAGTCTATTATGAAAAGTTGTCCGCCATATTGAAGCCGCCATCTTGATTTAAGAAATTTTGAAGAATAACTCATCGTCCCTGGTCCCAAAAACCCTCAATCAATAATTTTGAATGAACCCGGGACTAAACCACAAAACTCGTCTGCCATTTTGAAAGCGCCATCTTGAATTTACCGATTTCGACACCTAAACCAGAATCCGTGATCAAACTTATAATTTCAGGCCTTAAAAACTCTTACATAGGTACTAGTTTTCAATAGACCCAGCCTATTATCCAAAAAAGTGTGCGCCATCTTGAATTTGGGAGCCGCCATTTTGAATTTGGGAATTTAGTCAAAGAAATCAGTATCTCCTAGCCAAGGAATCCCCGCGAACCAATTTTGGATGGAATCTATGTTTGATGAAACAGTCACAATGGTCGACTCCAAAAACACAAAAATCGTTCGCCATTTTGTTTCTTCCTCTTCGAAATGCATTGTCACTGGACTACAAAAACCGTATTCGTCGTCGTAGTCAAATGTTCGTCCGAAAATGAGATAACCCTCGAAGTAAATGATCTGTAGTCTTCGAAATTTTAAGGGTACTTTGGAGTCCAAATGCGTCATTTCAATTTGAAAGGTACGCAATTTTTTAGTAGAAATAGGAATAGGTGATTATTTCAAAACGAATTCTCAGTTGTCGTGGATAAAGTTGAAAATTCTTCTCGCATAATATGGGTATTATTCCTTTGGATGATTGACCCCTACACTGGGACTCGTCTTTTATTCCTCAGCCATGATGATACGAGGATATATTGAAAAATTCTTAGCCTACTATAGAACCAAACAAAATTTCAATGTCAACATATTTTATTACTCAACATATTCTCCTCTTAATTGAATACAGTTATTACAGCGAACCTGCAACGTCTCTAGACCTTTAAAAAAAAATGTTTCTTTTTGCTCTGCAAACCAGTCCTCCACAGCTTTTATTACCTCCTCGTTGGAAGAAAATTTACGAGCTTTTAAACTTTTTTTCAGTTGAGGAAAGAGATGATAGTCGGACGGAGCCAAATCTGGTAAATAAAGGGGGTGTTCTAGTAATTCTAACCCTAAATCACGATTTTTTTGCATGGCAATATGAGGTTTGTGTACTGGGGCGTTGTCCCGTGAAAATAACTTTTGATAGCTTTCCGCGTCTTTTCTCTTTAATTTTTTCCCGTAGAGTGGTCTTTAATGTCGAATAGTAATCTCCAGTTATTGTTCTACCCTTATCCAAAAAATCAATCATGATTACTCCATGGCAATCCCAAAAAACTGAAGCAAGAACTTTTCCAGCAGATTTTTGGACACGAAACTTAAGTCTTGGAGAACCAGAGTGTCGCCATTCCATCGATTGTTGCTTTGTTGCTGGATCGTAGAAATGCACCCAAGCAGTGGCGCACCCAGAAATTTTATTCGGGGGGGGGGGGGCTGCTCAAGAGTAATCAGGTTTTTGTAAGTTATATAATTTAAAAAATGCGCCGCAAGCGAAAACCTTCTTAAGTAATGGGTATATCGCATTCGTTATTATACCGGGTGTTTCATTGGTAAATGAGCATACGGTAACCTGAGCTAGAGCTAGGTCTAATCAATTCCATAACCGAGATACAGGGTGCTTAACTTTTTAACCAACCAGTATAGTCGGTTGATATTTGGAACGTATGATTCACTTCTACAGGTCGATCGAATTACTTTTGAATTTCCAAAAAATTCCAGGTCTGTATTCGAAAAATATGGGACTTCTTCCAAGCTGAGATTCAACACCCTGTATATTGAAATTTTACGATTTGATTGAGATATTTGAAAAGAGAAGGAAATTTTCAATGAAGTTCAGTAGATTTCATTGTCCCGCACGTCATTTCCAATTGAATATTGGAGTTCCACAAAATTCTCAGAAAAATCGTACATTATGATCTAATTGTCTTTTTTTTGTCCCACTAATTGCACGTTCGAATTTCATAATATTCTGTGGAATCATTTGGAGTTATTTCCGGAAAAACATTATTCATCGAGAAAAATTTAGTTGAAGTCAACAAAGATGAATAAATAACTGAAGAAACATAAAAACTCAACGTGAAATACAGAAGATGCTCGAAAGTACCACCATTTTGTTCAATTCACATTCTTGCCCTCTTCAAAAAATATGTCTGATACTTTTTTTGATCATGTCTGGATTATTACGTATTTCATTGCATAATAAAATTCTGTTGACCATTCTTTCATTTCGTAAAATCCATCTACTAAAGTTAGTTCTTCTAATTTCATCACCTGGATCCAATCGTTGTACCTTCTGGAGATCAATTTGATCATAATGTACAATTTTTCTGAGAATTTTGTGGAATTCTAATATTCAATTGGATCTTTCTCTTAAGCTCTCTTTGAGCAAAATGACGTGCGGGACAATGAAATCTACTGAACTCTATTGAAAATTTTCTTCTCTTTTCAAATATCTCAATAAAATCCCAAAATTTAAATATACAGGGTGAATCTCAGCTTGGAAGAAGTCCCATATTTTTCAAATATGGACCGGAAATTCTTTGGAAATTCAAAAGTAAATCGATCGACCTGTAGAAGTGAATCATACGTTCCAAATATCAACCAGCTATACTAGTTGGTTCAGAAGTTATGAGGAATTGAAATTTTTGGTGAATACATAAACCACTCTGTATCTCGGTTATGGAATTGATTAGACCTATCATATATCGGTTTTTTGGACTCGCCTAGCTCTAGCTCAGGTTAACGTATGTTCATTCACCAATGAAACACCCTGTATATGTATATCAATCCCTATTTCTATCTGTAAAGGAAATGTTTAAGTTTCCATTCTGTTCTAAAATAATTATTATTACTTTTAGAAAAACAATAAGATGGAAATATTTGAAATACTTTTCTTTGTCACATCTCGGGGGGGGGGTTCTGCAGCCCCACAACCCCCCCCCCTCGGTCTCATCCATAGTAACAATTCGGTCTAAGAAGTCTACATCCTTTTCAAATCGAGCACAGATCGAACGCGATGCTTCTACCCTTGCACGCTTTTGGTCAACATTCAAACATTTGGGGATCCATTTTGCAGAAATTTTTCTCATGTCCAAATTGACGTGAACTATATGATGAACGCGTTTGTATGAAATCTTTAGTGCTTCAGATAACCGTTTTAGCCCAATTCGACGATCTGATAAAATCATGTCATGAACTGCATCGATATTTTCGGGGACTGACACAGAAACTGGCCTTCCCGATCGGTCATCATCTTCAATGGAAAATTTACCTCTTTTGAAGCTTGCAGTCCAATTTTTTACGGTCGCATACGAAGGACATTGATCACCAAGGGTATTAAGCATATCTTCGTAAATATGCTTACCTGTTAACCCTTTTAAGTACAGGTACTTGATGATGGCTCGATACTCCAATTTTTCGATTTTTACAATTTGGATGGACATCTTTTTTTGAATTTATTGCGTAACTCTGGTTTACTTTTTTGATGCCGAACGCTACACTGACACTTCTAATAAGTTATTGTTCGTTGATATGGTATCGCAATATTTTGTTTATGCATGGAACTGGTCTAGGCAATAACTAGATATCAATACATCCTCGTACCTACTTTTCTAGTTGTCTCTTTGATCTAATGAGAAAATCGCGATGTATTCCTGAAAGAAGTCACCTTGCGAACGTGCATGACCTAAGAAAAAACGTGGTGCATCAGATATTAATAATATATAAGTGCACAGTTTTTCTAACGTCATGCGAACGTGACTAGCGTATTTCCTAGACCATGATGGAAGGTTATCTCTTCTAACTGCGAAGTTGGTAGCAATGCACTCTTAAATATTGCATAACCTGCGGTTTTACAACCGATCTGGGGTCTTTCTGCGATTGCAATTCCAGTTTTTATCTCCTTTGTATCGTTCCATACGCGGGATAAGTGAATAGCGAAGTGTTGGATGTGTAGCGTTTTTTGTCGAGGTGTACAACCGGATTGTCCTGATCTGGATGCTGCGATTATGCCCAGATGAGATGAGAGATGAGAACTACATACGAGGATGTACTGATATCTAGTTAGCCTAGACCAGTTCCATGCATAAACAAAATATTGCGATACTATATCAACGAACAATAACATATTAGAAGTGTCAGTGTAGAATTCGACGTCAAAAAAGTGAACCAGTGTTACGCAATAAATTTAAAAAAAAGATGTCCACCGAAATTGTAAAATTGGAGTATCGAGCCATCATCAAGTACCTGTATTTAAAAGGGTTGAGAGGTAAGCAGATTTACGAAGATATGCAATACCCTTGGTGATCAATGTCCTTCGTATGCGACCGTGAAAAATTGGACTGCAAGCTTTAAAAGGGGTAAATTTTCCATTGAAGATGATGACCGATCGGGAAGGCCAGTTTCTGAGTCAGTCCCCGAAAATATCGATACAGTTCATGACATGATTTTATCAGACCGTCGAATTGGGCTAAAACGGATATCTGAAGAACTGAAGATTTCATACGAACGCGTTCATACTGTAGTTTACGTCAATTTGGACATGAGAAAAATTTCTGCAAAATGGATCCCCAAATGTTTGAATGTTAACCAAAAGCATGCAAGGGTAGAAGCATCGCGTTCGATCTGTGCTCGATTTGAAAACGATGTAGACTTCTCAAACCGAATTGTTACTATGGATGAGACCTGGGTACATTTCTACGATCCAGAAACAAAGCAACAATCGATGGAATGGCGACCCTGTGGTTCTCTGAGTCCTAAGAAGTTTCGTGTCCAAAAATCTGCTGAAAAAGTTCTTGCTTCAGATTTTTGAGATTGCCATGGAGTAATCATGATTGTTTTTCTAAAAAGGATAGAACAATAACTAGAGATTACTATTCGACATTAAGTACTGACCACTCTACGGGATAAAATTAAGGAGAGCTATCCAAAGGTATTTCGGTTTTACAGGACAACGCCCCAGTACACAAATCTCATGTTGCCATGCAAAAAATTCGTGATTTAGGGTTAGAATTACTAGAACACCCCCCTTATTCACCAGATTTGGCTCCGTCCGACTATCATCTCTTTCCTCAACTGAAAAAAAGTTTAAAAGGTCGTAAATTTTCTTCCAACGAGGAGGTAATAAAAGCTGTGGAGGACTGGTTTGCAGAGCAAGAAGAAACACTTTTTTTGAAAGGTCTAGAGACGTTGCAACGTAAATGGAACAATACACGTTTCAACAACGCGTAAAACTCGAACATTTTTGGTTCGTCGTGAAGCACCTTGTGGAACCGCAATACAGAAATTGTTCGAAAAATTTGAGCTGTTGGTACAAGTTGATAGCTTTCCGCGTCTTTTCTCTTTAATTTTTTCCCGTAGAGTGGTCTTTAATGTCGAATAGTAATCTCCAATTATTGTTCTACCCTTATCCAAAAAATCAATCATGATTACTCCATAGCAATCCCAAAAAACTGAAGCAAGAACTTTTCCAGCAGATTATTGGACACGAAACTTCTTAGGTCTTGGAGAACCAGAGTGTCGCCATTCCATCGATTGTTGCTTCGTTTCTGGATCGTAGTAATGTACCCAAGTCTCATCCATAGTAACAATTCGGTTTGAGAAGTCTATATCGTTTTCAAATCGAGCACAGATCGAACGCGATGCTTCTACCCTTGCACGCTTTTGGTCAACATTCAAACATTTTGGGATCCATTTTGCAGAAATTTTTCTCATGTCCAAATTGACGTGAACTATATGATGAACGCGTTCGTATGAAATCTTCAGTGCTTCAGATATTCGTTTTAGCCCAATTCGACGGTCTGATAAAATCATGTCATGAACTGCATCGATATTTTCGGGGACTGACACAGAAACTGGCCTTCCCGATCTGTCATCATCTTCAATGGAAAATTTACCTCTTTTAAAGCTTGCAGTCCCATTTTTCATGGTCGCATTCGCATACGAAGGACATTGATCACCAAGGGTATTAAGCATATCTTCGTAAATCTGCTTACTTCTTAACCCTTTTAAATACAGGTACTTGATGATGGCTCGATACTCCAATTTTTCGATTTTTACAATTTCGATGGACATCTTTTTTTTAAATTTATTGCGTAACTCTGGTTTTCTTTTTTGACGCCGAACTCTACACTGACACTTCTAATAAGTTATTGTTCGTTGATATGGTATCGCAATATTTTGTTTATGCATGGAACTGGTCTAGGCTATAACTAGATATCAAGGGTACAAGTTAGTGATGTGAAGATTAAAACCCTTGCACGTCGCTCAAGAACAGCCGAGAATATTGCTGCTGTAGACGAAAGTGTTGAAGAAAAGAAGAAGAATTAGTGGTTGATAAACTTTGGCGGAGATATTGCTACGCGAAGATTTGTTGGGTTCTCGCCAGGGTAGACTTTCTTTCGCCCAAATTGGCGACTTTCAACGGAAACCGAATAAAATTATAGCGCCGAGTTCGGCTCCTGCTTCTTGGCACAAAGAAAGAGGTCCCGTTAGACGACTTCCAGTATTTTACACACACGTTAATTTGTCTCTAATGACGGAAGTTCAGCCACGAACGAAATCGCTCACCTAAAGACCGCTGTAGAATGTTACGACGGAGCCTATAATAGTCGTCGATCGACTTATTCATCTGCACTTGGGTTCAGGAAGTCTACATTTTGATTATGGTCATAACATTGCAAATTGCAATTAAAGTTATTTCAGTATCTCGATAAAAAGCCGTTCATGGGGTTCGTTAATTGTTGGTCTTCGAACATGAAAATTACTTATAAAGTGTTTATCAATCGAATGTTCCTGCTAACAACTTAGATACCGTTTTGGTTCTTTAGGAGCTTCATCGATGTCTTTTTCTGGTTTTACGAAATGCTTATTACTTTTCCGCAAACGTGCTATTTTTTTTTCGCTCTCATTTCAATGCAATCGGATAAAACTTGTCTTGGTATATTGAAACTTTGAGAATTTGAGAGAATCTTCTAAACCATAAAAGATAGAGACAAGAATTCAGTTTTATAGAAATCAGCGTCCACGAAAACGTATATTTGCATAACAAACATGTTCATATAGGCCTTCTTTGTGTCGACTTTTGATTGATTTATTTTTTCCAAATTTCATTTTCGAGTTTTGTTCAAACGCTCAGAGCACTCAAAGTATAGGTGGTACTGATCAGTCTAATGGTTATTCTGCATGAATCGAATGGGTAGAAGATCGTCAAGATTGAAAAAGGACTTTGATTTCGACAGGGATTCCTTGGTGATGACAAATATGGTGTTTTTGGGGGGTCTTACCCCTTTGTCATTTTTCACCCAAAAAGTTGAGATTTTCGATATCGATTTTATTAGGCTCAGAGATACTCTTGACAATGCTGATAACCAATATACAAACAAAAAGTGGATAGGATTCCAACAAGGGGAGTAATGACGATTTGAAATTTCGGATTTTTGAAAAAATGCCATTTGACAGGTGAAAATCTAAACTATGACAGATAGCGACTTGAATTTGTTCTTATTGAATAGAGTGTCCTCGAGAACCTATATTTTGATACCAAACATGTCCATATAGGCCTTCTTTGTGTCGACTTTTAATTGATTTATTTTTTCCAAATTTCATTTTCGAGTTTTGTTCAGACGCTCAGAGCACTCGAAGTATAGCTGGTACTGATCAGTGTAATGGGTATTTTGCATGATTCGAATAGGTAGAAGATCGTCAAGATTGAAAAAGGACTTTGATTTCGACAGGGATTCCTTGGTGATGACAAATATGGTGTCTTACCCCTTTGTCATTTTTCACCCAAAAAGTTGAGATTTTCGATATCGATTTTATCAGGCTCAGAGATACTCTTGACAATGCTGATAACCAATATACAAACAAAAAGTGGATAGGATTCCAACAAGGGGAGTTATGACGATTTTAAATTTCGGATTTTTGAAAAAATGCCATTTGACAGGTGAAAATCTAAACTATGACAGATAGCGACTTGAATGTGTTCTTATTGGATAGATCATCCTCGAAAACCTATATTTTGATACCAAACATGTCCATTTGGTCCCTCTAAGACCGGAGTTTTTCATATTTTATTTTTCCATAATTCATTTGCGAGTTTTGTTCGCCACACCCTGTATTTTGAAAAACAGCAACTATTTTTGATGACCAGTTCACAATGTTATGCATCCTTCTCAATCGAAATCTCACTTCATAAACAACTTTTTCCAGATTCAAGCCAATGAAATCTTCCTGATTATACAGTGGAGGCAGAAATATCGTGTGCATTTATAGAATAAAATCAGAAAAATGCATTCATCATCTTGACACTCTCAGGCCTCTATCTCTTGGTATAATCCATCTAATAATCAATTAGAAGTCCATGCTTACGTTCCTTAAGTTGATGTTCAACTTTTTACATCGGTTAATCTCTGAAAGTTAATAACCTTTCAGAACGCAGTGATGTTACAATAAAAGATAGGTTAACATGAGGCGTAGTAGCTGCTTTCTTGAACATGTGAAACCACACTTTATTACAGAAAACTAGTAGTTAAAAGAATTTTAAAATCCTCTTAGTGATATCTCATGTATGTTGACTATAAAGTAACGGTTTTTACAATTCGGTAGAAAAATTCCCAAGCAGGTCAATTTCTATTTGATTTGATCCGTGTTTACAAAGAAAACTACACAAGGATATACAGTATCACTTATTTTATCATCACAAAAAAACGCCTTACTTACCAAAACATGTATTGATTACGTTTCACATTAGTTTGATTATAAAATGAAAAACTGAATGCAAACTGCATTAAGGATTAGCAATAAAGTTTCTTTCGTGTTGAAGCGTGATAAGCATTATCTTTACATTTCCTCCTGCAACGGAAGCAGATATTGACCTGAAGAGTGAATTTATGCAAGACACACCAAAGGAAACTTTCAATATGGCAGATAAGATATATTTTGGGGTCCCAGAGTTTTATATTCAGGAACAATTTTGGATCCGGTAATGCCCACTAAAGATTACCAGCGAATGGTGTAGATAAAGGTACAGAAAGGACACATCCTTGATTTGTTAACAGAAGGAATACAAAAATTTGGCTCTTGGCCATATTGTCGAGTTATAAATCAAAGTTGGAGAAAGAATTCCTTTCATTCCTTTTTCCAGAGCTATATAAAACTCAGTCTTGCAAGTTGAAGAAATTATTCAAAAATTATCATTCATACCGCTAAGAATACAGTTAAAATTAACAGGAAATCGCTTTTATTTAATTCGTATGTTTAGCTCTTGCTCCGACTACAATTCCGATTTAATTTGGAATGAAATCTACGGAATTATATCAACAGAAATTCAATTAATGATACTGTGCATTTGCAGAACTATTACTATAATGCTTTTTCGATTAATGCAATCTATACAAACATGTTCATCAGGCGATGGTAAATGTTACCGCTCGTATCATCAAGGTAGACTCGTTCCAAGTCGCGCAAAGCTTTATGAATCATCCCCTATTTAAAAGGGGTAAATTATTAACGTGCGGTTACAACCGGATACTGTTCGCATGCAGCAAATTAGCCCTCGGCTGTTTGTTTTTCTGTTTTTTTTTTGTGTATGCGTTGTGTGTTGTGAATCATCCGGACTTTGTCATTGAATTTAATCCACATAAATGATGCCTGTACAACTGGTTTTTAAAGAAAATATAGATATTTCCACATTGAAAATATTTTTTTGTACAACTGCCATTAAAAGTGACACTTTTAATGACAGCGAACAATGTTAAAATTGATTGTTTACGTGGAAGCGTGTTAAAAATGTTTTTAATATTAGTGTTAAAAATATTTTTAGCACTCCATTTTCTTATGATGAAATCAGATGAAAAAAATTCAGCAATTGCAAATTTTATTATCAATATTTAGCAATCATTACTTTTGAACATCAATATTAATCGTAAAACTAGGACAATTACTAACATTAATGCCCTGTGACGTTAGGGAGCTTCGCAACACATTATTAGAATCCTCAGCACCATCAGTACTTGTAGAAACTGGAAGTACAATATTGGCTGATGATAATCCAATATCTGTTGAGGTTGGGAGAATTTTTTCAGCAATGACATTTCTATATGCAATGGAATGATCAACATAGCCCTCGGCTACCGTCGTAGACTTCCATCCACCATGTTTTTTTATATCCGTAAGATTTGCTCCTGATTCTGCTAGCAATGAAGCGGAGGATCTTCGAAAACAGTGTCCTGTATATTGCTTTGGTTCTGGCAGTTTGAGGAATTCGGCAACAATAGATGGAATTTTCACAATTGTATTGATACCAACAGGATTGGCAATGAATTTATTATTCATGTAATTCAGGAAAAAACGACGATGTTTGATGACAGAAGGGCGAAGTGCAAAGTACTTATGAAAATAGTCAACAGACTTTCGTTTTTGTGTTTGGAAGTTGTATAACCAATGATTTATTTGTTATTTCGATAAATTACACAAATCTTCACGCCGACAGGCTCCAAATAATCCGAAAATAGTTGCAACCTTAACCATCAAATATTTCTCATCTGGTGCCTCATTTATAAACTTTTCAACTTGTTCACGAGTGAGAATTTTCGATTTTTTGGGACGATAAGTATCCTTCACTTTTCCGTTTTAAATATGCTATTACCTTAAAATATTCACTAACATCCACGCCATTTTTAATAAGGTCGCTTGACTTTATCATTGAAAATTTGCTCCACAAAGTTGATGAACTCCATATTTTTGATCTTTCTTCTAAGTATGCCAGGAAAACAGGTTCACTGAAGTTCCCTTCTACATTTTTCAATTAACACCAGGCCAGGAAATTGTTATATGCAATATCGTACTGCTGAACAGACTTTTTATAGTTAGGAGTTCCAGATTTGCTCTTATTGCAGACTCTTCAACATCCACAGGAACACACAAAACGTCACTTTTATTAATGATTGGACTCTCGACAAACATATTGAGCAGTTAAACCTCCAAAACGAAAACTTGACAGGAACGAAATTCAAATGACAGCGTCTTTTCCCATTTGTTAGTAATCATAAGGTTGGCAACGTTTGCCATTCACAACAACCTTTTGATTATTTGAATATTAAAATGCATTTCGAAGTTTATTGTCATTGCAAATTCGCCGATTTCATTATCAAAATAGGGCAGTTGTACAAAAAACATTGTATGGTATTTGTGTTAAAAGTGATTTTATTTTGTTCGTGAAATGGTTCAATTCTCTCCGCTCATTTCACAAACTTTTTCACTCACAAAATAAAACGTCACTTTTAACACTCATATCATAAATAACTATTTTCTGGCATGAACAAACTCTACATATACATATACAAATTTCAAAAGGAAACTGTGTTTATGCAGAATTAAAACAAAACATCAATATTTTTAACTTTGGACGAGCAGAATTTTCTTATGTTGGACAAGGTCTCTGTTACGCCCATAATCATTGTAGGAACTTTCAACAATTCTTTTTTTTATTCTGCTGATTGAAAGAACTATACGTATTTCCTAATAGTCGCGTGTTATTATTAATACAATTTACTTATGTTCATTCCTGTCTTCACGGTGTTATTCTATTTATGCGTATCATAAATATAATTTAGCAAATAAACGAATATAATGGATATAACCTTGTCAGTTAAGAGAGAATAACTTGTTGAACAATGGTAAAGTTCTGACGGTAATTTTTAATTGAAACTGTGCTACGTGTAGATTTCTATCTGTCTATAAATCTATTCTATTTGCAATTATTATTGCAATGGATCAGAATGCTAAACATTGCACATGACTCGTTTTTATGTTCAGTGAACCACCGAGTGAAATTAAGCTACTTTGGTATGCAGTTTCACTAGAAGAGGTATCTGAGAGAATTGGAATGTTATTAAACTTTTCGTGTTTGGTTTAAAATAGAATATGAACTTTCTCTATTATTTCTATATGATACACTGCAGTTTGAATTTTCTTCAAAAACATTTTCATTGAGGTGAGGTACTATACAGGGTGAGTCTTTGACTTGTACATAAATTTTAACTGTAAATTCTCAAGGTCAAACGAAATTTTTTTTTCATTTTCCATTTTCCCGAATTCGACTCTGTTTAAAAGTTATTACCATTTGAAGAAAAAAATTGGGCGAAATACGTGTCTGATACGATTCCCTGGAATTGATGCAAAAATCATATTTCTCGGTTGGAAATGAGTGGATACATTTGGGAAATACTCAAGTACTTCCCTTATTTGAATGAGAATATTACAAGTCATATTTCCCCCTCCAAAATAAGTTCCTTCCTCGATTTTCCAGAAGATTAGTTATTTATTTACATATAAGAACGCAAAAAGGTGACAAACACCCAAAACAACGTGATGTGGCGTAAAATGGTCAAATCATTTCTATAGCTATGTTGTTGTAGTAGGGGAAAGTGATTATTTCAGTTTTTTTTCGATCTTGTGAAGACTTTCAGTGAATTAATGTTATACTAACCGTGTAGTGTCCAGTTTATAAAATTCCAAGAGGATATTGTTTATATAGAAACATCGCCACAGATTATTTAGTGCTTAGTATCATTTTATTTTCATTAATTTCAATTTAAAACGTGGTTTGTATCGACATTCATCATTAATATCCGAATTTTGTATTTCATTTACATTTATTTTTAATCTGGACCGGTAACAATAAATTATAAATAGAAACTGTGCGTATAAAATGTATAATTTCATGCATCTTAAAATTCAATTTAATCTCCCACATTTTGTGGAATGATATTATTACATATCTCTACATTAAACGTTTTTCTATCATTTATATTTTAGTCTCGACAATTTTGATGAACAGTGTTAACTTGTATAGAGATCAGAGAGTTTATAAATTTCAACCATTCTGTGATATAAAAAGTCCAGGGAAGAATCCAGATTATTCTTATGATTTTTATTTTTCGTCAAATTTTTCATATGTAATACAACTAGAGATGGAATTTTGCCGACAAATTTTCTCGATTGTAATATGAAAGTTTGTTGCTCGGAAAGGACCCCGCACTTTTTCTATGGCAAATGGCGTTCCGTCAAATATTCTAAAATTTTGGTATAATGTAGTACTCGACCTACTGATCAAAAGTGTCCATGGCCCCAACTCGATGCTATGACTAGTTTTCGAGATACAGGGCGTTGAAGTTGAGAATTACCCACTTCTACTACGCCCGTATCTCGGAACAGAATCGAATGAACTTCAATTTTTCTCAAGAAACATTTCATTACATCCCCAAGGAGCAACCATATAGAGGGATATGACCGAAAATCGTTACGGATACAGGGTCATCCATAATTGAATGCATGCCCGATTTTGAAAGTATAAAATATGTCAGTTTCAGAGCGGGAACGTTCACAAAATGAACTATTACACTAGATATATTGTTGTTACATCGAAAACGTCTGAAATACCCAGAATTTCTACTGGGTGATCCATTATTATAGAAACTATTCTCAAGGAGGGTTAAATGGACACCCTGTATTTATGGGTTGATTCAAGGTGTTTGCTTAATTTTTTTAGAACATATCCTCATAGACTTCAAAGAATACAGGGTGATTCAGTCATGAAATGAACTTTGAACCTCACGAAAATACCCAAAAACCACCTTTTTTTTCATCACCCTGTATTTCAAGATTAACTCCCATGAGGTGGGAATTTTCTTTCACCAATGTACTTGATATAAAAACATCAATATGGCCGAGAGTTTTTATGTAATATGAAAATTATTTATTTATGTTATTCTATTCTTATTCCAGCATAACAAAAAATCTGGTCATAGGAAGTGGATAAAAACTCTCAGCCGTATTGATGTTTTTATATCAAGTACAGTGGTGAAAGAAAACTCCCACCTCGTCGGAGTTAATCTTGAAATACAGGGTGATGAAATAAAAAGGTGGTTTTGGGGTATTTTCGTGAGGTTCAAAGTTCATTTCATGACTGAATCACCCTGTATTCTTTGAAGTCCATGATGATATGTTCTAAAAAAATTAAACAAACACCTTGAATGAACCAATAAATACAGGGTGTCCATTTAACCCTCCTTGAGAATAGTTTCTATAATAATGGATCACCCAGTATAAATTCTGGGTATTTCAGACTTTTTCGATGTAACAACAACATATCTAGTGTGATAGTTCATTTTGTGAACGGTGTTGCTCTGAAACTGACATATTTTATACTTTCAAAATCGGGCATGCATTCTATTATGGATGACCCTGTATTCGTAACGATTTTCGGTCATATTCCTCCATATGGTTGCTCCTTGGGGATGTAATGAAATGTTTCTTGAGAAAAATTGAAGTTCATTCGATTCTGTTTCGAGATACGGGCGTAGTAAAAGTGGGTAATTCTCAACTTCAACGCCCTGTATCTCAAAAACTCGTCATAGGATTGCGTTGGGGCCATGGACAGTTTTGATCAGTAGGTCGAGTACTACATTATACCAAAATTTTAGAAAATTTGACGGAACGCCATTTGCCATAGAAAAAGTGCGGGGTCCTTTGCGAATGAAAATTGATTTTGGAAAAAATATCATGAGCGAAATTTCCGAAAAGCAACAAACTTGAATATTACACGGGAGAAATTTTACCTGCTTAAATTTCATCTCGAGTGGTAATCGGCATGACTATTCCACGAGAAAATGTCTAACATGGTCACATTTGACACGGATTGCGCTATTTGGCAAATTAAAATTCATAGATTAACTAAACGTTGTTTGTTTTCTCTATGATATTTATTTCCGAAGCTATCTATGAATTGGAGAAACGTCAAAAAGAAATATTGAGTGGGGAATTTGCACCGAGAATAGAGTAAACAATCAACCAAAATTCAGTTCATTTTGAATAACTGTTCCGAAGATATGATCAGAAAAGTGTTTCTCTATTTCAGTATCGTAATGAGTTCATTACAGTACTAAAAACAGTGCTGTAATGAATTCATTACAGCATTGTTTTCAGTTACATTTTTCGTTTTGTGGTTGTCAGCAATGACTCTGATCCTTTTAAATTTCAGTAGACGTCAATTTGGAAATGTCAATTTTCGCATTTCCTAACATTCACACCAACTGCCAAGATACAATATGAAAGTCACTAGGACCTATAATTTGAATTTTTTCATTGAATTTCACAAAATTTGAGTGAAATAGAGAAAAATCGTCTAATACTCGTTGCAGAATGCAATTCCAATACTCATGCGTTCGAAAACTCGCTCCTTCGTCGTTTTCGAATTTCGCATTCGTATTGGAATAGGAGCCCATTCTGCAACTAGTTTTCTGTATACGAAAATTGACATTTCCCAATTGACGTCTGCTGAAATTTAAAAGGATCGGAAGTCATTGCTGACAACCACAAAACGAAAAATGTTACTGAAAACGATGCTGTAATGAATTCATTACAGCACTGTTTTTAGTACTGTAATGAACTCATCACGATACTGAAATAGAGAATAGTATATTCTAAAACTAGTTGCAGAATGGGCTCCTATTCCAATACGAATGCGAAATTCTAAAATGAGCGACGAAGGAGCGAGTTTTCGAACGCATGAGTATTGGAATTGCATTCTGCAACGAGTATTAGACGATATTTTCTCTATTTCACTCAAATTTTGTGAAATTCAATGAAAAAAACAAATTATAGGTCTTAGTGACTTTCATATTTTATCTTGGCAGTTGGTGTGAACGTTAGGAAACCATAGAACTTATAGTACATGGAATGCTATTACCAGATCAAAAATTGGTTAAACATCTCAAGTTGGAGGAATACCGAAATTTCCATGTTCCCATGGATACGACCTTTCACACCGATCAGAAACACAGAAATGTTTGCCGAAATGCCAAGTGAATCGGATCTTGACGATTAAATTCAAGGTATTTCTGTGTTTCTGTTCTGTATGACAAGTCGTATCCACGGGAACATGGAAATTTTGGTATTCCTCCAACTTGAGATGTTTATACCCATTATTTTAAGCTGAGCAGCAAGGCTAATAGCATTCCATGTACTATAAGTTCTATGTAGGAAACACGAAAATGGACGTTTCCAAATTGACGTCTGCTGAAATTTCAAAGGATCGGAAGCCAGTGCTGACAACCACAAAACGAAAAATGTAACTGAAAACGATGCTATAATGAATTCATTACAGCACTGTTTTTAGAACTGTAATGAGCTCATTACGATACTGAAATAGAGAAAGTATTTTATTGATGTAAAATTTCGTTTTTTCGCCGACAATTTAGTCATGCAGCATGCAGATATTTTAGTCTTTATCAAAGATTACCAGGAAAAAAACGGGTCTAATCTAAAGGAAGGAAATGTTAAATTCGCTTTTATCGTTCTATTATTCGGTTCGATACCCTGAAATACCGATAATTCACGAGAATACTAAGAACCGACGAATGGTTGGTAATTTTATCTTCAATAATTAATTAATTCTCACTCGAAATGCAACGTTTATCGTTACCAGCTACTGAGTGTTTTAAGCTGCATGAGAACTTGCTATATTTTGACATCTGGGAATTGTCAAACTGTGTTAATATTTCGGTCCAGTGAAGTTCGCCATTTAATCATGAATAGTTAAACAGCAGAAGACTTCCAAATTATGGAATTTCACTTCAAAAAGATGAAGTCTGCATAGGAGCTTTCAAGTGCTTCAACCATATTGTAAGTAGATCCATCGTTCGTATTTGTCAGTTTTTGACAGCTGTCAAAAAAATGACAGATGTCAAAAGTATTTGACAGCTGAGAAAGAATTTGACATTCGCTGTGAAGAAGATTGTCTATGATCCCGGGTCTTTTGGAATTTTTCTTCGTTAATTCTTTGGAATTTTATATACACTGCGCAAAAAAATTAACGCACATTCTGAAAATCTCAATTTTAATGAAAGTTAACTCTACGTTGACTTTATAACTTATTTTTTATGTTTCCTCGGGAAGGTTTTGAACGAAACAAGACACATTAAATGGAAGAAAAATTTAGGATTTCACCGAATCTTATGTGAAAGAAGAGAAATGAACAATTTTCAAAATACTGAAATGCTGATAAGTGATTTTATACTTGGTATTTCCACCCCTTGCGTTAATTACAGCTCGGCAACGACGGTTCATACTCAAAATGAGTGATCTTAAAATGTTCTGATCTAATCCTTCCCAGATTTCTCCGAGTTGGATTCCTAAGTCATTAAGAGTAGCTTGATGATTTTCTGAACTTCTCAGCCTTCTATTGAGGTTGTCCCAAACCTGCTCAATCGGATTGAGATCTGGACTTCTTGCTGGCCATTCCATTCGAGAGACTTCAACCTCTTCAAGGTACTCCTGAACGATGCGCGCACGATGGGGTCTGGCATTATCGTCCGTAAAAATGAAATTTTCACCAATGTATGGGCAAATGGCACCACATGCTCTTCAAGAATGTTCCTTATATACTTATCAGCATTCATAGCTCCATTTTCAACGACCACTAGGTCTGTGCGAGCAGTCAAAGATATTCCACCCCATACCATAATCGATCCTCCTCCGAAACCAGTAGTATGCAGGAAATTGCACTGAACATATCTTTCATGTGGACGTCTGTATTCAAGGGAACGTCGATCACAATGGTAGAGGCAGAATCTAGACTCATCGGTGAAGAGAACTCTTTCCAAATCGGCCTCTTCCCAATGGATAGGCTCTCTCGCAAAATCCAAACGCACCATTCGTAAGAGCTTGCATGGCCTCTTGCCGAGACACGAGGCCTTAATTCTTGAATCATATTCTCTGAGGCGATTTCTTATTGTCTGAGTGCCAATTTGCACCTCATGAGTTTGCTCAAGCTGATTTTGAAGGAGGCGAGCGGTTGCAAACCGTTGTTTCAACGAAGAAACTCTCAAGTAACGCTCTTGAATGGCAGTTGTTACCCGTGGTCTACCCTGTCCTGGTCTTCGGTCATTCATACCTGTCTCCCTGAATCGCTGCAACATTCTGGACACACTTGTATGGGAAACTCCAAACCTTTCGGCAATTCTTGTGTATGTCCACCCTTCTTCTCGCAAAACTACCGCTTGGGCACATTCCTCTTGGGTCAAATTGCGTGTTTCGCGTTGCATAGCGATCGATTGTAGAAAATCAAACGAAAGAAAAACTATAGATCACTAGAATTGATCGAGAACAACTGATTTTAGAATTGAGCCAATACATTCAAAATCAGATAATATCATCTTTTTTTTATTCCTGCTGGCAGAAAACATCTGTATTGAAGAAAAACGTTGACAGTGGATAACATACGCATGCATAATTCTGATAAAAATAATTATCATTTAGAACACCTTCAGTTGTAGATTAAATTTGAGATTTCCATAATGTGCGTTAATTTTTTTGCGCAGTGTAGTTCTGATCATGCGATCGGGACAAAATTCCGCACGTAGCTTGAATACGTCATTCTCTCTCTAAATGCGAAATTTCATCCCGATCGAATCAGAAATTTCGAAATTATTCCAGAAAAACAAAATTACGAACCTTCATCTTCGATTTTTTTTTTCAGTAAAAATGGAGAGCGCCGCCCAGCCGGGCCTCCTGGTGCCCCCCAGACCCAACGGGACCCTGTTCCCCATCCCGGGTCTCCCGGCCCGCGACGAGCCTAAAGTGGAACCCTGCGCCCACGTCGACACCCACTATGACCTCACGGCCGCCGCGATCTGCTGCGGTTACATCATGTTCGGCATTCTGTATACCTTTGTGGGTAAGTAATCGTCCAGATAACTACATTTGTTGTCGAATCGAACGTTGTTCCGATTGGATTCCGATCCGGTTTCGGAATTGGTTTGGTTTCCGTCCATTATGCGAGGAGAAAGAGATTCATGGTGTTTAGGGCCGGTATTATTAAGGGCAAACGACCGACGCCGACGGTTCAACCGTTGAGTCAACAAGCAAAATCCTCACTAAAAATACTGTAACATTCTCGGGGTTAAACAAACTGTCTGCTTGTTCAAATGTTTAATTTATTTACAATACCACTAAATTATCACACTAATTTATGGACAATAACTAATACTGATTTATTAACACACTACCTATTTTATTCACTACTTTTAATGCGTTATTCGCAATTCGATTCGGCTTCACTCAGGAAAGTAACTAACTCGTCCCCAACGTGCGCGTCTTTATACAGGGTGGCCATTTGAAAACGAAACAGACGAGATTACAGACGAAATAAATTTTTTCGATAGAAATGCTCGGACATGTCGATTTCTGTTTCGAGGGGGACAACTTAAGATGTAGGTTACGGACGCATAGCGCTTCAACCCTTGCTACTACAACCCTCAACCCCAGTTTTTGAATAGGGAAGATGGGGTGAGTGATACCTCATTTGAAAGGTATTTTTATACTGATTTCAGCACAGTAATTGTTTTTTCATTTTATGCATTAGTTCTCGAAATATTCTTAACTCAGTATTTGAAAATGAAGTGGTGTTTTCATGGCACTTGTAGTGTTTTTTTGTGAAAAATCGACATTTTGAGCTTCAAAACAACCATGACTGTGAGTTTTTGATAAATATTTACTTTACTTTGAAAAGTCTTATTTCTTAGATCAATACTTCAAATCGTTCTGATACCGTACAGTTGGAGAATGATTTCAGCTAGTCGAACATCTGACCCTAGTAGCATTAACACTTACGGTATGACTTCATTTGCCCAGTGGTAGATGTTTTGCAATTTCAAATACAAGTACGAAAATTTTGGTGTTTCGGAAGCACGAAATGTCAATTATTCGCAAAAAATTAATTTAAGTGATAAAATTAACTAACGCATGAATATTTCGAGAACTAATGCATAAAATGAAAGAACAATTACTGTGCTGAAATCAGTATAAAAATACCTTTGAACTGAGGTATCACTCACCCCATCTTCCCTATTCAAAAATTGGGGGTGGGGGTTGTAGCAGCAAGGGTTGAAGCGCTATGCGTCCATAACCTACATCTCAAGTTGTCCCCCTCGAAACAGAAATCGACCTGTCCGAGCATTTCTATCGAAAAAATTTATTTCGTCTGTAATCTCGTCTGTTTCGTTTTCAAATGTCCACCCTGTATATCGATACGGCCCTGTTCGAGAACGGTCGAGATAGTCTCTGGAGGCTTCTAGAATTTCTGTTCGTGGAATCAGAGAGTCCAGAGACGTATTCAGGCGGACTTGGTCCGCCACAATACGGAATCTGTAAGTTGACGCACGGTTGAACATTTTACAGTGTGACAAGAAAAACCTCGGACAAACTCTTTTTCATTTAACTTTATTAAACAGAAGAAATTGAACAAAACAACAACAAATAATAATAGCTTGAACATTTGTTAATAATATATTTAAGCCGTTTCGAAGTGGCTTCCTTTGTCGGCGATACACAGCTTCAGACGCTTCTTGAAATTTTCGGCAATGGGCCGCAGCTCCTCGGGCGTTAATCGGTTCCATTCCCGGCGCAGAGATTGCTTCAGCGACTCCAAATTTTTGTGTTTTTTAGCACAAGATCTGTGCTCCAAAATCGACCACACGCTGTAGTCCATTGTGTTGAGATCCGGTGAGTAGGGCTGCCATTCTGCAGATGAGATGAAACAAGGATTCTTGCGTCATTTTCGCTCTGTGAGCCGGAGCGGAGTCCTGTTGAAAGGTCCAATGCGTATCGCCGAAGTGCTGCTTGGCCCACGGAAGTACTACGGCCTCGAGGATGTCGCAGCGGTAGACTTCTTGATTGATTTTGACCCCTTGATCCACGAAAACTAAGGGAGTTTTACCACTGCCGCAAATTCCGCCCCAGACCATGGCGGATTGCGGATTTTGACGGTGTTCGACGATGGCCGATGTACCGGGAGCCTCTACGGACCAGACTCTGTCGTTTTGGTGGTTGTGAGATTGTTCTACGGTGAAAAGCTTCTCGTCTGTGAAGAGAATTCGCTCCCATTGCTGACCGGCGGCGAGACGAAGGAGTTGGCGGCACCTTTGGAGTCGTACGCGCTTGTTTTCCTCCGTGAGGAGTTGAACTTTTAGGAGCTTGTATGGCTTGAGGTTGAGCTCCTTTTTGGCTATTTGACGGACTGATTCGCGGTTGATACCGGTCTCACAGGCTATTTTCCTCATGGAAACCCTCGGATTTCGATTGACTCGCTTCTTGACGATGTTGCGATTGCTAGATGTATTGACAGTGCGTTTTCGACCACTTCCTGGACGACGACCATCATGGCCAAGCTCCTTGAAACGACGAATTGCATCGGACACGGTTTGTCGAGGCACATTGAGCAAACGAACAATTTCGCATTGACGCCTATCTTGACGAAACAGCTCCAGAATCGCACTACGTTTGTTTGACATTCTAAAACTCTGTGAAATGAAATTATATCAAACTAAAAATTCACATATTAGTACAGGAAAGTGTAGAGAGACCAAGAGAATAAAAATTATTTGGCTGCGCTGAAATACTTTTGTTTCAGACCACAGCAAAATTTGTCCGAAGTTTTTCTTGTCACCCTGTATATTCATCAAGATTATCGACTTGTACATTTTGAATAGTTTCACCTTCTGTTAGACACCCTGTATATTATATTTTTCTGAATTCCGTTGTATCCGTAAACAAGGTTTCTTCTCGAAGTCAAACGGTGGGTGATATTCGCCGATTTAAAATGATCAATTTGTTTATATAGCGCTCCAAAAATAGCGATACGAATTTAGTTCGTACCTCGTCGACGATCGTTTTTATTCAAGCAAAATTTAATTGACAGGAACTGGGTTAGGCAGATGCAACGAACGTCCTTGGCTCGATCTTAACTTGAGATAAAACGATGATGGACGTCGAACACCTTTTTAATTTCATTCGGTTTATAGAGATAGATTGTAGGTCATCAATTTCAGGGCAACTTCCTTCCGAATTGGTGAAGAACTACAGGGTGTATTTAAAGGTGGGGCTTCTCTTTTGACAGATGGTAGAATTCATCAAAATAAGTCATTTTACCCAACTTCGCGGATGTTCATGAACCTGGTGCAGAGATGCAGGGATATTATGAACAGGGAGATGCGGGCCAGAGTAGCATTAAGGTATTAATGCCCAAACTGTTTTCATAAATTTTTTGAATTGAACATTTCATATAAGAAATTTTCGGTAAAATGACTTATTTTGATGAGTTCTACCATCTGTCAAAAGAAAAGCCTCACCTTAAAATACACCATGTATAATTCTAACTTTGTCTTCAACCATTTCGTCAATTATCCTCTCAACTCAACTTAGAAAGTACACTGCGCAAAAAAATTAACGCATATTCTGAAAAATCTCAATTTTAATGAAAGTTAACTCTACATTGACTTTATAACTTATTTTTTATGTTCTCTCGGGACGGTTTTGAACGAAACAAGAAACATTAAATCGAAGAAAAATTCGGGATTTCACCGAATCTTATGTGAACGAACACAAATGAACAATTTTCAAAATACTGAAATGCTGATCAGTGATTTAATACTTGGTATTTCCACCCCTTGCGTTAATTACAGCTCGGCAACGACGGTTCATACTCAAAATGAGTAATCTTAATATGTTCTAATCTAATCCTTCCCAGATTTCTCCGAGTTGGATTCCTAAGTCATTAAGAGTAGCTGGATGAATTTCTCAACTTCTCAGCCTTCTATTGAGGTTGTCCCAAACCTGCTCAATCGGATTGAGATCTGGACTTCTTGCTGGCCATTCCATTCGAGAGACTTCAACCTCTTCAAGGTATTCCTGAACGATGCGCGCACGATGAGGTCTGGCATCATCGTCCATAAAAATGAAATTTTCACCAATGTATGGGGCAAATAGCATTACATGCTCTTCAAGAATGTTCCTTATATAATAATAAAAACAAAATATCAGGAATCGGACTATATTATTCTCCTTAACAAATTTCTTCATCAATTTGAAGAAATTTGTTAAGGAGAATAATATAGTCCGATTCCTGATATTTTGTTTTTATTATTATCAATACAATGGACGAAGAAAATTTTAGTTCCTTATATACTTATCAGCATTCATAGCTCCATTATCAACGACCACTAGGTCTGTGCGAGCAGTCAAAGATATTCCACCCCATACCATAATGGATCCTCCCCCGAAACCAGTAGTATTCAGGAAATTGCACTGAGCATATCTTTCATGTGGACGTCTGTATACAAGGGAACGTCGATCACAATGGTAGAGGCAGGGCCTCTTGCCGCGACACGAGGCCTTAAATCATATTCTCTGAGGCGATTTCTTATTGTGTGAGTGCTAATTTGCACCTCATGAGTTTGCTCAAGCTGATTTTGAAGGAGGCGAGCGGTTGCAAACCGTTGTCTCAACGAAGAAACTCTCAAGTAACGTTCTTGAATGGCAGTTGTTACCCGTGGTCTACCCTGTCCTGGTCTTCGGACATTCATACCTGTCTCCCTGAATCGCTGCAACATTCTGGACACACTTGTATGGGAAACTCCAAACCTTTCTGCAATTCTTGTGTATGTCCACCCTTCTTCTCGCTTGGGCACATTCCTCTTGGGTCAAATGGCGTGTTTCGCGTTGCATAGCGATCGAGTGTAGAAAATCAAACGAAAGAAAAACTATTGATCACTAGAATTGATCGAGAACAACTGATTTTAGAATGGAACCAATACATTCAAAATCTGATAATATCATCTTTTTTTATTCCTGCTGGGAGAAAACATCTGTATTGAAGAAAAACGTTGAAAGTGGATAACATATGCATGCATAATTCTTATAAAAATAATTATCATTGAGAACACCTTCAGTTGTAGAATAAATTTGAGATTTCCATAATGTGCGTTAATTTTTTTGCGCAGTGTATTTTCGTACGCTGCACCATGAGTGAATAATACTCAAGTTGCTGTGACCTTCTTCTCTACGCCAAATTCGAAGAAATTACTCATTGCATCTGAGTCATTTCGAGTATACCGAGTGGAGCTTTACTCCTTTTTCGCAAACGTCTCTAAATTCGGACATTCGGGCTAATCTGTCTGGGTTGTTGAACCGTTTGGGTCCTCCCGATGTGCGAACAGCATCCGACACAGGACGCGACAAGACCTATCCGCCACAGCATCGGCCATGTGATCGTCGAGGCCGCCTGAGTCGATCAATGTCTACGACCTTGCGCTCAGGAGTTTCCTTGACGAACATACGTCATCGCCTCCGCGCTCTATTGTTTCCAAAACACGAAAAAGAGTGAAGGAGACGTCCGTTTTTTGCGTATTTTTGTCCCGAACGATCCAGAGAAGCGTCTTCGTGGATCTGGAATCGGGATACTTGAATGGGACGTTGCGGAAAGGCGAAACTGGGTCAGGAATTTCTTGAGAACTCTTGTGGACGACGCAATTCTGTGGTATACCGTGAATTTTTTCGGCCATGAGGGGTTCTACGTTGGGCGCCAATATAAAGCGCGTTCGGCAATGACATCTGACTGGTCGGATTGATCTGAACCGTTCGTTTATTACATCCAGATTGAGGGGAGTACACATCTGGACCGTTCGGCAAGAAAATCTGATCAATCGGATGTAGATCTTTTTGCTCGGTGTATTTCGACGGAGGAAACGGATTTTTTTCCACAGAACAGAAACAGAAATTACTTTTCGGCCTTTGTGAATGGATTTTTTATCCCGCTTCGAATATTCTTGAACAGTCTGTTGAATTTTCGTGTCTTATGTTATTTGTTGTGTAGTAATAAATGAAAAAATGTTGTTTGATAAAAAAATAATGATTCAAAATATTGAATCACCTCAACCAAGGGGTAGAAATGTTGAGAACTATAACAAAAGAATTAAAATAGTACCCAGACTACCTCTACGGACGAATAGACCTTCAAGCTCTAATTTAATATCTGGCTCGGGTAAGGCATTACATACGTCAAACAGAAAAATCGATCAAAATGCTCCGTAGCGTTCGTTTATTACAGAAAAATCTGACAAATCTGTACAATCTGTTATCACGTGACTAAAAAATCCGTCCGCTCTCGGATGCTATTGCCGAACGCGCTTATAGAGTGTTCTACAAGCTGTATGACAAACTTTGACAGATGGCAGCTGGGCTCATTATGAACATTTTTTTTCCTTTGAGCATAGGTCCGATTCGTTTTCGTTCAGAAGATACAAGCATTTGAAAAATTTTACAGTGTGACAAGAAAAACCTCGGACAAACTCTTTTTCATTTAACTTTATTAAACAGAAGAAATTGAACAAAACAACAACAAATAATAATGGCTTGAACATTTGTTAATAATATATTTAAGCCGTTTCAAAGTGGCTTCCTTTGGCGGTGATACACAGCTTCAGACGCTTCTTGAAATTTTCGGCAATGGGCCGCATCTCCTCGGGCGTTAATCGGTTCCATTCCCGGCGCAGAGATTGCTTCAGCGACTCCAAATTTTTGTGTTTTTTAGCACAAGCCCTGTGCTCCAAAATCGACCACACGCTGTAGTCCATTGGGTTGAGATCCGGTGAGTAGGGCAGCCATTCTGCAGTTGGGATGAAACAAGGAAAATGGGTCTTACTCCATTCTTGCGTCCTTTTCGCTCTGTGAGCCGGAGCGGAGTCCTGTTGAAAGGTCCAATGCTTATCGCCGAAGTGCTGCTTGGCCCACGGAAGTACTACGGCCTCAAGGATGTCGAGACTTCTTGATTGATATTAACCCTTTGATCCACGAAAACTAAGGTGGTTTTACCACTGCCGCAAATTCCGCCCCAGACCATGACAGATGGCGGATTTTGAAGGTGTTCAACGATGGCCGATGTACCGGGAGCCTCTACGGACCAGACTCTGTCGTTTTGGTGGTTGTGGGATTGTTCTACGGTGAAAAGCTTCTCGTCTGTGAAGAGAATTCGCTGCCATTGCTGACCGGCGGCGAGACGAAGGAGTTGGCGGCACCTTTGGAGTCGTATGCGCTTGTTTTCCTCCGTGAGGAGTTGAACTTTTTGGAGCTTGTATGGCTTGAGGTAATGAGCTCCTTTTTGGCAATTTAACGGACTGATTCGCGGTTGATACCGGTCTCAGTCTCACAGGCTATTTTCCTCATGAAAACCCTCGGATTTCGATTGACTCGCTTCTTGACGATATTGCGATTGCTAGGTGTATTGACAGTGCGTTTTCTACCACTTCCTGGACGACGACCATCATGGCCAAGCTCCTTGAAACGACGAATTGCATCGGACACGGTTTGTCGAGGCTCATTGGGCAAACGAACAATTTCGCATTGACGCCTACCTTGACAAAACAGCTCCAAAATCGCACTACGTTTGTTTGACACTCTAAAACTCTGTGAAATGAAATTATATCAAACTGAAAATTCACATATTAGTACAGGAAAGTGTAGAGAAACCAAGAGAATAAAAATTATTTGGCTGCGCTGAAATACTTTTGTTCCAGACCATAGCAAAATTTGTCCGAAGTTTTTTTGTCACCCTGTATTTTTATGTTCAAATCTAAATAATAAATAGAAATTTTAAGACTGTCCACCTTCTGCTCGAATGCAAGCTTCACATCGACGAACTAAAGATGCCGTTACACGCCGTCGGATCAGATTTGGTTTGCTGCGTCTTGAATTAGGTAGGTATATCCAGTAATTGTTGATGAGATTGGATTTCAACATGATAAACAAGCTTCTTCATATGTCCCCATAAATAAAAATCTAAGGGATTTAGATCAGCCGAACGAGGTGGCCATTGTATTGGCCCTCCTTGACCTATCCATTCATTCGGTAAATCTTCAATCAGCCAACTGACTAATTTTCTCCTTCTATGTGGTGCTAATACCTTATATTTCTAACAATGTTGAGCTCTTAGTCAATAATGAAGTCAAAAAGGTTGCGCTCCAAAAAATTTTATACGAGTCTGCATTTAAAAGATCATTTATAACATGAACTGGCATCAAATCATATTCCTGAGTCGTAAAAGAATGCATTGTTATTCAAAACGTACAAGTGTCAAATGAATAATTAAAATAACGTCAATTATCATATCAACCTGTCGGCCTGCTTAATCAAAACATGAAAATAATTTTTTTCAAATGCTTTTAACTCCAAAACGAAAAGAATCGGACCTTGACCATAGAAAAAAATGTTCAAAAGAAGCACAGCTACTTTCCGTCAAAGTTTGTCATAGAGCTTGTAGAACACTAGGTATGTATAATAAACTACCCTTCAATTTTTCAGACGAAATCTTGTCTTGTACTTGTATACGGGAGACAGTGTCGACTCGTGGTCATTTGTACTGGACAGACTCGAATTATAAAGTCAACTATTTTTAGTCAGTTAAATAATTTTTTTCGAATAAAGAAAGGTGTTTTGCTCCGATCCAGAGAGGGTAAAACGAGCAAACGCTTTGTTTCCCATTAAGCGAGCTGTCTCGACAGCGTACCGTTCGTATTTTTGCGTTATTTCAAAAGCACATACCGTAAATTCATTTCACCTCGGCAAAATCGATTCCTGCAGAACGCGTTGTTCACGGGCTCGTCCTGTTTGGCTGCGCAAACTGAAAATCTGAATTTCGTCATCGAAACTTCCGCACTTGATGAGTGGCCCCATTAGTCATTCCTTCCGACCACGCCGAAGATTCGGATTCTCGTTAAAATGTAGGTCATTATACGTGCGGAATTCCCAGAAAACGCGATTCTAGGTGAGGTCAGGCCCGGATCTAGGGGGGGGCAAGCGGGTCGCTTGCCCCGGGCGCCAGCTCAAGAGGGCGCCAAAATCAACCAGAGGTTAAAAAAATTTATTTTGGATTTTCTCGGAAAAAATTAATATCTTAGTGCTAAAATCGGAACTGTAGCATGGAAACATGATAAACCATCACTATGCCAAAAATCTTTGAAATCAATGAGGGATGCGTTCACGGAAAAAAAACGCGCCGCGTAAAGTTGTGAAGATCAAAATCCAATTTCTTTCCTTGTGATTTTTTCTTATTATTAGAATTTATTTTTATTATTTATTATGAATTCATTATTACACAAATAAAAAATTTTATATATACAGGAATTTTGATACAAATTCAAGATTCTGTATTTTTGTTTTAGAGTAGGTACATGAACTTGAATTGTTAAATATTTTCAAGCGGAATCTAGTTCCTGTTCTACCGGAAACGAATGTAAACTTCGTTATTTCAAATGTAACACCCTGTGTATTTTTAAATATTTGAATTCTTCGTTCAATTCTGCACTGATTTGATGTATGATATGCGTAACCACTTCAAGCGATTGTTGAGTTATAGTCTGATTGTCAAATTTTTTGACAGAAAGAGTGTCACAAATTAGAGTAAATATCTCCAAAATCCCTCATTGTAAGACATTTTTTTGCCACAGTGGAACAAGAGAAAGTACGCTGATACTTCTTCTTGTATGAATTATGAGGAAATATTATACAGGGTGTCTGCAACAGGACTTCAAAGTGATCCTCAATTAAACTCTATGAAATCTCATTTTTTTCAAATGCATGGGAACCATATAATTTTGTAATTCCGATCGATTGCTCGTCAATAGGTAGTTAGAGTGTTCCGAACATTTCACGTATTCAAAATCAGTAGTTTGCAGTTATTGAATAAAATTCGAATTTCACGACTAAATAAAGCCATGTTGTCTAAACATATCAACATATCAAGATAATTTTCAAGTAGGCTATGTCAATGGTAAGAATATGTCAGTTTTAAACTAGGTTTTTTCATTTAGTCATCATTCATTATCTGCTTTGTTTATTTGTCACATTCGCCGCAAAAAGAACAGACTTTTGATATATCAATCTAGTTTAACTTTTCATTATGCTTGTTTTGCATAGTGCTCGATCAATAAAAATGAGTGAGAGTGACAATTCCTAATATAGCCTACTTTGAAATAGACTAGCATACCACTGATTTTGACAGAATTTCACGACTAAAGCCAGGTTTGGCTCAGTCAAATTCAGTGGTATGCTCGTCTTTTTCAAAGTAGGCTATGTTTGGAATTGTCATTCTTACTCATTTTTATTGATCGAGCACTATGCAAAACAAGCAATAATAAAAAGGTACACTAGAATAATATATCAAAAATCTGTTCTTTATTTGCGGCGAATGTGATGAATAAACAAATCAGATAATGAATGGTGATGAAAAAAATCTTAGTTTTAAACTGACATATTCTTACTATTGACATAGCCTTTTTAAAAATTATCTGAATAAATTTGATTTTTAGACAAAGAGACCTGGCTTTAGCCGTGAAATTCGAATTTAATTCAATAACGGCAAAATTACTGATTTCAAATGCATGAAATGTTTGGCACACTCTAACTAGTTTTTGACGAGCAATCGATCGGAATTACAAAATTATATGGTTACCATTTGAAAAAAAATGAGATTTCCGTTTTATTGAGGCTCACTTTGAAGCCCTGTTTCAGACACCCTGTATTCTCATAATTTATACAAGAAGCAGTATCAGCGTACTTTCTCTTGTTCCACTGTGGCGAAAAAAAAATTCTTACAATGGGGGATTTTGGAGATATAAACACTAATTTGTGACACTCTTTCTGTCAACAAATTTGACAATAACTCAATAATCGCTCGAAGTGGTTGCACTGGTTGCGCATATCATACATGGAATCAGTGCAGTTTTAAACCAAGAATTCGAACATGTATGTATAAGTTTACAGGGTGTTTCATTTGAAATAACGAAGTTCACATTCGTTTCCGGTAGAACCGGAAGTAGATTCCGCTTGAAAATATTTTATCATTCAAGTTCATGTACTCTAAAACAAAAATACAGAATCTTGAAGTCGTATCAAAATTCCTTCCTGGAATACTTCTAATGAAACACTCAAAAAAATTACACTGTAGATTCATTTTCAAAGCATTAAGTTCTCATATCCAACCTTGGGGAGGGGGGCGCCATCATGAATTTTTGCCCCGGTCAGAAAAAATCGTAGATCCGGGCCTGGGTGAGGTTACTCACCAGGGATGGAAAAAATGGAATGTGCACGAGCCACGAAACGATAATAATCAAATTTCAGCGAATTACCGAAAAAAATTCCAATGCTTGAGATTCCAGGATAGATAAAAAATTAAAATCGTGAGAAATGAACCTCCATCAACTCACATAATATACCCCATCATCATTTATAAAGTATATATATGTAAATGGTGTTAGTTCTCTTCTTAGACCTTTGTCTAAGGTTCTTTTAAAGTTTAACTGTGGCACAGGATTCGTAGTACTACTACATTTTCATACTGGAATATTTCAAGTTGTGCCAAAAGTATTTAAATGTCTTCTATAGGCTTATTTCATGGGAATTTTGAAAAGTGGGTAATTCCATAGGTCCGTCTGTTCGTTTAGAAGTTTTTCTGTCGGGTTATTCGAGTACTTTTATTCTTTTTTCGAATGAACTATCACAAAGTAACGAACTATTCTGTCCATTATTTTTCAGTAAAATTTCAACACTCGATTCATAATTTTCGTACAAGAAAATAGCGAAACTGAATCTTCCAACCATGTTTATATACGTGAAATATTTCCAGTATTCACAGAGAAACAAGATTCTTCAACATTTGACAGGTCTTCGGAATTATTGAATTCACACAATATGTTCTCAAATTCATTGTTCTTCCAAAGTAAGTAAATAAACATTTTGATAAATACGTAACTTCTACGACCACTATGTAGAAAGGAAAACTTTGCTTAGTCATCTGACAGGAAAATGACAATAACCTAACATTTTCAAAATACACACCGTGAAATGTGTTCATTGGTGTAGAATTCTAGGTCAATGAATGTGTCAGAATGTCATGGCCAATTGAGATACTCACATCATAAAAGTGAATGAAGAATATAGCAAGAGAAAGAAATCCAAATGGAAATTCAACTGTTGAGCCACCCTGTATATTTTTCCCTGATCATTCTTTATATCGATCCGGGACGGATAGACAATACGCCGCTTTATTTATTACTCAACAGATTTATTGCAAAGAGTCTCCGAATGACAGTTCGTACGGTCTTCAATTTTTCGAAAGATAAAACGGCAATGTTTATTTCCTTCTGTAAATTACATTCGACGTTTTTTCTCGGAAAGCATTCGCATCATCGATTTAACGGCCAATAAAACAGATGTTATTGGTCAGAAGTCACAGGAACTAGGGGCACTGACACCATCAACGGTCACAAAGAAGTTGCATGCAACCATTGCGCTATTACGCAGCTGTTCTACATTCTTGAGTCGATCAATTTTTGCAAACTTTGACAGAAGGTAGCAGTGCTTCTTCTGAACATTTTTTTTTATCAACTTAGGTCCGATTCCTTTTCGTTTTGAAGTTACAAGCATTTGAAAAAAATAATTTTCTTGTTCTGATTAAGTAGGCCGACAGGTTGACATGGTAATTGACGTGATTTTAATGATTTGACACTTGATGTACGTTTTGAATAACAATGCAATCATTTACGACTCAGGAATATGATTTGATGCCAGTACATGTTATAAATGATCGCTTAAATGCAGACTTGTATAAAATTTTTTGGAGCTCAACCTTTTTGACTTAATTGATGATTTAGAAAAAAAATTTCAGAATAGAAGAACACCCTGTACAACAAACTACCCTTTATTTCGAACAAGGATTCACCCTTTGAAATCTTTGGCATCAATTCAGAAACACCCTGTATAACGCAGTGATGAATGAACACAAAACAATGTGTCCTCACTGTCCTCAATTGACAACGTAAAGCAAATCAATGATCCAATACAGATTAATGAAATATTTAATAACAGGATATAAATAAATATTTGTCATTGTCACAGATAGTAAAAATACATCAGTGCATAATAAACATCAAGCTATATTATTCCGGTATTTATGTAACCAGCATTGTAAGAAGTTCAATTAGATAGATAATGCTGGTGAAGTTCAATAAATTCCTTATCGTTATAATTATGTAGATATGATTGAAGTGTACAAATGACTTTCTGGAGCTCTTCAACCTTTTCGATAATGAAAGTGAACTATCTGTTGCATTCTGGATTAATAATAAAGGGTGGTTTCATTGGATGAATGACCGTTCGATGTGTAACTATAAGCGCACTTTACATTGGTTTGTAGAACGAATCTACCTTTGCAAAGGGTGTTAAAGTCCTAATGACGTGACAGATCGAAAGTTGACAGATGGGAGTTCATTTCTATACTCTGTTCAAATGTAAGAAGGAGCAATAATAACATGTTTGGCGCAGCGGTAGGAGGGCCTTCTTGAAGGTACTTTCCGTCGAGGAGATTTCACACAATCGTTCAGTTTATTCCATGTCTCATCCAGCTAATAAAATTTTCTGCCTTGTTCCCTTAATGAGCGGATTTTCTTCAAATAATCTCTTCTCCACACAATTATTTCATCCCTATCTATCAGTAGACTATCACGACCACGTTTTCTGAACTTGAATTCCATTTTTTTCAATAATTTATAGAACGTTGTTCTTTTGAAATTTGGCAACTGTCGTCATCATTCACGATTTCTAGTACTTTAGAAATCGTTGGGATTTCATTCCGGAAAAAAAAACGTGGACAATTCTTCTGGTAAGGTTCATATCGAAATCGTCAACCGAATCGATTATTTTTAACGACTGGGCTCTTCTCTTAGGTGGCGTCAATGTTTTATTCTCTTTATATTCTTTGAGAATTCTGAATACAGCTGATCACTCACCCCTGAGAATTTTGAAACAATTCCTACTAAGTCTCTTTTCGATAAATCAGAATGTTCTTCCAATTCTTTTCGAGAAATGTTCAAAATTATCTCTTTCTCTTCAGCAGAGAAGGCTACCTTTTGGACCTTTTTCGTGGTGGTCCACACATATCACCCTCAGATGCAGTATATCCGTTTCCGAATTCGACATTGTTCTATAAACACAATACATATACACTTTGTCAACAGATTTTCCAACACAATACACTTTTCACAACAAAATCTATAAACACTTTGAACAGCTAGACCTTCACAGTAGCTCTAGGTATTTTAACTAGTCTTGTCAATTGAAAATTTCGATATTTATGCAAATCAAGATGGCTTCAAACCATTGGGGGAAAGGACCCAGATCTGGTGTTTCCCGGAATTACCTTGTCGGAATCTTGAGCAGCCGACAAAGAGTTTCGTACAAAATAATATAAAATTTTGGACCGAAACTAAATATATTTCGGATATTACAAGTAAATGACCATTAAAAATTCGAACAGAGATCTTTTACGAGTCTTGTCAATTGAAAACTTCGATATTTATGCAAATCAAGATGGCTTTTACCCATTAGGGAAAAGGACCCAAATTTGGTGTTTCCCGGAATTACTTTGTCGGAATCTTGCAAGATTCCGACCCAAGTCTCTAAAACTCTGGTGTTTCCTGGAATTACCTTGCCGCAATCTCGAGCATCCGAAAAAATTATTTAGTAGATAATAATATAAAAACAAAACAAAATGAAAAAAATAGGGTACGTCGGGTATAAAATGTTTATGACAGTTGCAAATCATAACAGAAATTTTGCACTAGAGTTTCTGAGGAAAAAAGTGCTAATATGGGAATTGTTGACTCAATTTATTGAATCATTTCTTTCCAGTACCATCTACAGTCCGTTCCGAGTACGATCCTGGCAATCTCCTAGGGCGTTAAAAGGGAGCGTGGTTATGGCCGTTTGACCAATAGGAGCTTTATTGTGCGCAAACCAGACGATTTTGTTTGTTCACAAAACTCCTTCTTATATTTGAACGGACCATAGATATTGAAATTGAATATTCACAAATCTTCCATATCCCTGTAGATTTTCAAGAGCTCAAGCCATTTATCTTTCAATTTTTCAGGTTACAGACTCTTCAAGACGGTGATGTTCCTTACAGGATTCATATTCGCCTCCAGTCTGGTCTACCTGATATGTTTGCAGGGGGAATTGATGCCACCCTATGGGAATGCCGGTAAGCATTTTATTCCTCCTTATTCTCCCTTAATATTTCTCCCTGAAGGATTGCGAGGACGTGACCCAGTAACTTATGAAAAATTCCGTCCACCACAGAATGCGAATTATTTTTTTATAAATCAACAATTATCGGTTTACAGGTGTGGCAGTTTTCGCAGGAGTCCTGTTCGGTCTTATAACGATGTTGGTGCAGTATGTGGGTCTCTTTATGAGCGGACTGCATACGGGCTTTCTTCTCGGATTGGCAGGTCTTTTGACAGCCGATCATTTCATGGAGACCTCTCCCAAAGGATCAGTCTGGATGTGCGTTGGCGTCCTGCTAGCTTCGGCGCTACTGTGCGCCATTTTCAATTTATATTTCAGAAAAGGTGGGTATCATTTTTCATTTGAAACTTCAAAAGTTACTTATAAGCGCTCCTGTATTGGGAACCGTTGAACAAAGCTTTTTGTAATGGGTTATCCAATTATTTCGGTAGATGTCACTTTTGAAGCTGTCATTTTTGACATTTGACTAGTAGACACTACGCCATTATTAAAAAAGGAACGATACACGCTTTAACAACGCATTGAATTATTGAAATTCACTTTACAAATGGTGAAAATTTTTGGGTCGTCGTGAAGCACCTTGTAAAACCGAAATGCGAAAGTTGCTGAAAAAATTTGAGCTGTTATGACAAGTTAGTGATGTGAAGAATAAAACCCGTGCATGCCGCACACGAACAGCCGAGAATTTTGCTGCTGTATCCGAAAGTGTTGAAGAAAACCCAGGTTTGTCCATTCCTCGTCGTTCTTTGGAATTAATCATTCCACAAACGTCATTACACCGTATTTTGCATAAATATTTGGGTCTTAAGAGGAAGTATCACCTTTTGAATCGTGGTAAATCTCCATTCAAAAAGTGGTATCTTTATTTCACGAGTAACTACGCTAATTTACGACGTAGAGATCTTCTTTTTTTTTTTAAATGAAGTTGAAAAACGTCCCGCGGGCAAATAGTTTTCTTTTTTCGATTTAATTAGTTTTTCAATTAAAAAAAACAGGGTAATCGTTAGATCTGGGGTTATTGAATATGTTTTTCATTTTTCATGAGTACAGGTTAGATCTTTTAAATAATCATCATGAAAATTTTTGTAGTTTATAGAAGACTAGCTGGCCCGGCGAATTTTGTACCGCCTGAATCATACTTAAAAGTTGTATAAACTTACCATTGCTTTTTTTTTCAAGCAGGAAATGAATTAGGCAAAATTAAAGTTCAAAATTTCAATAATTTTGTAATTCACATGGAAATAATTCTCTTAATTTAAGCGGTATCCAATTGTTGAACGTATAATAACTTTTTGTTTTTAATTGTTGTACAGTTCTCTTTTTGCAGTACCTCATGTGACTGGGAATAGCAGGAGTATAATCCATATTATACCTTTCCTCTTATATGAATCAAAATGTCAAGAATATGAACAAAAATTATTCCTTTAAAGAACTATCGACTATTTACACAGTCCCTCGACCAGAATTAAAAAATCTCAGTCATTTGTTAATAGCCCAACCTGAAGTGGCAAAAACAAAACTTTTCTAATATTCTCAAAATCTAATCAGTGGTCACACCATTATTTTAGACATCTTAGCTATGCTGCTGCTAAGCTCAAAATAATGGGTAAACATCTCAGTTGGTGGAGCAGCGCGATTCTCATTATTCCATGGATATGAGCTGTCAATCTCTCTTCAATTTGTTCAATTAAGTTGACGATATCAAGCTCGTTAGAAGACAAATCGAGATGTTAAAATGTCGATAGTACGATCGACACGGCAAAATTATCAACACTGTGAATTATGTTGAACTCATATTCAAATTTATTGATGGTCATTCGACCAGATCAGATTAGGCAACCCATGAAACATTATTGTATATCCTAAGTGAAAGCCCGATGAGCAAACGTTTCAAAATTATTGACGCTTACAATACTGTCTCTGTGCGAACAGAAACACGAATATAATATGTCAATTACTAATTATGGGCAATTTTGGATTCAGTTATTTCCGCAAATATATCTATTACCCAAACAGAAATTCGAAAGCATTTCAAAAATAAAGAAAAAAGATGAAGATGGCCAACTCACGTTTGAAACTGATCGTCAAAATCAGATACTTGATCTTTCAGTAAAAATTCACTGTTCCACCAACTTGAGATAAGTTTACCCACTTTTTGATCTGGCAAAAGACTTCCATGTTACCATGAGTTCTATGCGAATTACATATCGTCATCTAACAGCTGTAATATCAACCTACGACTACGTACAGTGACTTGTATATTCTCTGTACGACTACGCATCAACGGTAGCGACACCTAGTGGCCTTATTCAAAAGAAGGAAAAGCATTTCCTGCATAAGTAAAACTTCCATCAATTTTTTCGAAGTTTTATTGTATTTTATAATAACCAGACCGTATAGACGATTCCATAAATGAAGTTTCATAACAAACAGTCCATCCGATCTCTAGTATAAATGGTGTAACCAACATATTTCCTTTATATATATACAGATTAAATTGCCGAGGGCAATTAGTTGCGATTTTTTCGATTTAATTAGTTTTTCAATAAAAAAAAACAGGTTGAACTTCAGCGTTTTGGAAACTACAATTAATAATTTTTTTTCGACGGTTATTCATCATTTTTTGAAAAAAATCGCAACTGTTTGCCCTCGGCAATTCTATAAACTACAAAAATTTTCATGATGATTATTTCAAAAATATAACTTGTACTCATGAAAATCGTAACACATATTCAATAACCCCAGATCTAACGATTACCCTGCTTTTTTTAATTGAAAAACTAATTAAATCGAAAATAGAAAACTATTTGCCCTCGGGACGTTCTTCAACTCCAATTTAAAAAAAAATCAAATCTCTACGTCGTAAATTAGTGTACTTACTCGTGAAATAAAGAGACCACTTTTGAATGGATATTCACCACGATTCAAAAGGTGAAACTGCCCCTTAAGGCTTTAAAATTAAGTAAACACAAGCACTCAAGCCGGCCGATCATCAACAACGTCGTGTCTTTGGTGATTGGGTCCTTGAAATGCATGAAAATGATCCGAAATTCCATCGAAAACTCATCTTGACTGATCAGACCCAATTCCACCTCGGTGGCTTCGTCAACAAGCAAAATTATGGCATCTGGGGCTCGGAAAACCCAAGAGTTATCGTTTAAAACCCTCTCTATCCCCAACGTGTGACTGTTTGGTGCGGTTTATGGCCCATCTTATCGGAAAACCCTTGACGTACTTCTCCTTTTTCGAGATTCGAAAACCTAGAGCTGTTTTTCTTTCAGGATTGACAATATTGGGAACGTCGCTATACGGGGGGGCCATTTTGACAGCGTCCATGGACTATTTCGTCGAGAAACTCTCGATGATTGCGTGGCTGTGGCAGAGGGTGTCTTTGAGGCCGGTAGAACCGCCGCCTTGCTGGTTTTCTTGGATAGTTTTAGGAGCTTGGCCTTCTTTTGTGATCGTAGGATTGATACTACAATGCGCCATCACCGGACGAGGTATACATCACGACGACGGTGAGTTTTTAACTGAAATACCTTAATACTATCTACTCTGGCCTGCATCTCTCTGTTTATCATATCTCTACGTCAGGTTTATGGACATCCGCGAAGTTGGGTGATTTCTTACCGGAAATCTTGTTCGGTACAACTTATACGCTGAACTGGCATTTTGTTTTGATTCACCATAAATTTAAAGCATATCAACAAGTTCATTATTTGAATAAACGAGCGGCGTTTTCTAAACTAAAAACACTCATACCCTTGCCGTAAAACGATCGAAGATTACTGATCACAATCGATATTCTGAGTCATGATAAGAAGACAAAAAACATGTTGATATCTACGGAGAAACAGGCCAGGGAGCAGGTTCGGAATGAGGAATTTTCAGGGTCACCTTGAAACTAGAAAATATTCTAGCTTCATTTTCTCGAAACAGAGGCATAATTCATATAGAAAAGGACCCCGCACTTTTAGTAGGTAAAGTGGCGACCGGTCAAATTTTCTGAAAATTTAGTATGTTGTTGTACCCGACTCATTGACCAAAAGTGTCAACGGGCCCAACCCAATCCTATGGCTAGTTTTCTAAATACGGGGTGTTAAAGTTGAAAATTGCCCAGATTTTCGGATTTATTTGCTAATTATTAAGAGTTACATTGGATTTCTGTTGCATACACACGTTTACTACATGTTCTAGGTATGAAATTAGAGGATACGTATGATTAAAAATATTTATATTTACCGGGTGATTCACGAATATATGACGGTAGTTTTTTGCTAAAATTCACTTTTTCTACAGTGACGTCAGGAAGGCATATTTTTGAAATGTTCTTTTCGATTTAGTATTATGACGACAAAATATTGCACAGTGCATATTTTTTATACAGGGTGTTTCACAGAGAGAACCACTAGACATAATCATATTTTTTTAGGATTAATTCGAAATCCTGTATTTTTGAATTGATTTTTGGGAAAAGTGATACCACAAACAAATGTGTGTCTCTAATCTCCGAAATATTCAGGGTGGTTTATTCATAGGAAGGTATTCAATTTTGGGAAAAGTACAAAAAACATGAACACCCTGTATTCGAAAATTTCCTCGGTCAAATGCAACTATTTTATCACTTTATATTGATTCCCACAACATCTCCCGAGGTATGAATTTTAAATCCGATACTATGACCAGTTTTCGAGATACAGGGCGTAAAAGCGGAGAATAACTTATTTCATCAATTTTTTTTTAATTGAAAAGCCGAATTTATTTTATGTTGCGCCCATGAGTTCAGTATGAGAGCAGATCAGATGCACATGGGAAGATTTAGCTAAAATATTTACTGTTACAGGGTGATTCATGAATAAATCACAATAGCTTTTGCAAACACTCGATAATTCTAAAGTTTCGTCACAGCGAAATTATTCCATGAAGTTAATACCTATAGTCGTTCACAATTTTCAGTCTGAAATACTTCACTTGATGTAATGTTAGACAGTTATTCAAAATTCACCAGAAAAGTTCTCCTTTCAATTATTTCGAAGCATATTATTTATGACTCACCCTGTATGAAAAGTACCTAATTATTATGAAGTATTTCAGACTGAAAATTGTGAACGAAGAGGTATTAACTTCATGGAATAATTTCTCTGTGATGAAACTGTAGAATTATCAAGTGTTTGCAAAAGCTATTGTGATTTATTCGTGGATCACCCTATAACAGTAAATATTTTAGCTGAACCTTTCCTTGTGCATCTGATCTGTAGTCATACTGAACTCATGGGCGCAACATAAAATCAATCCGGCTTTTCAATTTGAAAAAAAAAATGATGAAGTAAGTTATTCTCCGCTTTTACGCCCTGTATCTCGAAAACTGGTCATAGTAGCGGATTTAAAATTCATACCTCGGGAGATGTTGTGGGAATCAATATATAGTGATAAAATAGTTGCATTTGACCGAGGAAATTTTCGAATACAGGGTGTTCATGTTTTTTGTACTTTTCCCAAAATTGAATACCTTCCTATGAATAAACCACCCTGAATATTTTGGAGATTAGAGACACACATATGTTTGTGGTATCACTTTTCCCAAAAATCAATTCAAAAATACAGGATTTCGAATTAATCCTAAAAAAATATGATTATGTCTAGTGGTTCTCTCTGTGAAACACCCTGTATAAAAAATATGCACTGTGCAATATTTTGTCGTCATAATACTAAATCGAAAAGAACATTTCAAAAATATGCTTTCCTGACGTCACAGTAGAAAAAGGGAATTTTGGGAAAAAACTACCGTCATATATTCGTGAATCACCCGGTAAATATAAATATTTTTAATCATACGTATCCACTTATTTCATTACTAGAACATGTAGTAAACGTGTGTATGCAACAGAAATCCAATCTAACTCTTAATAATTAGCAAATAAATCCGAAAATCTGGGCAATTTTCAACTTTAACACCCCGTATTTAGAAAACTAGCCATAGGATTGGGTTGGGCCCATTGACACTTTTGGTCGATGAGTCGGGTACAACAACATACTAAATTTTCAGAAAATTTTACCGGTCGCCACTTTACCTACTAAAAGTGCGGGGTCCTTTCTGGTAAAATTACTTATTTTGATGAGTTCTACCATCCGTCAAAAGAAAAGCCTCACCTTGAAATACACCCTGTATACAGGGTGTTTCTAAATTAGAGATACAAACGATGAGGGGAGATTCCTTGCATGATTTTAAGGAAAAAAGTCCCATAAACCTGGAACCGTAAGCGTTTCGTTTTCGAGATACAGTGTGGTAAAGTTACAATATTTTTCAAGTTTTTTTCTTACAGTATCTGCATTTTACAAGATATTCGACTGAAATTTGGCATAAATATGACAATTTAAAGTTTACATCATGTGACATACAAATTTCGATTGCAAATCTACAGGGTGATATTTTTCTGGAACACTGTCCCCTATTTTCTTCCAGAACTTTTTTTTTGGTGAGCCACTGTTAGTTCGAAAAATTGTCGAAAAAAGCTTTGATATTTTACTAAACTTTATGGTCTCTTGTAATTTTGTCGTATCTGCTACCGATTTCGAAAAAAAAATTTGAGCAATCCTTTCTAATTCCTCAGAAAAATCAAAATTGTCATAAAACTCCAGTTTGTAAGAATGAAATCTGAACTATCTAAGTCTGGGGATCTGGCGGGCTATGAACGAACTTTTTTTTCCAGAAGTGGCAGGTCGAAAGAAGCCTCGAGGTCCTAGTTTGAGGGGAAAAACAAGAGAGGAGAGGGCTGAAATGCGACAGAAAAAATACAGATATCTTTATCAGGTTAGGACAGCACATGGAGACGTTATAAGCCAGGTAATTATCTTGAAAAATCCGTTTTCGGATCATTTCTTATTTTATCCGATGAGTTTTTGAAAAATTCGGAAATTTTACCATTCTTCTGGATCCGTCTCTGGAATATCACCGAACTACAAGTTCACAATGTTGCCGGTTTTATTCTTCTACTGTAGACAGTGAAAATGGATCTTCTAAAGCTCTGACATGAAGTCTGGTGATTATTATTCATTTTGAGCTCTCGTTTATTCAAGTTGTAGGAAGATTCGCATTCCGAAATCCAACGAAAAAAAATTTGACAACTGTCAGAAAAATTGACAGCAGCTGTCAGAAAAATTGTCAGCAGTTGTGGAATAAATTTGTATCCATGTCGCTTTTGTGTCAATTTTGCATTCTGAAGATGCCTTTTTCCGATTTCTTCCAGAACTTCGTGCAGGCTCTACAGAAGAAAGATCCAGAGGCGCAGGGGGGCGGGGGGGAATGCAGCACCCTCCAATCGGACGCGACTAACCTCACCATTTTGCCGGACGCCCATCTGTCAGTTTTGACAGAGAGCGAAGACGACAGTCAGGTGGAAGTGAGAAATCCTAAAAGACGATAAGTGTGAACGCTCTTTAACGTTTCGTTTCGTAATGTATGACAATATTTATGAGGTTCGAGAGGAAATCGAATCTGGATTTTTGATGGGAAAAAAAAGAGGGGGTCTGATATGAGAAACTCGATTCTAAACTTTGGATTTTTATCTTGAATGACGGTTTTTTGCTCATAAACTTGGACGAAGCAACGACTTGAAAGTTTTCGAAAAGGTTGTCCCATTAAGTCAGGCACAAAGAGCATCACTTAAGGTGCAGACACATTGTTATCACGTCACGTCACATCACGTCATCTTCCCAAAATGTGCAACCACGATAATGCATGGAACTTAGACCATAGGAAGAGAGACACACCTTTCAATAATAAATAGTGAAGCCAAATCATCAGAACTAAACTGGGTGATTGTACTACTACGGAATCGAAATGTAGTAAAAATTTTTGCAACATTGTATCTGCTGTCACGTTATAGCACTAAAAGCACGCAAGATCTATATTCCGCAAATTTACATTTTCTGAATGCACGTGACATCACGTCTGATATTTTGTGACATGTCATTCTGACATACATTTGAAACCGATCTGGGTGCTCATTCAATAATTCTTGAATTAATTGATGGATTTCCCCCACTTCTTCTGTTCGTTGATTCATTTGATAAATCGAATCCCTTCTATGAGAATCACCAACAACTGTAAAAGCAGCTATATTCTCCATATCTGCTGTCACATTATAGCACTGAAAGCACGCAAGATCTATATTCCGCAAATTTACATTTTCTGAATGCACGTGATATCACGTCAGATATTTTGTGAAATGTCATTCTGACATACATTTGAAACCGATCTGGGTGCTCATTCAATAATTCTTGAATTAATTGATGGATTTCCCCCACTTCTTCTGTTCGTTGATTCATTTGGTAAATCGAATCCCTTCTATGAGAATCACCAGCAACTGTAAAAGCAGCCATATTCTCCATATCTTCTTCCCATTTCCTCGCGTGAGCTCACGTGACGTGACAACAATGTGTCTGCACCTTAAAACCGTATCAAGAGAAAACACGTGAGTGGCAGATCTGCACGGTTGAAAATCTGCTGAGGGTGGATGATTGGTAACTTTTGATATTAAATGAGTTCAATAATTCAGTTTTCTTCAAACGATCAGGTATTGGGACAACCATCTTGGGAACTCGTAGGAAAGCTCCCAAACCTTTTTTTCGAATCTAATCGTTCAAAATTGAACCTTTTTTCGCACATTATTAGATTTTTTTAATCTCTAGACACGACGCTCAAAGTTAAGACCAAAATTTTTCGTAATTGTCTTTAGATTAAAGGTATTTATAAGGCTTCAAGAAACGAACCGAGTATATCTTATGACAGCCTGCCAAAATATTGACAAAATTTACGCACATTTCCAGTGAGCTGAAATGCTGGATACTCAGTGAATGTGGCTCAGAAAAAATAAGAAATAGCTAAAAGAACATATTTCTTAAAACACGTTACTGAGATTGCCATGCTTTTTTCAACATATTCATTCAGAAGTTATTCAGACAAAATAAAATGTTTCGCTCAAGGATTTCAACTGGCAAAATCGAAATAATAACTTCAGAAAGTGGCTTTGAATATAGAAAAATCAACCCTGTACGATTTTAATTTCCAGCATGCTCATCGTCATGTTCTTATACATATCCGTACATAATTTCATGTGGTTCTTTGTTGAAAAGTCTCTGTTTATGTTCAACTCGATTTCAGTGGACGTAACCCAGCCCACAGTCCATAAAAATAGGTATAACGAAAAGAAAAACTCAAATATAAGTCCAAATAAAGTGTGATAATTATTTATTGTAATCTGTCAATTGTATATAATTTTACGTTCGTAAAAAGGGGTAGCCAAAATCAATAAGATTGATATACAAATTTTCAACGAAGAATAAACAATAATGGTTAATATTTTTTTATATCAATTTTGTTGGAAGTTCTGTTTGCTACCTCGCACTATTTTTTTAACATTCCGCTTATCTTTGTGTTCCTTTGTCTTATTATAAATGTTTGATTTATGTTGTTGATTATTGTGCGCTAACATTCATGAATTTTTTGCCAGCTGCATGATGGCACAACGTAGATTAGTGTCGGTTTAAATTACAAGAAAAAATTGGAAGTGCCTTTGGCATAACCTTTATATGAAATTGTATCATTGGAGACCAGAGGTCGAAGTTTGTTTTAAATTTCGAAATATATATTTGTTGTTATCCGCTCTACGTTTTGTTCAAAAAGATGGAAGAAGAAAAGTTTTTGTTGAGTTGGAAAGGAGTGAAAGGGTTTTGATAATCAACGATTTTTTCAGTTATCAAATAAGAAGATAATACACTGGGTGTTTTGAAAGGTATGATTGAAAATTCGTTGAAAGAATGGATGAATATCAAAACCTATTCTCACATTTTTCAAAGAAGAGATTTCGAAAATAAAGAAGAATAAGAAGATATAAAAAGGGAGGTGATAATCAAAATTATTACGTTTTACCTGTTTTCGAATTGAAGAAACTTGTGTTCATTTATGAAATTATTATATTATGTGATATAAACCTTTGTACATAAGTATTTACAGTGAATGATAGATATTGATAAAATCAGATATTTTATTCATCGAGTTTAGATGTAAAAATGTGAATCCCGAAAGAGTGATTTTATTCCTCGTGTAAGTTGGAATCAGATCTTTGTAGTGATATAGTTTTGTGTAAATAAAAACTAAAAAGTCCTGCTTTTGTTCCATTCCCCCACAAAAAAACATTGATATCTAAATGATCATTTCTATAGAAATGATGAGGTGCCCTGGGCCCATAACCTGATGAAATCTTATTAATGTTCTGAAATTGAAAATCATCGGTGGAATAACCACATTTAATTAATAATTTTATAGAATTTATAAATAAATTAAACTCAAAAAATAAAACACTGACAAAAAATGAGTCACATCAATCACTGACGTATCAGAAGCTTTTGAGCGCTATTGAAGGAAGATGGACAGTCAAGAATTGAAGGAAAAAAATGTTGACAGTGTTCGCAGACGAACGGACAGCACTTAATTCGACCACGGATTCTCGATCAGTGATTCGAACATATTCGATTGAGACCATTCTCGTCTAATAACACAAGAATCCAACGGAAATTTTTCTGACAGCTGTCAAAAAAATTTGACATCAACTGTCAAAGAAATCGTCTAGGATCCCGGATAACCTACCCTGAAAATTTCAAGTCTCTAAGTTTATCCGTTCGAGAGTTATCATGATCACGACTGGACGGACAGAATTCTATTTGACTACGGATTCGTGATCAGTGAGTCCGACCTAGTCGATTGAGACCAACAAATACAGAAATCACGAATTGATATTGCCCTCGTTTAAGTGGAACAAACGCCCAAAAATATTCAACTTTGAATGGTTCCATTAAAGTTATAAATGGAATTAATGAGAACTGGAATTGAAATTCCATCTCTCCAGTACTATAACTTTCCATTTATTGGTGACAGCTCCTAACAGGTAGGCTTTCTTTATTTTGTTTTCTTTTATTTTATTTCATTTTATTCGATTTATGTAATTTTTTCAAATATATTTCCTTTTTATTCTATTTTATTAAATTCTTAATTCATTTTGTTATATTTTATTCCACTCAATTCTATTTCATTTTATTTCATTTTGCTCATTTCGAATTGATGTGTTAATAAATTTGATTTGATTAGTTTCATATTATTTTATTTTGTTTTCTTCTATTCTTCCTCTGATTGATAGTTGTTCAGTGGCTAAATAAGAGTCCATATGGTTAGATTTAGGTATATATTTTCCACAAAATTACAGAAAAAAGCATCCAAAATTTTCCTGAGATATCAAACGAACATAATGCGTATCTGAAAGGATTTAAGTGAAGTTTCATCATTTTATTTCCATTTTATTTTATTTCACTACATTTCACTTCATTCAATTTTGTTTATTTTGAACTAGCTGGCCCGTCGAACTTTTTTCCGCCTAAATGATACTTGCGGTGGATTTCACAAATCGTAATCACCGGTGAACGGCTTGGTTCTCTGATTTTTGAACTGTCAAATGTTTCCATGGATATGAGCTATCACACAGAACAGATAGATACACAAAAATAATATGTCAATCACTAATAATGGCAATTTTGGATTCCGTTATTTCTGCAAATATATTTATTACCCAAACAGAAATTCAAAAACATTTTAAAAATTATGAGAAAAGATGAGAATGGACATCTCACGATTGGAACTCATCGCCAAAATCCGATTTACTTGACATTTCGATAAAAATTCCCTGTGATATTCACCCGCTTCTGGATCTGTTAATAGCCTTTCATGGTATTATAAGCCCTATGTAAATTACACAGTAATTGATGTCACATGTTCTTTTTTCGACCATTTCAAACCACGACGACCGAAATGCTCGAAAAAAGAACAGATGACATCAATGAATGGCCGCTAAAGCCTCAACAAATTCATCGCCATTTAATTATGATAATGTCAAATATAGTATCTTCACGATCACGTTATTTGGAATAAATGAAACTATAAAAATAACTAATAATCATCAGTCATAATGTGTGAATAGCGCCATCTGAAGTGGTAAGAACGAAACTTTTCTCATATCTCAACGAAATCTAATCATTTTAGACATCTGTACTCCTACGCTAAGACATTTTGGTTTTGTCCAACAGCTCAAATTACACACTATTACAGTGACTATAGAGGGAATATAGTCACTGTACACACTATTTGTTTCTATCGCCATCTAACGCGGAGAATATCAAATTAAGTACAAACGAATAAGCCTTAGCGTAACTGTAACTGTAGCGACATCTAGTGGCCTTACTCAAAAGGAGGAAAAGCATTTCCTGTATAAGTAAAATTTTCATCTATTCTTTCAAAGTTTTATTGTATTTTATAATAACCAGACCGTAGACAAATCCATATATGAAGTTTCATAACAAACAGTCCATCCGATCTCGAGTTATAAATGGTGTAACCAACATCTTTCTTTTATATATATAGATTTAAGATTTATGTTGAAATAAATTGGATTTGATTAACTTCATATCATTTTATTTGATTTTATTCTATTTTGTTTTCTTCTATTCTATCTCTGATAGTTTTCAGTGGCTTAAATGAGAGTACATATGATTAGATTCAGGTATATATTTTCCACAAAATTACAGAAAAAAAATCCAAAATTTTCCTGAGATATCATACTAACATTTTGCGTATCTGAATGGATTTTAGTGAAGTTATATCATTTTATTTCACTTCATTTCATTTTGTTTATTTTGAATTTATGTTGGAATAAATTTAATTTGATTAACTTCATATCATTTTATTTAATTTTATCATATTTTGTTTTCTTCTATTCTATCTCGTTTAGATCGTTGTTCATTGGCATAAATAAGAGACAGTATGGTCAGATTAAGGTATATATTTTCCACAAAATTACAGAAAAAAGCATCCAAAACTTTCCAGAGATATTATGCGTATCCTGAAAGGGCAGTTGCTGAAGGATAGTAGCTCCTAAACTGTTGGATTCTAAACCGATCGATTTCCAAAGACTTTCTCTTCCTCATGATCTCATTCTCCAGCTCGTTCCTCCCAGTAATCAACTCAGCCTGACTATCCTCTGCCTGTTTCAACTGGGCAGCCAAAGCAGCAGTTTGCTCCCCAATCATTTTCACCTCCTCAATCAGCCTGTAGAACCCACAAAATCATCATCTAAGATCGCACGGACAAACTGCAAAACCTCACCCGAAATGGCACTCATCCCTACAATTTTCCACCCTCTGCCTTTGAAGTCTGAAGTCCAATCGAGTCTGAGCCTTCTTCAAGCAAAGATCCATCCTCCTTATCGCTGCTTGAAGATCGTCTATCAGCTTCTCAACATCCGCCAACTTTTGCAAGGTCTGGAAGTTAACAGCCCTGGTAAACATAGTCCATTGGAACTCCTCGAACTCACCTTTTTGAGTTCAGATTCAAGCCTGTCGGTCACTTCGATGAGGCACTGGATCCTCTTGGACAGGATCAGCTCGACCTTGTCTGCTTGGGTCCTGAGGTCACGCGACGCGTTCGTCAGTATCGCGTCCAGGGTTCCTCGAAGGGTTACAGACCTCTGCCTCGTGGCTTCAGACATCTGGAGCGTCTCTTTGGTGAAGTGCTCCCAGTATTCTGGAGAAGACTGACTGAAAGAAAACACCAGCCACTACTTTCCTAATAAACGATTCCACGTGTACTCACTCCCCAGGGAATATGACGGATCCAGGTTTGAACATCAGGATAGAAGAGCGCAAAGTGAGGCTCCTGCCTGTGGAGTCAAGCTCGAATGCTTGCTTCTTGTCGCTCCAGTCAGATTCCAGTCGCTGTTTCGCCGTTTTGTCCTCGACCAACTGCAGCTGCACGTCTTTCAAGGTCTGCAAGAATTGCTGTCTGATTTCGTCGCAAAGGGCTCGCTCCTTCATCAACTCGACCTCCACCTCGTCTCGCACCAGCTCGCTGTCCAATCTTCCGGTTCTCCTCTCCAAACATTCACCAGCTGCGAACAGAGTAGCCAGAGAAGTCGAAAATACTTATGGTTCTTTTGGATACTAACAGATGGACTCTGGTAGCTGAAGCACTGCCGCAGCTTGCTTGAGCCTTCTTCTCTGCTCCTCCATGAAGGTTATCTCTTCGGAAGCTGCAGCTATGGCCCTTTCCAGCTCGCATTTCCAGCGGTGCACCTCTTTCTCCCTCTGTTGAAGCCTTCTGGTGCTGTCTTCTTGGTTTTTATCGGCGTCTGCTTGAGTTTGAGCCATGCACTGTCTGCTGTTCCATTCGATCCTAAAATAAAATTCTTTAATTGACATAAGTCCTCGCCGATAAAGCGTCTAGATTCTTGGAAGGTTCCTCAGAACCTTCTGGAAAAGTTCTTGGTATACGAGATTCCGCAGATGGAGAAAACAGAATCTCCAATGGAAGGAAAAAAGATGTAGAAAGTCCTTCAAGATTAATTCCAGAAGGTGTAGCAAAGTCCAGATCACCAAACTCGACTCACAAATTATTCCTGTGTACAGCCCTCTCCCCCTTTCCTTCCAGGATATCCTTGTTGTGCTGCCTCCACTCTCCCTCGCTGTATCTGGCGATGGAGTAACGATCGACCACGGGTCTGGTGCCGGTGAGGCCCTTCAGAGGCCCCCAGTCGACTCTTCCTGTGGCCCAAGGCCCCACCGGCCCCATGCCGTCTTCCTTGTTGCTTGGTATCTTGTCTTCCGGCTGGGGCAGGTAGCAGGGGGGCCTGTCGTTCGGGTTGACAGCCCAGCGTTGTTCTTGACCCGGATCTGAGATTCTTGGTCTTGGAATGGATGCCATGGTTAGAGGGCACTCGCATTCGATGTGGTCCGTTTCTGAAAGAGATTGGTCCGATTTCATGGATTTGTTTGGTTTAACTCTAACGTCTCTTACTGCGCCACTAGCTTCAAGGTTTGTAGGCTTCTTCGTTCGAAATTTTGTTTTCTTGGTCATTTCGAAAGAACGAATAAAAGTTTTCAATATTATAAGCTATCAAAAATTTTTGACAGATGTCAAACATTTTTTACAGCTGTCAAACATTTTCTGACAGCAGTCAAACATTTTTTCCCTTGTTTTCAATAGATTTTTTCGGAAGGTTGCCGGAAGAAATTGTGGACAGAAGTTTTGTCTTCAGGAGACGATACGCCATCAATTATTGTTTGGTGGACTCTCCTATTTTTTCTCGCATATTTATCAACGATGGCTACGGCTGTCAATCCTTCGCTACTTACTTTTCTTCAAAATACCTTTCGCAGTCGCCTTCTCGCAGGGCGTCTTCGGAATAGTATTTTCTAAACTGTAAGGAGTGTCAGGACAAGGTTCTGGAGGAGCATTGGGATTCTGGGATAAGCAGGGATCGCTGCAAGGGGGGATTCCTCCAGTATAACCACCTTGATCTGGAGCTAAACAGTTTCAATATGGAATTGACTGATGGTATTTTACAAAGTCGAAGTCACCTAGTTATAAAGGGTCTAATAGAGCAGGTATGCTAGATAGACCTGGCTCTATGGTTGATTGGGTCCAACCATAGACTCGAAAATTACAGGACTCGCAACATTTTCATCGTCATCTATCGGGGCGATATACCAACATAAACAATAAATTATTATAAATTTGACTATTAGATGCCGCGGCATTATTCTAACACCACGAACCTAACCTATTTTCAATGTTTTTCATGAGATCATGCCGAAAAAAGTCACCAGAAGATCTCTCATTCCGAAAATATGCTCATTCGATTACAGATTTCATTTCATTCGAAGGGATCTGTAATTTTCGAGTCTATGGTTGGACCCAAAATGGCGGTTTCTGGTATACTCCCCTTTATAGTGCCTTAGTTCTAATAAACTCACAGTTATGATCTGGATGCTCACAACCAGCGGTGCATTCCTGGGGCTTCACAGGTCTGCTGGTCAAAGTAGGCGGATTGAAAGTATTCGGAGTTCCCAGTTGAGGATTCGTATTCACGAAATCTTGCTGATATTCCATGTGAGGTTTCGGCACTGTGTGTTCAGGGATGTAATGTTTGGGATCTGCTGCCTTATTGAGGGATTTTAGAAAATTTGCAAAGATCAAAAATGATTGAACATACCCTTTCGAAGTGCGCCAAATGCGGACACTCCCCGCAGGACCTGGGTGGATACTCTGCCATTTCGTAAATAAATGGATCAAACAAGGGTTGTTATTGATGAAACGTCAGCGAAAAATTGTTGACAACTTCAAGTTTGATCGATTTGCATTGCCATAACGATATTTTTCGCGATAAAGTGATTGGTTTGTACCTGCTGAGCGTGAGTGCCATTACATTTTTCCTGCTAAAAAAGAAGAAGGTCCACAGAACTGGCTTCAAGGTCAATGCATGGAATATGAAAATTATGTTGGTCTATGCTCCAAACCACCAAAAATCCTTTGATGGAATCTAAGGTTGGAATAACGAATCATAGAAGAATTCGTTGTCAAATTCAATCTGTTGGCAGGAAATCATAGAACTTATAGTTATTATAAGTTTTATGCAAGAAATACGATAATTTCGAAAGAAAAAAGTTATTGTCCGGAAAAGTTCAGGGAATGTTTGTAATCTAATAGTCTCGTTTAATTTCGCAAATGGACAAAATTGGTGTGATATTCTAGCAATCATCAATTTTTGAAGTTTTATTTTTCCGAAATTTTAGAACGTTCAAATCCGATTGGGTTGAAATCTCTTCATCGTAATTTCAACCAGGTTTGGGTGTTGTATGAAAATAAAAACTTGAAAAATATTGCAATATATTTTGTAAATTATTTAATACCAATATTCAAGAGTTTCGATAATATTTAATCTCTTATTTCTAAACAAGTAGGAATAAATAACCCATTATGAAATTTTCCGTTTATTTATATGAAATTTTTAATGAACATTCAATCAAGCAAACTAAATTGTATTAAATTAAACACATAAAATCACTTCTTCGACTTGTCATCTTTTTCATCTTTCTTCTTATCCTTCAAATTACCTACAACCTGACGAACCGCTTCAGATTGAGGATCCACACCAGGTAAATTCTCTAAAACGCTTTGCAAGAAAGCTGGATCGTTCATAACTTCAGTGTAATCCTCATCGGTTTCCACTTCCATAGGTTCCTCTTTTTTCACAGAAGTCGAGGAATCTTGAGCATCTTGCATAGACATTTGCATCGCGAAAGCGATTTGCTCGTCTTCAGTCATATTCGCAAATTCAATGTCTGAAGGTACTGAAGTGTCTGCTTCACCTGTTTCCATCGACATGGCTAGGGCTCTTTCCAACATGGCTTCATCGCTGCTTTCTTCTTTGACTTCTGGGACCTTGGCCTCTGAATCTGATGAGGACGCTTCCCTAGCTCTTCTGGCTTCGTCTTCTTGCCTAAAAATAACAATGTAAATTAAAATCTTTCCTTGGAACACTAAGTAAAAGGTATAGGAGGAAAACTATTCACGAATCTGTACCTTTGTCTTTGTTCTTCCATAGAAACTCTAAGAGCCAATGCCAATTCAGGGTCCTCATTAGGGTCAACGCCAAACTCAAAACCAGAAGTCCCAAGACCTGCCCCTCCTGTTCCATCTTCACCCTGTATAATCGGAGACGAGATCAGAGCATCAGATAGATGAGGACCTGGAGGAATGGTTACTAAGTGGCTTCCACTACCATCTCTACCATTTAAAGTATTGATAAAGGTAGATAAAATATCTGTGTTTGTTGCTTCTTCTCCAAAGTTAACGATGTCAACATTCACTTTTTCTTTCTTCAACTTTTTGGCGAGTTTAACCAGTTCTTTCTCTTCAGCAGCTACGGGGCTTCCAACAAAAGCCACAATTCTCATTTTGTGGTTCTTGCCTTGCCTGTGTTTCAGTGCCAAGTGGGCAATTCTGATGCCTGTATGCAAGTTGATATCTCCATCGGGTTGCACCTGATGCAGTTTCGATAAAATACGTCCTACGTCGCTGGTGAGGGTTACTAATACTTCTACTTTGGCGAGGGTCAACAAAGCAACATTATTTTCTGGATTTGATCTCGTCTTCGAATGGCATACTAGGTTTACAGCATCTTGTTGGGCCTGGAGACGTGTTGGCAAATAATCGCCATTTCTCATATAGTCGCTGTTATCGACGCAAATTACCGTACTTTCCAGCACCATCTTTTATATCAGTTGAACAATGAAAATTTGTTTATTAATTCTTTCACTGAACGAAATTGCAAATCACTAGAAACTGCTTTGACATCTCGTCCCCAAATGACAATAGCGCATTTGATCTATCGGAAGTTGGAACTTCTTTCGAATTACTTGCAATTAAAATACCATAAGCATATGGATAGTTCATGTTTTGGAGGAAAATTCATTTTAATTCAGAAATTAAATTACAATTTCATTAACAATTTATTCTAGCATATAAAGTCTTCCTTATACAAGCCATGAAATACTATGTGACAACGCCGTATTTTTTACTCAAGGAACTTTTGACTTGAAGTACTTGCGCCAATGTGAATATTTCCTGAAAATTAAATAGTGATCACGCTTAGCTAAGAGCGTAAAAGCGTTGAATATTTAATAACGTAAATAAAATTCGGCGTTGCTTATTTATTAAAATGAGTGATGAGAATTAGCAAAGAGGAAATAGTCTTTGGAATTAGTAGCTATTTGATACAATAGATCGAATGGCTGCCACTTGACACTAATGACAGCTACATGTTTTGGTTAAATTAATAAACAGATAAATGTCAGTTCGTCACTGATTTTAAGTATTTTTCTCATCTCATAACAATAAGACCTGTTTAATCGAACATGCCACCATTCGAAGATGCTAGGGAGCATTCAAAAGCAGTGGAACCTCCGAAGAAGAATATATGGTATAAATTGAAGAGATTACCAAATTGAAATTTCATTAATTCACAGCTAGGGAATGAAAATTTGTCTCCTTGTTTTCTATAACTCTGGACCTGTCTAAGTATAATATGTCTATTTCATACGGTTTACGCTCATGTGAATAACTAATGATACTTTTACCATAATTTCGTTGAATGTATTTTTAAGGTCCCAAATACTGAGTGATGTTCAGAATCATGGAAACCAAAAATTGCCATCCTTTAAACAAATTTTGGTATTGGGAGATAATGAATCGGGAAAAACAACAATGATTGCAAAGCTCCAGGGAGTCGAGGACCCTAAAAAGGGATCAGGCTTGGAATACGCCTATATAGATGTCCGTGACGAGTATAGAGATGGTATTTCTGAATATGCCCAGATTGTTTTCTTTTTATCTCAATATTTTTTCAGATCAAACCCGTTTGAGCGTTTGGGTCTTAGACGGAGATCCAGGTCATTCCAACCTATTGAAATTCGCCTTAAACAAAGACAATTTCCAAGATACTTTGGTTATATTGACAGTAACGATGACAGCTCCCTGGGGTATTTTGGAGCAACTGCAACACTGGGCCTCTGTCCTGGCTGACCATTTGGATAAATTGGAATTGGGGGTGGATGTGAGGCAAAGCAAACGGTGGGGATAGTAGACATTTGATGTTTATACCAGATATACTGAAGACGTTGATTGCCGATGGCCATGATTTTTTTTTACGGTTGCAGGCAACAGCTTGTGAAGTTATGGAAGGATTATATAGAACCAGGGGACGAATTAGATCCTACATCCCCTATGAAGAGAAGTTCCAGAAATTTTGGAGACGAAGATGCTGATAACGAAGACGGTCAACTCCCCGAAGCTACTTTGACCAATAATTTGGGCTTGGATATCGTTGTGGTGGTTACTAAGGTAATATTTGAATTTTTCTTCTTCAAAATACTGGAATTGAATGAAGATTTCGGTTTCGCTTTGTAAAACCTCTTGTAACTGGCGCCCAAGCATGTAATTTACCAGTTTTGTCTGATTTGCAGACAGATTACATGCAAACTCTGGAGAAAGAGCATGACTACAGGGACGAACATTTAGATTTTATGCAATCGTGGATTCGAAGGTTTTGTCTTCAGTATGGAGCGGCGTTATTTTACACCAGCGCGAAAGAAGACAAGAACTGCGATTTGCTGTACAAGTATCTCACACACCGTATTTATGGGTTCCCGTTCAGGACCCCTGCTTTGGTGGTAGAAAAAGACGCCGTTTTCATGTGAGAAAATTTTTCCTTTTTTTTTATTTCCTTCGGAAAAAGTTAAGAACTATACTCCATTCACAATTATAAAATCACAACTCTGGCCTTGGAAATTTGACACATTCCACTCTGTATCGAAGTTATGACGTTTTTCAAAATATTTTTATGTTCCAAGTCAACACTATGTTGCCCTTTTTACATTCTTAGCGTATTTCTCAGAATGTGAATTTATTCGGAAAATGAATGAATTGGGAAAGATGTGATGGACGAAAATAATTAACGTTTATATGAATTGATAGAAAGGATTCCTTTTCTAGTTATTTGCATGAAAAGTACAAGAGATCACTGTTGAAATATTTTATTTTTCGCCATGGAAGAAAATTGCATTGCTTTCACATGATTTTCATATGCATGCCTGTGAATATTTAATGTTTATTATCCTCTTGAACTGAAAGTTCAAGACTTGACATCAATTGTTGAATCAAGAATAATGGAACATTATATCCCTCTACTGGAATCCAAATAGTTGAAGGGAGTTCTGGTGCAACAGGAACTTTTTCTTGGAACATAACCTTAATAGCTAACTTAATAAAAATAAGAGTAGAAGATATACATTTCATTTATTTGATCTTATGAACAAGGAGTAAAATATTCTGACTGTATAGTAATTCATTAGTTTAAAAAATATTCATACATTACAACCACAGTAGGTTTGTACAAATAATATGGAACAGGTCAAACATATGCTTCACATTTATCATTCACCTGTTCTAAAATAAGACACAAACTCCTCCACATTATAGGGCCCCTACAGCATTAAAAGCTTGTGTCTCTTTTGAAAGAAGTAGCACTAGATATAATATATTCTTTCGATTAAGAGCAAATACCTACCGTTGAATGTTACATACACAAATTTCTTCAAAATGGGCTTATACGAAGTGGTTCTTTTTTCTGAAACGTGAAAACGATCAACAATAATCATTTAGAGACCGATGATGGCCATCCAAAACCCGTTTATTTACGAAAATCGTGCAATTTCATTCTGCAAGTTCTTTCCTCATAATTCCTCGAAAATCCCACCTGAACCATATTTTCCGGTCGCTTCCGTGAAAAGATCGTATAAGGAAGCCTTTTTTGTCCATTTACACATTCCAAATAAATTTTGAGCACCAAAAACGATACCGAAACTAACCAAACTTCTGGGGGACCGGAATTTCGTTTAAAATCTTTCCAAACGGCCAGATACCTAAAAAAAACTTCGTTATCAAGTGTAAAAAAGGCGATTAGTACTTACTTTTGCTTTATTCATGCTTATAAATCGATTTTTGGTCCAATTCAAATTTGCCGTTTGTACCCATCTCAAAATATCTTTGATACTTTTACTTTGATGTAAACAAAGAAACTGGCAACGCCGTTTTGTCATTAAAGATATTTTCTGTACGCGCACAGATTTTTTTATCAGGTGCACCAATTCCTGAAAACGAAACCATGGCCATAGTTGTGATTTTATAATTGTGAATGGAGTATAGGTGCGGATTGTACACACATAATTTTTTTAACAGTCCGGCAGGTTGGGACAACATGAAGAAAATAAGTATTCTGTATGAGAACATGCACAGCTGTAAACCTGAAGATTACTACAGGGACGTCATAGTTCAGCCTATTGCAAGAAAGGTAAGCCTCGAATTCCTCGACAAAACGAAAAAATAATTTTTCTTTCCTCTGTTAGACGATCAGCAGAGAAACCGAACTCTTGGCCGAAGACGAACAAGCATTCTTGGTGAGGATGCAGCAGATTTTGCTGGCGGGCGGCGGGCCCCCCACTGGAAGGTCGTCGGACTCCATAAGGGCCTCTCCGTTGGTGAAAGGAACGGTAAGATCTGTTCCCGGTATTTTGCCGCCGAGAAAGGTAAAGTTTCTTTATTTTCGATCGTTATGTGTCGTGTCAGTGCCTGCAGCTAAGTGGTTAAATGCATGGGTAAGGTTAAATGTTCCTTAAGGAATTGGGGCTATGGACGTGTGCTGAATGTATGTTCCGAAGCTTTTTCTCATTTGCTATTGACGAATTCTATATTAAATTAATGATGAATTTACATACAGTAACAATGAAAGTGCTAATTCTTTTTTGTTAGCAGAAAATTTCATATAAAACCAGTAAACTTCAAAATATAACCCCAAAAAGTGACAATTACGTCAGCCAAATTCAAATATGACAGTTTAATAGGTGTGAAATGTAACGATTACAATAACTCTTCGAGGAAAACTTGTTTCATAGTCACATATTCTTAATTTCTTAATAAAATTGCCGGAAGTTTTTTCTTTTTGTGCAATTTGCAATAATTATGTAACTTATGATCTATTTTTCGTATTAAAACTCCGCTCCATCCGGTTGCCATCTTGAAAAATAAAAAAAAACGGAGATCATCGAACATCGTGATTTCCAAATCACGTTTTCAAACGTGACTGTTCTTTTTCGATAACAGTGATTTCAAACCGTTACGTGATCACTGGTACTTTTTACACACCCCAGTGATAATGTTCAAGGATTTACTTTGAAGAATCGTGTAATGATTCGAGGTTTAGCGACATCATAAGTGTATTAATGATATAAATTCAAATACACTGCGCAAAAAAATTAACGCACATTCTGAATATCTCAATTTTAATGAAAGTTAACTCTACATTGACTTCATAACTTATTTTTATGTTCTCTCGGGAAGGTTTTGAACGAAACAAGACACATTGAATGGAAGAAAAATTCAGGATTTCACCGAATCTTATGTGAAAGAAGAGAAATGAACAATTTTCAAAAAACTGAAATGCTGATAAGTGATTTAATACTTGGTATTTCCACCCCTTGCGTTAATTACAGCTCGGCAACGACGGTTCATACTCAAAATGAGTGATCTTAAAATGTTCTGATCTAATCCTTCCCAGATTTCTCCGAGTTGGATTCCTAAGTCATTAAGAGTAGCTGGATGATTTTCTGAACTTCTCAGCCTTTTATTGAGGTTGTCCCAAACCTGCTCAATCGAATTGAGATCTGGACTTCTTGCTGGCCATTCCATTCGAGAGACTTCAACCTCTTCAAGGTACTCCTGAACGATGGGGTCTGGCATTATCGTCCATAAAAATGAAATTTTCACCAATGTATGGGGCAAATGGCACTACATGCTCTTCAAGGATGCTCCTTATATACTTATCAGCATTCATAGCTCCATTATCAACGACCACTAGGTCTGTGCGAGCAGTTAAAGATATTCCACCCCATACCATAATCGATCCTCCCCCGAAACCAGTAGTATTCCGGAAATTGCACTGAGCATATCTTTCATGTGGACGTCTGTATACAAGGGAACGTCGGTCACAATGGTAGAGGCAGAATCTAGACTCATCTGTGAAGAGAACTCTTTCCCAATCGGCCTCTTCCCAATGGATATGCTCTCTCGCAAAATCCAAACGCGCCCTTCGATGGGCTGGGGTAAGAGCTGGGCCTCTTGCCGCGACACGAGGCCTTAAATCATATTCTCTGAGGCGATTTCTTATTGTCTGAGTGCTAATTTGCACCTCATGAGTTTGCTAAAGCTGATTTTGAAGGAGGCGAGCGGTTGCAAACCGTTGTCTCAACGAAGAAACTCTCAAGAAACGTTCTTGAATGGCAGTTGTTACCCGTGGTCTACCCTGTCCTGGTCTTCGGACATTCATACCTGTCTCCCGGAATCGCTGCAACATTCTGGACACACTTATATGGGAACTCCAAACTCTGCAATTCTTGTGTATGTCCACCCTTCTTCTCGCAAAAATACCGCTTGGGCACATTCCTCTTGGGTCAAATTGCGTGTTTCGCGTTGCATAGCGATCGAGTGTAGAAAATCAAACGAAAGAAAAACTATTGATCACTAGAATTGATCGAGAACAACTGATTTTAGAATGGAGCCAATACATTCAAAATCTGATAATATCATCTTTTTTTAATCCTGCTGGGAGAAAACATCTGTATTGAAGAAAAACGTTGAAAGTGGATAACATATGCATGCATAATTCTGATAAAAATAATTATCATTGAGAACACCTTCAGTTGTAGAATAAATTCGAGATTTCCATAATGTGCGTTAATTTTTTGCGCAGTGTATAACGTATTCTTCTTTTAAGATTTTCACTTTTCACAGCAAAGTGACAGTCGAATACAAATATCAAGTAACGACTTTCAGGAATATTCAATAAGAATATCAGTAACGGGTATCAACATACTCGAATACAAATAAGGCACAAAGTCGCGTAAAATCCATGTTATTCATACGGCGATATGGCAAAATGATCTTTACGGTTTCGGTCATGTAATAAGGCACTAATTCGCGTATCATCCATGTAATTCTTACGGTAATATAGGAAAATGACCCTTATGGTTTTCGGTAATGTTATGTCACAGTATTATAGGTTAATTTTTGACTGAGTTCCCACGTTGGGCGCCAATTGTGCATCGATGATCGCCAAAATATGAATTTAGTGTTGGTTTCTAACTGCATTTTCTCTGATTTTTCCAGCTGGACGGGTCCAAGGTTGTGAGTTCGCCGGGCGGAGAGGGAGTGCTGGCCAACTTCTTCAATTCCCTTTTGAACAAGAAGAGCAGCACTCCCGGCTCCAGTGCGAAGTCGGGTTCGGAATCCCTACCTGATAAAGCAGCCATGCGCTCCGACGCCGCTGCTGAGTTAGATAGGTTATCTAGGGGCGCAAAGAAGTCTCTGGGGGTAGAATTTAACACATCTTCAGACTGCTAGACGTGCTCCGTTCCAAGCTTTAACCGTCACTTGAATTTATAGCCTATTTATTTTCTATAGATTTATTCTTAAACTGCTAACTTATTGAATGTTTGTTCGAAGTTTTAACAACAAAGAAACTTTTAAAGTTGATTATGTGAAAGGTATTTGAAGGTTTATCGCGTATATACTTATTATTTTTTCCTGATTAACTTTGTAAGTTGCAGCTTTCTGTGAATTATGTTGATTAAATATAAATTTTTATTAAGTGTTTCTTTATTAATTATTTTCAGCAACATTTTCAGAGTGATAATTTCGAAACTGTGGATTCGATCGAGGTGAAATTTTGAATTTAGGTTGAGAATGGCTTATTCAAGCTGGACGCCGAATTTTACCCAGATCACATCACCAGAACTATACAGGGTGAGTCTTTGACTTGTACATATATTTTAACTGTAGATTCTTGATGCTAAAGGAAACCTTTTTTTCATTTTCCATTTTTCCGAATTCGGCTCTGTTAAAGAGATATAGCCTTTTTAAAAAAAGTTGAGCTTAATGCGTGCCTGGATCAATTCTCTGCAAACACCTCAAAGTTCATACTTTGCGATTGAAATTGAGGTGATTATTAGATGTTCTGGTTGATACAATTAGAAAATACTCAAGCACTAACCTTATTTGAATAAGAATGTTACAAAGACGATATTTCCTAACAAAACACTCAGTTCTGTCCGATCATTTCGGCAATTGAAAAGCTATATTTCTCCCACCAAAATAAGTTCCTTCTTCGATTGTCCTGAAGCTTAGTTTATAGACACTAATAATTTGTTCATATTTTCCTCGATATTCTAAAACGATCGCATAAAAAATGGTTTTTCACTAACCTATCCTAACTCCAGTAACCAAAGTCATATGATTCAGGGTCAATGACCTAAGCTTACCACATTCTCTGTGATAATCCACAGAACTATAGAGAAGACGATGCCAGATTGCCGATTTTCTCTTCAAACAATGCGAACTCAAGAAAGCAGTACGTCCCCTATCGTTAGCGGATGAACTATCACAATCGCTAAAGGCGTCTAGGCGTTGCTCTTTGAAAATGCCAAAAGAGTAGTTCTGATTCTCGCCAATACACGTTCTTAATTTCAGTTGTCATCCACGGCCTTCTGAAGGGAAGAGTATGCCACTCTTTCCTTCAGAAGGCCATAGATGTACCCGCGATGCTCTGTGCTCCAACCAGTCCAACCTAAAACGTTAGTCAGCACGGCATAAACAAATTTCACGCTTTATTTATTTACAGAGAATGAAGCAAATAGGTGATGATTATGTAAATGTCTTTCAGTGAATTGATGTAATAGTAGTGTCGTTCTGGTGTCGAGTTATATTGTTTCGATAGATATTTTGCTGAAGGACCGGTAACAATGAATTTCAAATAGAAACTGCATATAAAATGAATAATTTTATGCTTCTTAGAATTCAATTTTATGTCCCACGAATGTGGAATTTTATTATCACATATCTCTACATCCGACTTTTTTCATCATAGAGATTTTAGTCTTGACAAAATTGAAAAACATTCTGACAACGTTGGTAACTTGTTGAGAGACCAGAGAAAAATCATATTCGATGAGATTTAACTCAGGACAGCATTCAGATTATTCTTGAAATTCATGATTTTGTCCTCTAATTCAATCTTGTACAATTAGGAATAACTTGAGAACGACGCGTTTTATTGAAAAAATATAAGAATACTTTTGTTTTCTAAAATAATTAATTCTTTCAAAAACGTGAACCGTTCATCTTTTTCAAGTGGTTTTATAGTATTTTTGCGTGAATTTATAAGTCGACTATACTGTAACTTTTTTACCAGTAGAAATATGAAATAAGTTTCAATTGAGGAATATGCACCATGAATAGAGTAAACAATCAACCAAAATTCAGTTCATTCGAAATATCGGTTCCGAATATATGGAAAGAATAGTGTTAATTTCATGGATTTTTGACACCCTGTATCTTCCAAACGAAACCGAATTTTGAAAAATGGTATGGGAAAAAAGTGTTTCGTTTGATGAATCTACAGTTAAAATATATGTACAAGTCAAAGACTCACCCTGTATAAAATGAATTAATGACAAAAAATTACCATATTTCTGTAATAACATATTCTAGAGCATGGACGATTTCTTGCTGCCGTCAAATTACGTTGACCCTCTGAGTCGACTAAGTCACGGCTCAGGTCCGCAGACAACACTTTCGAAATATCAACGCCTACTTGGGAAATTGATAAAAACGCATTTTTACAACGTTAAATAAAAACTTTATTATTATACCACATATTTACATTGCAAATAAAAAATACTATTCAGTTCTCGTACTCCTCCCGACAGTCTTAGGCATTTTCTTATTGGTAGAATCTTCCAATTCCTTCGGTTTATAATAATGGGGGGCCACTTCCAACAACCACTTGCTCTCAATTTCGATCACCTGTCGCACGAATTCTTTACTCGTGAAGACAAGTTCGTGGTAAAGAAGCCATCTTGGGAGATCTTCAAACAGTGCGCTATTGGGATGGATGGTAACAGTCTGAAAAATAATAAAGAAATTAAGAAGAACGAAAATTTAAAACAATGAGGACAGATACCTGGTTGTGTTTTACTGTTTTATAGTTTCCTCCTTTGGAAAGCCTGGCGATATGGTAGAAATAACCTGCAGTAATGGCTTTTTTTATGTTGTCTATTTCTGTAGGGTTTGAAACCATCTCAATTTCTACCCTCTGCATCAGACCAACCAACTGTTCTCTTACATCTCTGGCTCTTCTCAAAGATCTTTAGAACAAAACCAACAATGAAATATAAAAAACCTGAAATAATTCAAGCGGACAAGACAATTCGTGCTGGAGTTCCACATGTCTGTGTTCTTGGACCGCTAATCTTCTTTCAGTATTCATTAAATCAAGAACTACTGCTATTTTTATGTTACTCATTCAATAATTCTCTATCAGATCCAAGACTTGATCAACTTTTCTGTTTGAATAAAGTGAAACATACCTGTGTTGTATAAAATTATCATAACACCACTGCGTAGAGTAGTCTGAATCTTGCCATTGATTATAAACGTTTAAAAGACTGAGATGATCGCCTCCGATGTGGTTGAAACTTTTCCTTGCCGTATCTGCATGTATACTCTTATCCTTCGGTCTATAAAACAAGGCGCCGTTCACTGACAACATGGCTGCTATCGATACGATTTCCTCTGAACATTTGTACCTGGAGAAAACACGAATTAGGCAATCCAAGTGATTATTCCACCAGTGCTAACCTCAAAAGAGGTTTGACAGGTCGCTAGTTCCCGGTAAATATAAGGTATTTTATTATTTTAAGAGTGACCCAGTGAGTTTTTGTGCTTTATAATATCGAAAAACATCCCAATGCGACACTGGCGAATAAAATTTTTCTCAATCATACGAACACAACTTTTAGTATTGGGAGCTTTGCAGAGAGTGTGGAGAAAGTATTGGAGAAGGAATATTTATCAGAGCACTGCAACCTCTTACTTCTTTAACTTTGAACAGTTGAACAGAGCTGTTAGTGAAGGGTTTTCCAATAAGAGTTGATATTTCGAATAGCCCGGTGGTGTTACTTTGAAGCTGCCTTTTTTTGACATTCGGCAAGTGGAAACTACGCCATTTATTAAAATGGAGTGATACAAGCTTCAACGACGCATTGAAATTATTAAAATTCGCTATAAAAATGGTGAAATTTTAGCCCCTGATGAAAAGCACAGAACATATGATGAAAAGTCAGTGCGCGCACAGAAAATATCGTTAATGACAAAACGACGTTGTCAGTTTCTTTGTTTACATCAAGATATTCCACATTTTGTTAGGTTTACGAATTGTTCGGCAGATTTTTGGTATTTAATCGATATTCGCAGGTGAGTTTTTCGTCGAATATCCAAGATTAACGTATGCTTATTGTTTTTAGCGTCAGTTTGGAGCGTGAGGAGGATTTTCAAGACCAGGACGAATGTTTACATTTCGAGGTTGAAGAGGTACACGGGAATTCGTTGAAAAAGCTGTTATTTGGACAGATATCGCAGTAGATGGATCGGATGGAGCCTCGAGAGGTCGATTAGGATGATATTTTTCAGGTTTTCCAAGAAATTTGGCGATATCTGAGCAGATTTGCAAAAGTTAGGTACCTCACTAATGAGGTGGAACTTAGACCTAATTCTATAAGAAACGCCTTTCAAAGGTAGAGATGGTGAAAAATGTATTCTTTAGATGTTGTTTCAACAAACGCAGCCGAGTTTTATATCCCAACATTGATTTTAAGAAAGTTATCAACAAAATAAAATTGACATTATTCTTGATTCTTGTAAATACCCATCAATTCATCTTATATCTTTGAGTTGATTTTTTTTTTATGAATTCTTGATTAGAATCAACAATTGATGTCGTCAAGTCTTGAACTTTCAGTTCAAGAGGATACTAAACATTAAATCTTCACAAGCATGCATATGAAAATTATGTGAAAGCAATGCAATCTTCTTCCATGGCGAAAAATAATATATTTCAACAGTGATCTCTTGTACTTTTCATGCAAATAACTAGAAAAGGAATCCTTTCTATTAATTCATATAAACGTTAATTATTTTCGTCCATCACATCTCTTCCAATTCATTCATTTTCCGAATAAATTCACATTCTGAGAAATACGCTATGAATGTAGAAAGGGCAACATAGTGTTGACTTGGAACATAAAAATATTTTGAAAAACGTCATTACTTCGATACAGAGTGGAATGTGTCAAATTTCCAAGGCCAGAGTTGTGAATGGAGTATATCTACTACCTTATACTGTTTAAGAGTCTTTGATACTGTGGTAGGGTAGTCAGTGGGCGAATCGACTGTCCACTCGACTGAAATACTGGCCTAGTCCGAACAAGCCCTGAGATTGACTGAAAATATCAAAAAAATGTCGCCCTAAAACAATTCTCCAATCAAACGAACGTTTTCAAATCAACATGAACAAAACTAAGTTCCCATTGTTTGACCACCAGCACTAACCTCAAAAATATTTGACAGGTCAACCTAACCTAATTAGGCAATCCAAACCACGTGGCGCCCTGCCTCCAGATAACCTATAAATTTTCTGACAGGTCGCTGGCTTGCAGTAAATATGAGGAATTTTATTATCTTATGCATTTCATGAGTGAACGAGTGAGTTTTTATGATTTCTAATATCAAAAAGTATCCTGAAGTATCACTGACGAAGAAAATTTCACTCAATCATATGATTACAACTTTTAGTATTGGGAGCCTGAAGAGAAAGCATTGGAGAAGAAATATTAATCAGAGCACTGTCCCTGTAACTCCTTTATCCTTTTATATGATATAAATTTAAATATTCATCAGTTTTACATTTTACATGAACTGAATACTGCTTATTTCAGTGTCTACGAAGACACATTCACTTTAGTTTCTTATCTTCGATATTGTCAAGTCTTGATGACTGCTGACCCAATTTCCTTTTGTTTCCTCATAAGTCACTTAATATGTGTATAATACACCAAGTTAAACATACTGGGTGTTCCAAAATATTCAAGAAAATCCTCATAATTTGAACGACTTGCACATCCAACTTTGCCACACATTTATGGCATTTTTTATTGAAAATGCACTTAATTTAAATAATTTTCACTGGTCTGATATTCCTAAGAGTAAGATTGACTAGAAATATCGAAAAAATGTCCACATAAAACAATTTTTCAAGCAAATAAACGGTTTTAATGTCTACATGAACAAAGCTAAACTTGGTTTGTTTGACCACCAACTAACCTCAAAAAAATATTTGACAGGTCGTTGGATTGCCTAATAGGAAAATTAACAGGTTCTATCGAAGTCCTTCCTCTTTGTACACTCCGAATACATTAAAAACCAAACTTTATCAGCGGAAATGTGATACTGTAACAATGTGGAGATTTAATACTTACTTTTCCGACGCTAACAGCATCTTGGCCATCATCGGATCTACCGGAAACTCAGCCATCCTCCTCCCCAGCTTCGTCAGCTCCCCGTGATGATTCAACGCCCCCAGAGCGTACAGTTGCTCCAGCGCCAAAACCAGCGTCTCGTGAGGCGGCGGATCCAAGAAATCGAAATGTACCAAGTCGTTTATCCCCAGCGCCTTCAACATGAGCACCGCGTTCCCCAGATTTATCCTCTGTATCTCCGGAATCGTGTTGTCGTCCATCTCGTGCTTGTACGACCACGCCGTGTACAGACGGAAGCACTTGCCCGCCGCCACTCTACCGGCCCTGCCCGCCCTCTGGTTCGCCGACGCCTTCGATATCGGCACCACCATCAGACTCTCCATGCCGGTCCTAGAGTTGAAATGGTTCTGTTTCGCGAACCCAGGGTCGATAACGTAGATTATATTGTCGATGGTCACCGAAGTTTCGGCTATGTTGGTCGCCAAGATGACTTTCCTGGCCCCCGGAGGGGTGGGTTCGAAGATTTTCGCTTGCATATCGCTGGGTAGATTCGCGTACACTGGTAAAATGATCAGTTCCTTCACTTTCGACCCCAACCTCCTCGTCCTATCCGTTAACAACTCCTGGCAACTCTCGATCTCCTCCTGACCGGTCAAAAACACCAAGATGTCACCCAGAGGTTGAGTGGCGTGGATTTGAAGAACGGAAATGACGCAAGCGTCCACATAATCCGCTTCAGGAGCTTTCGTATAGTAAATATCGACTGGGAATCTCCTTCCTGGTATCCTAAAAATGGGGGCGTCGTCGAAGAACTCCGAAAACTTCTGCGCGTCCAAAGTTGCGCTCGAAATCAACAATTTCAAATCTGGACGAAACCTAGCGATGTCTTTCACTAAACCGAACAAAATGTCTGTGTGAAGAGTTCTTTCGTGAGCCTCGTCGATTATCATCACGCTGTAGGACTGCAAGTCGGGTTCAGACAAGAATTCTCGATGCAGCGTACCATCTGTCATGTATTTTATGATGGTTCTTTCAGATGTGCAGTCTTCGAAACGTATAGAATAACCCACCTCGTTTCCTAACTTTACGCTCATTTCTTGGGCCACCCTGGCCGCTACAGACATGGCTGCCACCCTTCTAGGCTGAGTACATCCTATCTTTTTTCCTAAAACGACATTGAAACAATAATCATCGCAATCTGAAATTCATATCTCGAAAAATTCAATATTAACTCACCATCTTGTGTGAAACCAGCCTCATGAAGATACTGCGGTATTTGAGTGGTTTTCCCCGACCCAGTTTCCCCCTCGATAATCAACACTTGATGATCCCTAACAGCTTGTATCAGATCGTCTCTAAAAGGAAAAACTGGCAAACTTTTTTTGCACTCCTCTATATCCAATTTCTTTTTCTGATATTCCGTTTGCTCTGGTTCCTTTTTCTCCTGTTTCGTTCCTGAAATAAGAAGAAATCCATGTGAAAAAATAATATTAAGAATATATTAAAGACATACCGGCTAATTGCAAGGCTTGTATGAATTCGATTTGATCCTCAAGAAGAAGCTCGTATTCATCCTTTTTCACTGCATCCTTAGCTCCGAATTTGAATACTGCCGAAGACATTTGGTCCCTTTCCCACTTCTTTTGCTCAGAAAGGGGCATTTTCTCAAGTTCGTCCACTTCAACATATTCAGAAACGCCCTTTTTTGGCATGTGATACCTTTGTATCGTCTCCAATTCTCTTGCCTTCTCATGTTCCTGGGCCAATTTTAAGAGTTCCTTTTTATGCTGCCTATCCTTCCTTTCCCTTTCCGTCAAGCTACAAACAGAAATAATTTCGTTAATGTTCAAATTCCTGAACTTAACATAAACTTACATTTCTTCCTCGAAAAGATACTCATCATCCGCAATATCAGCTTCAAGTTCCATAATCTTATCATCTTTCCTTTTTTCCAGGTATTTTCTGCGAGATTTGATTCGCAAAGATGGTATGATCTTTTCTCTGTCTTCATTTTCGAGCTTGAGACGTTTAGCAGCTTCTTCGTAGGCTCGTCTTTCAGAAGCCTGCACTATGTTCCTCGTTTTGGTTTCGTCTCGTTTTTTCAGACGATTCGAGAATTCATCTCTTTCCTTCAAATCTTTGCGACGGGCCTCTTCGGCACTGTCCACGTTATCGGAATCTGAACTGGTTTCATATCGCTTTTTCTTGCGTTTCCCCTCTGCACTCATTTTGCTTTGATATTTATTTTACTCGGCCAAAAAATCTTCCAGGTCAGGTCACAAATTCAATTGCGTTTTCTGTATAAGCTGTCTGCTAAATTTATAAAAAAATACACTGTTTTCAATAACAATTAATTGTTGTTGATTCAAATCAAATACAAAGATTATAGGTTAGAACGAAGTTTGACAGATACATTGGTAGTTCCTCTTTGGTAGTTTATCATAGACGGTCAAAAATGCGGTAGCTCAAACGCACAAAAAATTAAGTATAAATGACATGACGGATGTCAAAATAAACCAGTTTGCGGTTAGGATTTGAAGTGGACGTTTAATTTCGCAAGTTTGGGGATTTGCTGTCTGGATACGTTTGATCCTGTTGAAACTTGTTGAAGATTCGATTTCATTTAGAAACATTCATATTTCATATAAAGCATCCATTGTTTCGTTACATACTTATATCGATTCCAAAATTTGTTCTGCTTTCTTTCTAGAATATTCTCTTTGAAATTACAACATTTTAAATTCAAATATTTATGGCGAAATCGGATATGAGTGATTCGCAGGAAGATGGAAAGGAACTGTGTGTGGAAACCGAATTTAGCTGTGGAAGCTCCAAAAAGGAAGTTCAAAAAAAGACGACCTTATCTTCTTCGGAGAGTTCTAATGAATCCCTCTGTGTAGCGAACAAAAACGCCAAACTATCTACTCATATGAGCATTTTTATAGCCTCTTTAGTCAAAAATTTGGTTGTCGCATATGAGAATGACGGCGCTCAGGTTGATCTAAAATATAAAGTCATTTGCGATAGGCTGTTCCAAATGAACATGATCGATGAAAGTTACCAGATGAAGGAATTTGAGAGTATTTTGAGTCAATATCAGTACGGTCTGTACCATCTGATAACGTCTAAAGGCAGCCAGAAGCCTTTATCTATTCATCCGGTACTTTTAGATGAAATACTTGCCACTTCCCATTATCACCGGGAGTTTGAAGAATTGGAATACATTGCAGGTGGAGGCTTTGGTAAGGTGAGAATCTATCTTTAATTCAAGAAATTCTTCACAATTTATAACAATTTCATTAATTTTATAGGTGTACAAAGTGAGACACAAATTGGATGGAACAGAATATGCTGTAAAGAAAATACAAATACGTTCAGAAGGTTTAGAACACGTTAAAAACTACCTATCAGAAGTGAAAACTTTTGCTAGTTTGAATCATCCGAACATAGTCCAGTATAAAGCAGCATGGCTTGACATAGGGGCCAGTCATAACGGAAATATGCTCACAGAATTCGAAGACGAAGAAGATGAATTCGTCAGTCAGGAAATAACCAGCCATAAATACCACACAAAAAGTCATCTGAGCCAAGAATACCTCTACAACAACAAAGTAACAACTTCCTTTTCAAACAAACAGAAAGAAGATTCTTCCGACTTCGAAATTGTGTTTGAACGCAGCATCAACAGTTTGGAATCTCACTGTTACAATGCTAGTTTCCAGAAAAAATCGAAAAGAACGAAAAGAAGTAGCATTTCCGAGGGAGGAAACGCTTTGTGCCCTCTTGATCAAAATGAAATAAAGGAGATTAGATTGCAGCAAAAGATGCACGAAAAGTGGGCAACGTTATACATACAGATGGCGCTGTGTCAGTTAACCTTGAAACAGTGGTTGTCGCAGAGGAATAGTGGGGAGAAGACTGTCGATCCGATGAAAGCCCTAGTTCCTGTCAAGATTGTTCAAGACTCAGCAGTTCGAGAAATTTTGAAGCAGTTGCTAGAAGGTAGGCCTCTGTTATATTCTATAGATTGAAATTTTTGTAGGACGTGGCACGTTATTCCTCAAAATGAATATTTCTTATTGGATTTTTCAACAGAAAACTCTTGTCAAAATTGTTAGGTTAGCTATAAAATTTGAGTGAAGCTGAACATTTCTATGGTTTGCTGTAGAGTTTGTCTCTGGTTTGCTGTCATATTTGTGCATAGATAAATATTTGAATAAGGCCATTTTTACAACATATAAGGGTATTCGCTAGTTTGAAATGCATTAACTCATTCTCATTTTCAGGTCTTCAGTATATCCACTCGAAGAGAATAGTACATCATGACATCAAGCCGAGCAACATATTCCTTCAGACAGATAATGGCAAACTTCTTGTACAGTTGGGCGATTTTGGTCTTGCTTGTCCTCTACAGAGTGTTCGTCATAGCTTGGCCTTTGGTACGAAATTGTATGCGGCACCTGAACAACTTGCTGGCAAGTGTAATCCGAAGGTGAGTAAAAGTTAGATTTTTTTAAACAGATCTTGAAATAATTGTATTCTTTGTGTTTTCAGAGTGACATGTATTCGTTGGGAATTGTTCTATTTGAACTGGTGGAAACATTCACAACGGATATGGAACGAAATAAATACATCGAAGAGTTGAAGAAAACCGGATATCTTCCACCTAGAGTCGTGATGCAACACCCTCAATTCGCGGATATTATAACCAGGTTAGTGAAAAAGTCGCCGCAAGATCGACCAAGCGCTCTTGAGCTACTTAACGAAATATCGGATAATTCTACAACGATGGGCTTGGAAATTGAAGAACTGAAGAGTCAATTAGCTGAGAAGGACGAGGAGATTTTAAGGTTGAAACAGTTGTTGCAATCGATGGGATTGAAAAACGGCGGAAATTAAGGCGAAATGTGATAAAATTAGTTCAAATTGGTTTTTTGTCCTTCAAATTAAGGTCGGTATTATTTGAATTGATTACAGTCTTTTCAGGGTCCATAATTGTTTGTATTGGAAAATTAAAATCGATAGGAAACTTTAGAACAGCAGTTCAAAATTGATAAATTAATTTGCATACCCAAATTTTCTACTCGTAAATTACGTGAGAATCATTTAGTCCAAATTGTGATATTCTTCTTTTCATTAAATAATTTCTTGCTCAATCCGTAGCCAATACAAACTCAACGTTATTAAAAATTCCCCAAATGTATAAGTTTTTTGCTCAAAAATAATCTAATCTATCATTCTTTTGCTTCTTTCGTATTATTACTCCGTTATTATTACTACATTTCTCTCGAATTCTTAATCGAATTCATTTAAATTAATATTGGTTTGTGTTACCCATTTTCCTGTCATTGTTATTACATTAATATTTAAATTATTTCAGATGGAAATGAGTATCACTACCTTTAATTTTTTAGAAGCATTTGCTATTTTTTCTTGTTTCAGTATTTTAGTCATATTGTAGTAATTTGACTGAGTGATTTGTACTTTTCCAAATGTTTTCATGTGGAAACAAGTCACAAAATATTCAAGACGTTCCTTATCTTGTCAAGTTTTAGTTATTTATATGAAGTTGTGGTAGTGAACTTACTTTTAAACAGGTAATGTTACTTTTTACCTGACAATAATTGGCTTCATCGCTCAAATTGAGTTGAATTGAATAATGAAGCAGATATATTTACAATTTTAGAATGTATATCTTTGGTATACACATTGTACTTTTATAGAATTAACAGTGTTATACGATACCATGACTGACATGTGTGATTCATGTTGAATTGTGATAAATAAATGAATCTTTTTTTACACACTTATTTTATTGAACCTTCTAATCCAGCCGCTGGGTTACAAGAGATATAATTTGGACTTAAATGTGGCAAAATAGCCAAAAACTTTCAAAAAAACTTAGTTCAATGATAGATGCATAGAAATACCTGGTGTTGGCACTGATTAGATTTTGTTTGAGACTTTCTTATCGATCGAAAACGTGATATTTTGTGCAGCTTTTCATTTCTCCCGAAAGGGGTCGCGTTTTTTGTCGTTGCCGCAGTAGCGCCACGACCGATAAATATTGCGGATTTATTCCGGAACTAGTCCAAAATCTGAAATCTAGGATGCCGTTTTGATCTACAAATTTTGGTCACGATATTTAGTAGGGAGTCGTTACACCAGGTGTTCTATGCATCTATGTTCAATGAAATAGTTTTTGAATTTGACGTTGTGATCACATTTCTATGAGGAATAATATTTTGTGAATTCGGTGTCTTCTATGGAATCAAATGGCGTTTGTGTTCTGTGGTTGGTAGAGATGATTTATAACTTGTGAGTTTTTTTTAATTCAATATTAATTAGTTAATAGGGGTCATTAATGGTCGATTTCTTGTACAGTAAGCAGACTTGATTATCTTCGCTTCTTTCAGGAACCGAATCCCAGTAACAAATGATCCGGTTGACGTTTCTTTGTCAATTTATTTCTGACAGCTGTCAAAAAGTGACTTATATTCTGACATCCGCTTCCGTTCAAAGCGGATATGTCACGATTGTCTTCGACCAGCTACAAGGCCGCGTTAGAAAAAACAAAAACTGCTTCAGAATTTTTTATTCATCATTTTCATACTTGTAAACATAAAAAAGTACTTATAGAAAATCAGTATCTGTAATGATCCGGCTTATAAGGTCCCTCCACTGGCACCCTCATATAATCAGCCTGTTCCTTCGTGAGCTTGGTCAGTTTAACCCCCAAATGGTCCAGATGCAGCCTGGCTACCTCTTCGTCCAACCTCTTAGGCAATCTGTACACTCCCACCGGGTACTCACCAGGCTTGGTCCACAATTCTATCTGTGCCAAGACCTGATTGGTGAACGAGTTTGACATAACGAAGGAGGCGTGTCCAGTCGCGCATCCCAGGTTTACCAACCTTCCCTCGCACAGGGAAATGATGTGTTTTCCGTTTTTCAAAGTGTACCTGTCTACTTGCGGCTTAATGTTGACTTTCGAAACGGCGTTTTGTTCCAGCCATTTGACGTCTACTTCGATGTCGAAATGACCTATATTGCAGACTATGCTGTCTTCTTTCATGTTTAACATGTGTTCGCCGGTGATGATGTCTTTGTTTCCTGTGGTTGTTACGAATATCTGCAAGGGAAAATAGGTACAGTTTCCGATAACTCAATGCGTGATGAAGAATATTATTGGCTCTAACACACCCCTCTGCGGAACACCGTTTTTCGATTTCAGTTTTCAAAAATACGAAATATTTACCTGTCCCTCTTTGCTTGCCTCGTCCATGGTGGTGACTTCGTAACCTTCCATGGCTGCCTGTAAAGCGCATATGGGATCGACTTCGGTTACAACGACCCTAGCCCCCAATGCCCGAAGTGACTGAGCGCAACCTTTGCCGACATCACCATAACCAGCAACTACTGCTACTTTTCCTGCTACCATGACATCTGTCGCTCTCTTGATGCCATCTATGAGAGATTCACGACAACCATAGAGATTGTCAAACTTGCTCTGGAAACATAGAAAAAATTATATAACCTAACCAAACCATAGAGAAAAGTTCACCTTTGTAACAGAGTCGTTGACGTTGAAGGCAGGCACTTTGAGTTTACCCTGCGACAGCATTTGATACAAATTGTGTACTCCGGTGGTCGTTTCTTCAGTTATTCCCTTACAATCGGCCAACAATTCTGGATATTTGTCGTGGATCAGAGAACTGAGGTCGCCCCCATCGTCGAGAATGAGATTGAAACTTCTGCCTCCTGGGAATTTGATGGTCTGTTCCAGGCACCATTTGTATTCTTCTTCTGTCTCTCCCTTCCATGCGAAAATGGCCAAACCTTTCTTGACCAAGGCCGCTGCGGCATGATCTTGAGTACTGAATATGTTGGAACTTGACCATCTTACCTGATCGATTGAAGAAAAATTGGTTTTGGAAAAATCAATTGTTGCTAAGTGTACTCTACAATGTGACTTGGTAAATCATTCTTTTGTCCTCACATCCAAATAGGAGTTGAATTTTTCACTTGAATTTCTACTTATTTTCTTTCATTTCCAAAGAAAATTATTTTATAATTGATTGTTCATGTTTTGAATTTTTCCCACAATAAAATTTTCTTAATTCAAAAACCATCAGCTGAATCCATAATTTCTCTACCAAATAAATTTTTTGTAGATTCATTTTAAAACCCAATGTTGACAAATTTTCCTTAAAACATCTTCAAAAAATGATAATACTATTTTTGCTTTCGCAAATCCTGATCTCTCTCATTGTGAAATAATACGTATTCACAAATAACAAAGGTTATCTTCGCAGTTCACTTCAAATTAAAGTGAATAGGGGTCACAACCTCAACTTAAAAGTTATATTTTTAGATTTCCAGCATAAATTGCAAGAGTAATAATTTCACCTTTTGTGGAGGGTATAAGAAAGGGTACTTTTTCCAAATGAAAATTAAAAGAGAATTCCCATTTGGAGATGTTCAATGTTTATATCTACCAATTTTTTTTAATATTGCACAACTGTTGCAATTATGAATTTTCTTAGCTCTCTGTCTTTAAATTATCAAGATGAAGCATGTTTTTTATATTTCCTATCAATTTTATTGAAAAGAAAAATATCAATCTGTGAGAGTTGCTTCTTCATTGAAGTAAATTATAACAGCATTATTGAGTAAACTTTATCTTATGATGCCAGATTTTCATTTATAAGATGTATTGTCTCAAGTGTTCAGAAGGATTATAGAGATTATGATCTGCATTGAATAGACTTAGAAAGCAAACAAATAATTTAAATTTCTTTCAGTTGAAACAAAATTATTGAATTTACTTTGAATAAAAAATTGATTCTTTATGTACACATTCTTTTACTCACTTCTGCGCCCAATTCAACCAAAGTTTCGATGAGAACTGCGGTTTGTATGGTCATATGCAAGGATCCTGCAATTCTGGCACCTGCTAGGGGTTTAGCAGCCCCGTATTGTCTACGGAGAGCCATGAGTCCAGGCATTTCATTTTCAGACAAAATTATATCTTTCCTTCCCCAGTCGGCCAAACTTATATCAGCTGAAAGGGACGAAAGCGTCGATTTTATTAAAAAGGCACGTGCTGAAGAAAACTGAACTTACCGATTTTAAAATCTCCCTGCGACATGTTTGTTAAATTTGGTAAAGCTTCTGAAAAAAACTGCTATTTATTTTATTGAATTCAATTCCTGAATTTTGCCGTGTTAAATTTCAAATTTGTCTTTGTTCCACGGGAGGGAAGAGTGGAGTGGGTCCTGGAATCTGAGTCTAACCTCTTTGATTAACCGTAGTAGATCAAATGTTCGATAAATACTTTTCTTCTTCGCGATGTCATAAAGGATCTGTGATTATAATGTTAAGCCCGTCGCACACAAACTCGATTTCAACATTTCGAATTTTGAGCCGGGTCTTAAACGATAAAGTTCGATCCAACTGTGATGAATCCGTGGTCCCATTCAATTCTGTCCGTCCGTTCGACCTTAAACACGATTACTTTCGAACAGAAATGCAATTCTGCATTTTATGTCAAGGTTTTTTTAATTTTTCATGTTAGGTACTTACGTTTCCATCTTTTCAACTAATATCTTCAGTTTCACCCACCTAAATTGCACATTTTGTTTTGGAATGATGAGAGATGTTACTGAACTGAATCAATTTTTCGGGTTGAAAATCTATCAATTTTGATAGAGTATTTTCATTTATAAAATTGACACAATTGTGTGTACTCCACAGAATAATCAAAGTGTGAATGATAGCCACTATGCTGATCAACAAATTCCAAATTAAAATATCCTCGAAAAATCTACATTTTGATTGCAAATTCAACCATATTATCGTCCATTGTCGAGTCGTGAACGTGGAGATCCAGCCTTAGAGTTACTTTGAATATTTTCGAGTTACAACACAAAAAAATCTGCTGTTTGAAAATAAATTACAAGGTTGTTTAAATTTTATTTATACAGACAAAGTTATTTATATTCCTATTGTTACACGGCCAAACGATCAATTACAAATTTCAATAAACGAAGAATTTATAGTCATAAACTTTGATGGTTTTGATTTTTTCATTGAATGCAGTTCATAAGTTTAATGAAAACGCATCACTGACAAAGTGATTCAATTTCCTAGTCATTATCGAAATAGGGTATTTAGTGATTTTGCTATTCGCCCTTTAAAATATACCTTATAAATCATGTTGCTCATAAGAAAAAGGTGAGTTGAACATATATGAATGAATTCAATCTATTAATATCATTCTCTTCTAGTTTTTATCAAGCTACATTTGGGAATAATAGGTATTTGAGTACCTCTGAAATCTCAACAGCTTTGAAACCGTTCTATTTTGCTGTACACCCTGATCTCTTTGGGCAATATCCAGAACAGAGAGTAAGCCTAGAAATACAATTATCTTAGTTCATAATTGATCATAGACTAGTCAATATCGAATATCATTCTCAAAATATTTCTTGTAGACTATAAATGAGAACTCTCTGAAACAGTTGAGTTCCATAATGGAAACTCTACAAAATAAAGGAACAATAAAACCAATATCATTGCCGTTTTACTTGAAAGGCAAAGAAAAAAATGGTGAGCGTAACCCAAATTTATGAAAACACCATTAATTTTGATATTTCAAGGAAGTTTCCAATATGTAAAAATAAGCATCAGATCACCAAATTTGAGAGAAACAGTTCTGACGATACTGAAATGCTGCAACTTATCCACAGACTACGTAGATAAAATTCCAAAACCCCCTGAACCAACTTACAGATCGGATACAATTAAGGTCGATGTAGATAAAATGGATTTTTCCAAAATGACCGAAGACGATCCAATATTTGGTCAGTTTGTAATAAGGCAGAAAATAAAAGAAGCGAAAGATACTTTCAAACTGAGGAATTGGCTTTCTAAAAACCACGAAAAGGCAAAAGTTTTAATGGAAAAAAGTAAACCCCTCGGTGAAGAGGTGAAACGATTGCAAGATGCAGTGAGAGACCAGTGGGAATTGTTGGATATTAGATGGAATTGCGGTTGGAACGAGACTCATTATCGAGGATGCTTGCAGAGTTTTATGGCTTTATCGGGGCAGCATCCTGAAGTTATGCATCATTTGAAAGGTTAGGTTAGATACAGATGCATAGAAATTTGGTTAACAGTCGTTACACCAGCGTTTCTATGCACCTATATCTATGGTTAGGTGAAGCCATGTGATAGATGAGCACAGAATGGCAGATTGAACATAGACTCTACTGTATTATTTGTTCTATGATATTGAATCATTTCGGTGAATTTCAATTTTTAGTGAAACCAATATTTCAGGTAGAGTTCTTGTTTTTGCGCCTTTCACCGGAATAAGTTTAGATGGTCACATTATGTTGAACAGCGCAGAAGTGCGACACAATTGGCTAGAAGTGAGGTATCCAATCGAAACGTAACGATTTGTCTGTAATAATGACCACAAATTTCAGCTCATAAAAAATGTATCTACGTACGATGTTGTTCTATCTAGAATACCCAATTTTGAAAAGGCTGCATCGCAGGTTTTGAGGAACATCAAAATTGGCAGAAGGTGAGCTTAAATCTATTCATGTGAAGTTTGAGTGACGAGGAGTGACAGTGGAGCGAAAATTTGGCAACGTTGTAGAGTGATGCAAATCTGAATATTTAGATGATTTTTTTTTAGGAAATTCATGTTTAAAATTATGGCAGGCGAGTATGAGAGGAATTTGCTGCAAATAACTACCTCTATGAGTGATTACCTCAGCTATAGAAAATTCCCAAAAGATTGGCCACTGAGTTTGGAACAATTCGAACTTGTTGTAGAGAAGTTAGTAATTTTTTTCATTTTATCACATTAAACATTGTTTTTACTCGATTGTTCATTAGTGAGGCAGGACCGTTGATGGTTTCTCCAACAGGACAATTCATTATCCCCAGTTCTTTACCGGGCCAATTATTAGTAAGTTTCATAAGCGTGAACATGGAAGAGGCAAAAATGAAAGCAAACAATTATAAACAGTGAGTTTCTTTTATTTTATGCTCATATCACAAATCTTTAAATTCTTCATTTCCTTCAGAGACAAACACAAGGAAAAATACCTTCATAGCAAATGTAAAGAAGAACTCAATCTAGAATTTTTGAGAAAAGACGATAACGTGACACCAGAATTGATGATCAAATGCTGCGAACAACTATTAAATAATAAACATGAAGTCAATACATTTCTGAGAGGGATGAGATTGAACATTTGTACATATTATTCAGTTCTTTCCGATGGAATCATCTGTATTCCTTGGAATTTTGAATTATAACGTCAACTTTTATAATTTCAAACAATATTGCAGGAAAGTATGAAGTGTGATAATAAAAATAGGACATTTTGTGAAATAGGTCATTTTTGAGAAACAAATAAAACTGATATATTGAAAGATTTTGTTTTCTTTCCAAATCACGAACCAATAATAAAAATACACCAAGTAGGCTTGTAAAAGACAATGTCAAATTCATTTGACCTACTTTTATTTCTATGGATTCGTGCCGTCAAACGTGGCAACGGCGAGCAAGAGATTCCTCCTGGTGAAATGCAAATGAATCAAAGGACTACTTTTCGTGGCGAAATCCCTCAACAGATACTGATCCCCGGTCTTAACGTCCGGGTTATGCGACACATTCACCTCCTCCGAACTGATATCTTCCGTAATCTTGCTGAAATCCCACACTTTCAACGAAAAATCAAGACCGCCCGAACACAAGATGTTGCCGCATCTACTGAACGTCAGAGTGTGCACCGGTTTCTCGTGCCCCGTGAGTTCGGCCACCAGATGACCGTGCGAAAGGTCCCACACCAGGACTCGGCAGTCGGCCCCGGACGAGGCCAGGAATCGGCCGCACACGCTGAAAGACAGGCTGTGGATGGGGGCCTTGTGGCCCGTCATGAGCCTGACATGGTTGCCGGACGTGCAGTCCCACAGGCACACCCTTCGATCGCTGGAGCCCGTCGCTATGTAGTTCGAGTTGGGATGGAACTGGAGACACTGAAAAAGAACGATGGTATGTGTGGTAACCCTTGTATACGCTCAAGTTATTTGTGCTGACTACCACACCCAATATTTACTAGGATGGCTACTTGAGTTTTGAGATATGGCAACACTGGTGTGAATATGTCAAATCTGACATTGATTGAAAGTTGTGTGGGGCCTGTATCAGGAGTTTTGGGGATCTCAGCCTGAAAGCTAGACGGTTGAAGGAGGGCGCTGTGAAAAGTCTCTTCCGAAGTAGCTGCGGCTACAAGGTATTTCAGCATGGTGCCTGGATTAGGAGTTTCGTTGATGGCAGTGCCATTTTGTATAACCGAACAACAATCGACATTTAATGCTTTCAAATTACATACACTGCGCAAAAAAATTAACGCACATTATGGAAATCTCAAATTTATTCTACAACTGAAGGTGTTTTCAATGATAATTATTTTTATCAGAATTATGCATGCATATGTTATCCACTTTCAACGTTTTTCTTCAATACAGATGTTTTCTCCCAGCAGGAATAAAAAAAGATGATATCAGATTTTGAAGGTATTGGCTCCATTCTAAAATCAGTTGTTCTCGATCAATTCTAGTGATCAATAGTTTTTCTTTAGTTTGATTTTCTACACTCGATCGCTATGCAACGCGAAACACGCAATTTGACCCAAGAGGAATGTGCCAAAGCGGTAGTTTTGCGAGAAGAAGGGTGGACATACACAAGAATTGCAGAAAGGTTTGGAGTTTCCCATACAAGTGTGTCCAGAATGTTGCAGCGATTCAGGGAGACAGGTATGAATGTCTGAAGACCAGGACAGGGTAGACCATGGGTAACAACTGCCATTCAAGAACATTATTTGAGAGTTTCTTCGTTGAGACAACGGTTTGCAACCGTTCGCCTCCTTCAAAATCAGCTTGAGCAAACTCATGAGGTGCAAATTAGCACTTGGACAATAAGAAATCGTCTCAGAGAATATGATTTAAGGCCTCGTGTCGCGGCAAGAGGCCCAGCTCTTACCCCAGCCCATCGAAGGGCGCGTTTGGATTTTGCGAGAGAGCATATCCATTGGGAAGAGGCCGATTGGGAAAGAGTTCTCTTCACAGATGAGTCTAGATTCTGCCTCTACCATTGTGATCGACGTTCCCTTGTGTACAGACGTCCACATGAAAGATATGCTCAGTGCAATTTCCTGAATACTACTGGTTTCGGGGGAGGATCGATTATGGTATGGGGTGGAATATCTTTGACTGCTCGCACAGACCTAGTGGTCGTTGATAATGGAGCTATGAATGCTGATAAGTATATAAGGAACATTCTTGAAGAGCATGTAGTGCCATTTGCCCCATACATTGGTGAAAATTTCATTTTTATGGACGATAATGCCAGACCCCATCGTGCGCGCATCGTTCAGGAGTACCTTGAAGAGGTGGAAGTCTCTCGAATGGAATGGCCAGCAAGAAGTCCAGATCTCAATCCGATTGAGCAGGTTTGGGACAACCTCAATAGAAGGTTGAGAAGTTCAGAAAATCATCCAGCTACTCTTAATGACTTAGGAATCCAACTCGGAGAAATCTGGGAAGGATTAGATCAGAACATTTTAAGATCACTCATTTTGAGTATGAACCGTCGTTGCCGAGCTGTAATTGACGCAAGGGGTGGAAATACCAAGTATTAAATCACTTATCAGCATTTCAGTATTTTGAAAATTGTTCATTTCTCTTCTTTCACATAAGATTCGGTGAAATCTTGAATTTTTCTTCCATTTAATGTGTCTTGTTTCGTTCAAAACCTTCCCGAGAGAACATAAAAAATAAGTTATAAAGTCAATGTAGAGTTAACTTTCATTAAAATTGAGATTTTCAGAATGTGCGTTAATTTTTTTGCGCAGTGTATTTCTGACTGGATTAAGTGCTTCAAGAATTGGTTTGAACGAATGCCAAAGTTTTTTGATCTAAATGAGGAATATTCTTCATGATAATTCGCCAAAACGTAAATAGCAATTACAGAGCGCATGAAAGCTCGAAATCTTCAAGTAAAGAGCAAAATTCCACAATTTGGAAGCGTTTTTCTGATGATCAAATGGTAAACCTTTCCCAAAATGTCTAAAACATCTTTATCTTACATAACAGAAATGTCAGTTTGACAATTCTCAACTGTCACGCAGTTTGGACAATTGTCAGTTGTCAAACCATAGAAATCCATCGAAAACTACCATGCAGCTAAAAAAGCACCCGGCAACAAACATTTTCACTAAAAACTTCCAATTTATCGATAAAAAACTCAATTCTACTCACGTCGACGTCGGAAAAGTGCCCAGCGAACAACCTCAACGGCGAGTAATGGTCGGTGGCCCAAAGTCTAGCCGTCCTGTCGTGAGATGCGGTTGCGAAATAATATCCCATCGGCGAAAATTTAACGTCCCAGACCGGGTACAAGTGGCCCTTGTACACCACCAGAGGCACCCATATCTGCAAGCTCCACAGTCGAATGGTCGAGTCTTCTGAACAACTCAACAAGAGCGTTCTGTCTGGAGAGAAAGACACTGAGTAAACGGGGCCCCCGTGGCCTGAGAGGGTGCGACAGATCTCGCCCGATCTATCTACCATGATCCTCACCTAAAAATTTTTTTAATAAATAGAGAAACTATCAACTTTTTGACATGGAATCTAATGATCGGAGTCGAAAAAAAAAAAAAAAGATGGAAGAAACATGCGAGAAATTATTAGAGGCTTGATCTGATGGAAAAATTGGATATTTAGATCACTAACCATGAGATCCTCAGCGTCAATATTGATCTCCTGCAATTGCTGGGCAGGTTTAAGCGTCTTTAGCTTCTGCGGTACCAAACTCCAAACTTTGATGAGTGCATCGTTGAAACCTACGGCCAGCATACTGGAGTCTTCCGTAATTTCCGCACAACATACCCTAAAAAAAGAAAACTCTTTTGTACAACCCAAAAAAAAGAAACCTCTTTAATTTGTCATTTACGGGAACAGTACTTACGTTTGGCTTGTATTCATTAATGTGTAACAACAAACTGAAGGTAACGTTTCTGCACCTAATGTTACTCTTCTTGAGGCCTCTCTTATTGCTTTAACTTTTTCCAATTTGTCATTATCTTTTCTGAAAGAAAGAATATAGTTGCACAATATTTTCTCTGTGTCGGAAAATGATAAAAGGGAAAATAATAGTATATAACATTACTAGCAAGGTAAGAGGGTTTTTACTGGCGAATGGAGGATATAACTGACGAGCCGCAGGCGAGTCAGTTACCTCCTTGAGCCAGTAAAACCCGTTACCTTGCGTGTATTGTTTTATATTTTATTTGTTTCTCATTTGTAAAAAGGTTAGATAAATTCCAAAAAAATCTCAATAATTTGTCGCAAATGTCGTAAGCTATGGAAGCGTTGCCATGAACATGTCTGTTTATTTTTCTTCACATTTGTTTTGGCGAAAGCGAAAATGAATGTACCAAAAGAAATTATTGAGGCAGCCAGCAGTGTAGCTTCAAGTTTATCACCTGCAAAATCAGCGTCAAGGTACGAGCGAGAATACGACGACTTCAAAAAGTGGCAAAACAAAAATAGTGTGATTGGGGTAACTGAAGATGTTTTGTTGGTCTACTTGAATCAACTATCAGCTAGATTCAGCTCAAATACTTTATGGGAAAAATGGTCTATGCTGAAAAGCTGCTTGGAAATGAAAGAAAATGCCCCTGTTCGCAGGTTTGTTTTCCTTAAAAAAATTATTGAAAAATATGACGTTTAGTTGTCATTTGCAGATTTCAAAAGGTAATAGCGTTTCTGAAACGAAAAAATGAGCGTTATACGCCAAAAAAGGCCAAGGTATGAAGTAAAGAAGAGGCTGAACAATTTCTTTTACATGCTCCTGATGACCAGTGGTTGCTGGCGAAAATTGTAACAATATTTGGGATTTTTGGATGTTGTCGATGTGACGAAATTCTCTCCTTGAACATGAATGATGTAGAAGATATGGGAAAATACGTTATTGTGACATTGCGGCAAACAAAAAATTTAACAACAAGAAGATTCACCATAACCGATGATGGCTGCAGCTTCAAGCCCTGCATGTTATACAGAAAATATGTAAATCTTCAGCCTCCTGGAACAGAAAGCCTAAGATTTTTTTTGACATACTGACATGGAAAGTGCATTTCCCTTAATGCTGGCCACCACACTTGGTGGTGTCCCAAAGCAAATAGCGAAATATTTAGGTTTAAAAGACCCAGAGTTATACACCGGCCACTCTTTTCGCAGAACTGGAGCCACTATGGTTGCGGATTCGGGTGGAGATATTTTAGCACTAAAGCGTACAGGAGGGTGGAAGAGCACCGAAATTGCGATGAGTTATGTCGATGATTCAGTCAACAAAAAAATCGAAATGTCTAGCAAATTATTTGGTAGTAAAGAGAGTACAAATGTTCTGCAGTACTCGAGTTCAGCAGTTTCTGAGTCAACAGATGGTTCATCATCATCAGTATCAACTCTTTCATCATCAAAAATCTGTGTTAGTGGAAATAACAATTGTACCATGATTTTCAACATATATGACGATAAAACAAAATTTTCTAATGTAAATAATACCACTAACTTGTAAAAATTTTGCAAGTTAACTGTCAGTTTTATAAGTTAGTGACTTGATAAAATAAACTTTCTTGATTAATATTGTGTTTTTGGAAACTGACGTTTACAAATGAGAAACAAATAAAATTCTTAATGGATTCACAACACAATAAATGGACTAAATCAATTTTCTCTATTTCGGTATCGTAATGAGTTCATTACAGTACTAAAAACAGTGCTGTAATGAATTCATTACAGCATCGTTTTCAGTAACATTTTTCGTTTTGTTGTTGTCAGCAATGACTTCCGAACCTTTTCAATTTCAGCAGACGTCAATTTAGAAACGTCAATTTACGTATTTCCTAACATTCACACCAACTGCCAAGATACAATATGAAAGTCACTAGGACCTATAATTTGAATTTTTTCGTTGAATTTCACAAAATTTGAGTGAAATAGAGAAAATATCGTCTAATACTCGTTGCAGAATGCAATTCCAATACTCATGCGTTCAAAAACTCGCTCCTTCGTCGCTCGTTTTCGAATTTCGCATTCGTATTGGAATAGGAGCCCATTCTGCAACTAGTTTTAGAATATACTATTAATTGCTTACAGAAATTTGTCGAATAAAAGAGATTGACTCACAAATCAGGTGCCGGTATTCTGTCGGCCGGAGGAGCATTAGGATCAGACTTGGTTTTCTTAGAAAAAAGCGGATCCTTTTTCGCTTTCTTCTTCTTAGGTTTCTCCGGATTTTCCTGATCCCCCTCACCCTCTTCCTCCTCGATTGGCGCAGCCAAAGTTTGTATATCAGGCACTTTAGGAATTCCATAAAAAACTTTCACTTTGTTATCTACAACAAGAATTGATTCAAACACTCTCCAAACTAATTCAATCCTAAAATATTATTCTACGGATTCACCAAAACCAAGAGGAATTCCAAACCTTGCCGTTTAGCTTCGCCGCCTACAGCTCCCGAAGTTGCATCAATCTGACTCTTATTTCTCGCTACGCCTTCGTACATATCGAAATAAAGATGTTCTTGAACTATATTCAATAAAACGGAAGCTTTTTTATCATTCAAATTCCTTTTTAACAACGACAGTGTATCTCTGGACATTCTTATGATAAACTGATGTGATTTGAAGGTATCAGTAAGTTCGTTTCCGTTCATATGATCTTTGTTGGTCACCAATGCCAATTTTTTCAAGTCGTCTTGGTAATAGGTGTCCTGTTCAGGACCAAATGTCTTCATTAGAGCGACAGCTTTCTCTGTATGTCCGTTGTATACCAATTCTAAATACATATGAACGAGAACGGGGTACAAAATCATTCCTAACTCGTGCTTGTATATGTCCAGGGAATCTTCCACAAATGCCTTCAATTCTCGGTAAGAATTGATGTAGGTTTCTGGGTCTCCGTCGCTCTTATAACCTGTCAATACGCTACTAACATTGGAATCTTTTTGTAAACTTGCTGATGTTTCTAAACCATCAGATATGTTGGCCTCTTTCTTGAAGAGTTCCTCGGTATTCTGAAACAAGATAGTTGGCGAATTTTTCACAGGAAATACCCCAGAAACTGTACCTTCAAGTTGTATTTCTTCAAGATTTGCAAAACTGCAGCTAGATGCGATTTGTTTACATCCTCTCCAGAGGAGGAGGATGCGTTTGATGCACCAGCGTTGTTCATATTTATGCACTCTTAAGAAAAAAGTGATTTAGGATATTTCTCTCATAAGGCTCTAAAAAGGAAATAACTGAAAGTAAAAGCATCAACTTATCCACAGTCCATTCGTAATATTTATTTCTGAATGTCACAGAACATCAAATGTTTTGACAACAAAGATATTTCAGGTTATGTACCTTTGAACATAGAGTAGTAGTTTTTCTTTTTTTTGAAATCGATGATTTCTATAACAAGCCATGAAATACATTCTGGCAACGCCTCTCTTTATTTTAACGCAGTGTATCATTTTAAACGCCTTTTATGGTGTCTAATAAAGAGTTAATCATTTTATTCTTGCATTCTGGTAGGTGAACCTAGGGTGAACTATGAGAATATCAATAAATTAGGTCAAGGAAACTAACCGCTTTTATACAATATATTTAGTTCAAATTGTCAACTACCATACTTTACATTTAGTGATTGGATTCATCTTAGATTCTATTGGACATTTGAAATCCTCAGCGAAATCTTCAGAATTCGACAAGGGAATATTTATTCTATAATACATTGGGACGTGTTCGTCAGATAGTAACATTGATTTCAGTCTTTCTAATCTCGTTTTAGCACACCAAGTACTGGCAGAGGCTATCCAGAACATCTGTCGATCGGAATACGACGAGAGACCAGGCAAAGACTTGTCGGGTCCATTGCTGGTTAGCCAGTTGGTGTAGGCCAGATATGCTTGCTTCATTCCACCATTATCTGCTATGTTCTCACCTTGACTGTTTTCGCCATTGATCTGAAGAACACAGATCAAAAATTATCTTATGCCATAGACAGAGGTCTAAGAAAATTATTGTACAGTGTCCATAGAAAAATGAATATCTTTTACTTCTTTAGAATCAGCGTCATAACAGAGGTGTTAAAAATCGTACTAGTGGATACCTTTAAAAATCATACCTTGATGTTCACTTCTGGAACAGTATTATTGCTGTACTGCTCAACAATACACAGGGCGTTCTCCGTGAAAGCATCTCTGGTCTTCTCGCTCCACCAGTCGACCATGTTGCCGTTCTCATCGAAAAGTCTACCTTCGTCATCGAACCCATGGGTGATCTCGTGACCAATCAGAAAACCGATTCTTCCGAAGTTGACGTAGTTCGGTCCTTCATGATTGAAGAAGTTCTCTTGCAGTATACCAGCGGGAAATTCTGGAAAAACACAATTTTTGTATAGCTGATGAAGATACACTAATGAAAAGCATTTTTTTGATAACTGTCAATATTTTGACAGCTGTCAAAAAAATTGACAGCTGTCAAATTTTTTGACAATTAATTTGGAATGGACGCACTGCCACCAAGTTAATTTTTGCCTCTGGAATCAAATGACGAGATTAGACTTACGAATACTGTTCGAACTTATATCATAAAAGGCGTTGACATCGATTGGAGAGTGTTGCTTCCGCCAATCCTTTTTGTCGACCACTTCCGATAGGAATTTATAGTGGGTCTTTACCGTGAAGTTTCGAAGTCGCAGGTCCAACAATAGGTAGTTTTCAGGAGGTTCACCGAGCTGCAAAAAAGGCTGATCTTAGTACGTCCGTTGCGGAATCAGTATGTGCTTTTATTTTTGACAGAAGTATCAACTCACATCACCGAAATGCTGGATCATGTTGACGTCATTGAGTAATTCATCTGGGTATCCTATAAAAGTTGATATGGAGTCCGCTTTCAACATCGCTCTCCTCTTTGACTCTTCATCCATCCACTCCAAGCTCATGAGTCCTCTCTTGAATTGCTGCAGAATTGAACCCACCAAATCGAGCATGTTTTCTTTCGCCTCCTTGTTGAAGAAACGGCGGACATAGAGCGATCCAGCTACTAAAGGAAGGCTAAAAATGTTACAACATTATTACTAGTTTTCAACTGGTTTATTACTACATAGTTCTCAATTAATTTATTACTAGTTTTCAGTTGGCAACTGATTCATTACTAGTTCACAACTGATGCAGTACTAGTTCGTTACTGATATGTTACTAGTTCATGAACAATGTATGTATTACTAGTTCGTCAAATCAATCATGTTCTCTTTCTCTTCCTTGTTGAAGAAACGGCGGACATAGAGCGATAGATGCTACTAAAGGAAGGCTAAAAATGTTACAACATTATTACTAGTTTTCAACTGGTTTATTACTACATAGTTCTCAATTAATTTATTACTAGTTTTCAGTTGGCAACTGATTCATTACTAGTTCACAACTGATGCATTACTAGTTCGTTACTGATATGTTACTACTTCATGAACAATGTATGTATTACTAGTTCGTCAAATCAATCATGTTCTCTTTCTCTTCCTTGTTAAATATACGGCGGACATATAGCGATCCAGCTACTAAAGGAAGGCTAAAAATGTTACACAACATTATTACTAGTTAGTATGGCTTATATCGTTCCTAATATTAACACTGGAGGAGGTTTTTCAGTCACAAGGAACACTACTTTATATACAGTTTATTCAAACAGCAACGTTTCGAGAATTATATTCTCTTCTTCAGGCTTATGAACAACATTAATATAATAATTCATTTGAATATTGATTCAAAATCGTGGTTGTTTGTCTCAAAATAGTCTCCATATCTCGGGGCCTTATTACTTGACGTATTGGAATTGGCAGGTTCATCGGTTGAAATGGGAAACACAAGTGACTTGTGACAAGTGACTTGTGTTTCCCATTTCAACCGATGAACCTGCCAATTCCAATACGTCAAGTAATATGGCCCCGAGATATGGAGACTATTTTGAGACAAACAACCACGATTTTGAATCAATATTCAAATGAATTATTATATTAATGTTGTTCATAAGCCTGAAGAAGAGAATATAATTCTCGAAACGTTGCTGTTTGAATAAACTGTATATAAAGTAGTGTTCCTTGTGACTGAAAAACCTCCTCCATTATTACTAGTTTTCAACTGGTTTTTACTAGTTCTCAACAAATTTATTTCTAGTTTGTAGGTGGCAACTGAGTCATTACTAGTTCAGTAAGGAGTTTGTTACTAGTTCATGAACTATACATTACTAGTTCGTCAAATCAAGGATGTTCTCATTCGCTTCCTTGTTGAAGAAACGGCTGACAATCTGACATAGAGCGATCTAGCTACTAAAGGAAGGCTAAAAATGTTACACAACATTATTACTAGCTCGTAGTTGGTAATTGATTTATTACTAGTATACAACTGATGCATTACTAGTTCGTAACTGATATTATGTTATTAGTTCGTGAACACGATGTATTACTAGTTCCTCAAATCGAGTTCCCTTTCGCTTTCTTGTTGAAGAAACGGCGAACTAAAGGAGGGCTAAAAGTGTTACACAAATTATTACTAGTTCTTTTCTGGTTTATTACCAATTGTCAACTGATACATTACAAGCACGTAGTTGGTAACTTATTCATTACTAATTCGCTACTGATGCGTTACTAGTTCGTAACTGATATATTACTAGTTCGTGAACGATGTATTACTATTTCTTCAAATCAAGCATGTTCCCTTTCGATTTCTTGTTAAAGAAACGGCGAACTGAAGGTGGGCTAAAAGTGTTACACAAATTATTACTAGTTCATTTCTGGTTTATTACCAGTTGTCAACTGATTTATTACTAGCTCGTAGTTGGTAACTTATTCATTACTAGTTCAGAACTGATGCATTACTAGCTCGTAACTGATATATTACTAGTTCGCGAACGATGTATTACTAGTTCGTCATATCAAGCATGTTCTCTTTAGCTTCCTTATTAAATATACGGCGGCGATATTACCTTCCAGCTACTGAAGGAAGGCTTGAAATGTTACACAACATTACTACTAGTTCATAACTGGTTTATTACTAGTTGTCAACTGATTTATTACTAGCTCGTAGTTGGTAACTGATTCACTACAAGTTCACAACTGATGCGTTACTAGTTCGTAACTGATATGTTACTAGTTCGTGAACGATGTATTACTAGTTCGTCTTGATGTATTTTGGGATCCTAGCTGATCAATTGCGGGTATCTAGGGGCACTTGGACTCTTCTTTACTCACCCAATGGTAACATCGTCCACACAGTTCTTCCATTCTGGGATATTCTCAGTGTTTCCTTCCGCCATCTTAGAGAATTCGTTCAGTCTATCTCGAAGCTGTTGGTTCGTGTACTGGATCTCATAGAAAACAGCAGTCCACATAACGTAATTAGCTATAGTTCTGTAACATTCGATATAAAGGGTGATTTATCGATTTTTCCCTTCGTCTCACCTTTTTTCGTTGTGAATAATCAAGGCGTTCAGTTTTTTCAGGTGCTTTGGGTGGAGAACGTTTATTTTTGTGTTTTCATCAACTTTCGTAAGTTCCATCAGTTGGTTGTTGATGTAAGACTGCCATTTCACAATCGGAAAGGTCAGTTCCAAGTCTAGGACAGTGTTAATGTTTATGAGAGATGAAGAGGCTCGCTTTTCTTCTGGGGAAACAGCAATCTGGAAAAATTATTCCGTTGCAATGAGATCTGTTTCGTTTTGAGTTGGTTACCCCGTTTAATGAATTGCATGGTTTATTTTATTTCCACTAATGTCCTGAGATGATGATTAAAATACTGTTTATGTTTACCTGAGCTAAATCCACAAGGAAGTTCATAACTTTTCTCATTTCGTCTTCAGCTCTAGTACGATCAGCTCCAAGAAGAACACCTACATCTACCATGAGCTCATACATGGCTTTTGTTATTTCGTCTTTCCATCCATTCTTTATATAATCTTTGAATATTATTGTAGGTTCGTCCACCTGAAAAATTGAAGCAAGAATAGAAACTGTAATGAAGTCCGATTTTCTGATCATGAAATCGGTCTTCATTTTAAATTAATTTTTCCGGATTTTTATTTCAAATTCCTGCATTTCATTTCCGTTCAGAATTAAACCGAGAAGATCGAATATGGTTCGTTCGATATTGTTTTACATGCAGAGAACATAGTAAAAAGAGTCATAAGAACCACGTAGAATGTAGATAACGCCGTTTTTCTAGTTCATACGTACGATAAGCCAGATTCGAAGATGTTTTACCGGAGTACTTTTCTAGAAAAGTAGCATTTCTGCGCCTGCCGTTTCCGCCCCCCCCCTCAGGGAGATTATAAAAGGCAATTTTCCCCTCATCTGTCATCCATTATTCACTTTTGCTCCGGCTTCAGTAGAGTACTTTTCGGTTGCGTTTTCGAATTATCCTTTTCCGATTTAAAAGTTTAGCGATTTCAGTAGTAAGCAATAGCCGACTTACCGTCATTTGTTGCTAATAGTAATTTCTGATATTTCTTTCCTTTACCGAGTGAGTATTAGTGCACCGAAATCGTAAGTACCGATCCAATTCATTTCAGTCCTATTTTTCTGTATCTTCGTTGAGTCTATCAAAATAGCTGTTACGTCGAGATCCGTATTAAACCTTCCTTTACTCGTACAAGATTCCCTATAGCACGTTTAACCGAGTAAGTCGGTGCTCGATTTAGAGTCTGTTCTTTATGGAGAGTAATCTCATAATCAGACCGGAGGGCTCATGCAAACCAATGCTATAGAACGTGGAGTCGAATTCCGATTCGGTACCGATCCTTCGCGCCCCTAGTTCGGTGCGTCCTGTTTGACCATTTATATTTAACCTGGCCAAACCCGACCTTTCTAGACGTGAAACAAGCTAAGTAGACAATATAACTCTTTTGAGTTTCCGGACTGAAAGAATATCGGACAGAAAGTAAGCACTGTACATTTTCATATCCGTCTCACATTTTTCAACTGTAGATTTAAATTCTCCGTTTAATTCAAATTCCCCCCTTCTATTCTGGCTGACTCGTACCGTGAAATATTTCTTTTGAATGAATGCTCGCAGTCAGGCAAAACTGAACCATTTTTCTTTACCTGTGTATATTTGATATATGTTGGGATTAATGCATATTTGATGTTTTCTTGATATTGGTGAATATTTGATATTTTCTTATTATTGCATATTTGATATTTTCTTGACATTATTGCATTTGTATCCCTATTTCAACCGTTTGAATAAATTGTGTGAATTGCTCTATTTTCGATTTCTCAGTTATCGCTAACACCCTAGATACAACCGAACTCTGTCTCCGGCTAAGCAGCTATCCTGGCAGGTTTGCTATTCTACCTTATAAGCAAAAAGAATAGCTGGCGCTCGAGGTAAGGTTTCTACGGGAAAAACCCCATTACAAAACTTTTTTCCCTACTGAAGAATCAAGAATCAAATATCGACAAATGCTACTTCGGTAACTGTTTCCTCCGCCATTTTGTGACCGCGACTATTATATTCGAAATAGAAAACTTAAGACTCACCTCCAGTATTCTCTGGGACGAATTGCTCATCATAACTTCAGCGTTAATGACTAAAAACACTTCGGAATGTAATCCAGCCCTTCTGAGTTTGTGGACAAGGTTCCTCCAGTCAAAATGACGACCATTCCAGTTGTCCCCTTCTAAAAGAGGCCAACCCCCTAGCTGCCTCAAGATGTACTTAAGAGTACCTGTATTATCTTGACTAGAGTTCACACATGTTTGATATTGAGTTTTGATGAATCTGAAAGGTTTGATTTCTCCCTCTTTCGGCGGTTCTTCCAGTAGGATTCTCATTTTATGGGCAAGGGAGTCCCTGAAAAGATGGAGAGTTTTTTGAATGAGCATTCAATTTTGAACAAAATTACCCTTACTCTATCTCCGAAAATGAACTAATTTCGGTTTGGTCATCTGGTATGAAATTTTTCTTGAGGTAATTTCCACAAGTGAACATGTAAAAATCGTCGCAGGGATCTACAGTGTGGTCCATACTCTCCAATATGCGTACAGATGTTTTCATGCAGGGGGTACTCAAACATATTCTTTGGTCTTGAAAATCTAAAATAATTATTAAATGAACTGCTCCACATGAGTTAGGGATATTGACATAAATTGCAAAAAAATGTAGTTAAAATAAGATTTTTCTGATGAAAATTCATATTAATATGACGTTTCTAAAAATGATATTATGTGGTATTTTAGATTATGATATTTTAATGATTGATTTTAATGACTGATGTTAACATTTGATGTTGTTCAGAGTGTTCCAATAGAGCTTAAATTTATAGAGGCCTGATGAAGCAGATGAAGATCTGCGAAACGTCGCCAAATATATTTTGAAAGTTCTTAAGTATTTGTCCTTATTCCCACAAACAATACCCCCTATTAATATGATTTCAAGTTGCAAATTAATTTTAGCCTGACATCTTCTCTGCATTTCTTGAGGAATTTGGTTCCATAAACGGGGCAGAAGCTCTCTCAGATCATTTAAGGATTCTGGGGTATGTTGATGATTATCTAATCTTCTTTGAAGCATATCCCATGCATGTTCTATGCAATTCAAATCTGGTGAGTGCGAAGGTATTGGTAAATGTGGAATACGAAGCTCCTCGCGCGTATTCCTATGGCTGCACAATGCGGTCTAGCGTTATCGTCTAGAAATTGAAAAGTTTCACCAATAGGAGCTTGAAAATTTGGCACAACATTGTCAATGACATGCTCCCTATAGTCTGAGGCCGTCATATTCCCAGGACAAATGTGTAGATCCGTGCGCCCGTTGAAACATATCCCTGGCCATACCACAACACTACCCCCTCGGAATGGATGGACTTCTTGGACATAGCGACGATTACGGGGTATGCGTGGGATTGTCCATACCCTTATTCTTCGAGAATCTGAAAATCGTCCATATCTGGATTCATCAGAGAAAAGGACACTACGCCATTGATCGTTCCAATTGATATGTTGCCTTGCCCATTCCAGTCTCCGACGCTTATGGTCACGTGTTAATGGAACCCCTTAATGGACGTGTAGAACCTAGATTCACCTCTCTCAAACGTCGTCTGATGGTTTCGATGGAAACTTGGACCCCATCTGCATTTTGAAGAGGATTCCTCAGCATTCTACAAGTAGATGTAGGGTTTCTTCTCGCCGAAACGGTGATGAAACGATCCTGAGCAGGTTTTGTTTTTCGTCGCCCACCAAGTCTTGGCCTTTCCAACACGGAACCTGTCTCCCTGAACCTATTCCAAAGTCAAGATATCACGCTTTGGCTGACTTGGAGCCTTTCCGCTACAACAACCTGAGTTAGGCCACCCTGTAGCATTCCGATAGCCCTATTAGCCTCAGCGTTTGTTAATTTACGTCTTGGCATTTTCAGAAAACTCGTTTCAAATCGAAGCCGTTGATAAACTGACTTAGTTTCAAAATAAGAACATTCATGAAGCATATGAAAAGAATCTTCAGAAAAAAGGCGACCAGATTGACGAAATGTCTTATACTGATTTTTATTGAAACGATTCAAGTTGTTTTTGAGTTTTGAATGATTTTACAGCGATTTTCTCGAAGATTACATACTTTGAAAAACGATTGAATACGATATCCCTAACTCTTGTGGAGCAGTATATTTATTGAAGTGAAGTATGTATAGTGAAATATAGTTTAGTACAGTCCAGAGTACAGCATGTGTTATTTTCATCGACGTACTGATTTTTTTTTTATAAAAATCGATCATGAATTTTGTTTTGAAAGTGACATCATTTTTGATCAAAGAATTCCAGACAAACGAGAAGTTATTGCGTTCAATATTGTGAAGAATTATTGTGTTCACTCATGTGCAAACTAAAATTAAGCATTTCCTGATTCTCATTTAGACTAACTCTTACAAATTCAAAATTCATTGTGACTTACCGAAACTAGAAAAGGCGAACAAAATAATCATGGGTACTAATATGATTAGTACGATCAATGAGGCGATCAGAACTCGTTCTAATTTGGTCAACATCGTATGGTTCTCTAGATACTCTTACCGAGTCCATCGAGAAGTGTAGACCAAATTGGTTAGATCTGAAATTTTCAATTCGATTTAATTACAAGATGCAAGCACCTTATAGGAGGTGGGATTGGACGAAGACCTTATAAGATCATTGATGATTCAGAAACTAAAGGAGATGATGGGGTATTAACGAAATAATTGCATCCCATGGGAAATACGACAGTAAATGTACAGACTCTTTGTCTTTATCTCATTTTCTACAAATGAGTTTCATATCTTACGGTCGTTAACTCAAAATTGATAAAGTTATGACTGATAAATTGATACAATCGCTGTTCAAAAAGCCAATTAAATCAAAACATATTTACGTAGATACATAAACATAAAACACAACATAAATATACGAGAAATCTCAAATTCTTCGATTTGTTGAACTTCTAAATATCATAGACAGATAAATCTAGACTTGTTTATACGCCTGTAACATAAAACTGAGAAATACTCTCTACTATTCGACATAGCGAAGTTTTATGAATGAAACATAATTTCATCGTTTACTAAAACTGAAATATGCACACAAAGACGTACCCTGAAGCTTTCACTTATAAAACATGTGTAAGGTACAGATAATTGAATGCAACGAACTAGAAATAAACAGAACAATTCGACTTCGGTAAAAACTGAACAAAGTATTGGGCATTGAATTGGTTCTAAAATTAGAGGTGGATCCCAATAGGTAGATTGTTATTTTTAGCCTCTTGTGAACTTAACTAGAGCACCTTCGCATATACAATGATATCACGAGTATTATCAATTTTTTCTTGAATTTGATTCTTTATATTCCGAGAACGAATCATGCTTATTATGATTGATGAATTTTGTTTTCATGAAATGGCAAGAATAGTTCAGCAGCCTTATAATTCACCAATACCTTCAGATCCTTTTAATGAACTGCTCCACAAGAGTTAGGGATATCGTATTCAATCGTTTTTAAAAGTATGTAATCTTCGAGAAAATCGCTGTAAAATCATTTAAAACTCAATAACAACTTGAACCGATCCAATAAAAATCAGTATGAGACATTTCGTCAATCTGGTCGCCTTTTTTCTGAAGTTTGGTTCTTTGCATATGCTTCATGAATGTTCTTATTTTGAAATGAAGTCAGTGAGTTTATCAACGGCTTCGATTTGAAACGAGTTTTCTGAAAATGCCAAGACGTAAATTAACAAACGCTGAAGCTAATAGGGCTATCGGAATGCTACAGGGTGGCATAACTCAGGTTGTTGTAGCGGAAAGGCTCCAAGTCAGCCAAAGTGTGATATCTCGACTTTGGAAGAGGTTCAGGGAGACAGGTTCTGTATTGGGAAGACTAAGGCTCGGTGGACGACGAAAACAACACCTGCTCAGGATCGTTTCATCACCGTTTCGGCGAGAATAAACGCTATATCTACGTGTAGAATGCAACGGAATACTCTTCAAAATGCAGATGGGGTCCAAGTTTCCATCGAAACCATCAGACGACGTTTGAGAGAGGTGAATCTAGGTTCTAGACGTCCATTAAGAGGAGTTCCATTAACACGTGACCATAAGCGTCAAAGACTGGAATGGGCAAGGCAACATATCAATTGGAACGATCAATGGCGTAGTGTCCTTTTCACTTATGAATCCAGATATGGACGATTTTCAGATTCTCGAAGAATGAGGGTATGGACAATCCCACGCATACCCCGTAATCGTCGCTATGTCCAAGAAGTCCATCCATTCCGAGGGGGTAGTGTTATGGTATGGGCCGGGATATGTTTCAACGGGCGCACAGATCTACACATTTGTCCTGGGAATATGACCGCCTTACACCATAGGGAGCATGTCATTGACAATGTTGTGCTATTGGTGAAACTTTTCAATTTCTAGACGATAACGCTAGACCGCACCGTGCAGCCATAGTTGAGAATGCGCGCGAGTAGCTTGGTATTCCACATTTACCAATACCTCCGCACTCACCAGATTTGAATTGCATAGAACATGCATGGGATATGCTCCAAAGAAGATTAGATAATCATCAACCTACCCCAGAATCCTTAAATGATCTGAGAGAGCTTCTGCCCCGTTTATGGAACAAATTCCTCAAGAAATATTCAACAACCTCGTGTGTAGTATGCAAAGAAGATGTCAAGCTGTTATTGAGGCCATCTGGCCAAACATTGTATTGATAGTCTTAAAATGCTTGCATTCTCTGGAAATAAAATTTCGTTATTTGACTCGATTTTTCTTAACCACCCTGTATACGCTGCAGACCTACAGGCTAAAATGAATTTGCAACTTGAAATCATATTAATATGAATTTTCATCACAAAAATCTTATTTTAACTATATCTATTTTGCAATTTAAGTCATGTGGAGCAGTTTATTTCATTCCTATTTTTGAGTTTCGATTGTGGACTCAAAGAAGTCAAGGTCTATTATCAGTGTTCTTGTATTTAATGAGGAATATGGTGGCCCATATTTAGACGAATATGGTGGTCCATATTCCAGCCAAAAACTACTCAATCAAATCTTCATTGTATGAAGTTCTTTTATACAGACTGGGTGAATAATAAAATACGAATTTCAGGAGAATACCTTGAGTAGTTCTCCGTTTAATTTTGAGCGGAGGATGAGAAAGAATGACCCTGTATAATCTCATGAAAGTAGAGATTATTTTTTATGGATGGAAGAAAGAAAACTATGTTTTATAAAGAAATATTTTATTCACAACAGAGAGTAAGCTATCATCGAATTCATTAAAAATTTTTTTACATTATGTTACGCTTTGTGCATACGTACTAACAGTTATTGACTAGAATACTTTTTGAATACTGAGTTTCATTTCTGTATCTACTGTTTAAAAAAAAAATCAAAAAGTAGCGGGTAACTGAGTTTAAATTCCCACACTTATCCAATTCTTCAAATCTTGATTCTTTCCTAATCTAAAAACAGTGCTTTTAATATTATTGCTATTTTAATCGAATGTTTCTTCACCAAACAGTACAAGTTTGCTCAGGATTCATTGGGCTTCCCTTCGGACAATTAAAATCTTTCGAAAAATAACCCGAATTTGCGTAAGGCACATTTATCCTGTATCTTTCAGGCGAATGCACCTCACTCATTATCTCTTGTTCCATGGATTTTATCGTCATTTTAGAACACCATACGTTCGCAGCACCAATCCAGAACATCTGATTGGGGGTGTAATCTAGATCCGGAAGCTTCTCTTCTTCTTTGTTCTTGCTGACCCATTCCTGATAGGCTAGGTAGGCCAGCTTGATACCGCCGTTGTCTGCTATATTCTCTCCTTGGGAATTGATTCCGTTGATCTGAAAAGAATCGAAAAAACTAGTGAGACGCATTCAAGTAATGAAAGATAGAACAGCACTGGCCCCTGAATCGTATCCTGGGGTACTCCAAAGGTCTCTCTATTTCAATTAGTCATCACTATTGTTTATAGAGAACAATGGCATGAAAATGGTTACTGCCTCTTTCAACGTGCTTACATAGCACTGGCCAAAAATACACTGCGCAAAAAAATTAACGCACATTATGGGAATCTCAAATTTATTCTACAACTGAAGGTGTTCTCAATGATAATTATTTTTATCAGAATTATGCATGCATATGTTATCCACTTTCAACCTTTTTCTTCAATACAGATGTTTTCTCCCAGCAGGAATAAAAAAAGATGATATTATCAGATTTTGAATGTATTGGCTCCATTCTAAAATCAGTTGTTCTCGATCAATTCTAGTGATCAATAGTTTTTCTTTCGTTTGATTTTCTACACTCGATCGCTATGCAACGCGAAACACGCAATTTGACCCAAGAGGAATGTGCCCAAGCGGTAGTTTTGCGAGAAGAAGGGTGGACATACACAAGAATTGCAGAAAGGTTTGGAGTTTCCATACAAGTATGTCCAGAATGTTGCAGCGATTCAGGGAGACAGGTATGAATGTCCGAAGACCAGGATAGGGTAGACCACAGGTAACAACTGTCATTCAAGAACGTTACTTGAGAGTTTCTTCGTTGAGACAACGGTTTGCAACCGCTCGCCTCCTTCAAAATCAGCTTGAGCAAATTCATGAGGTGCAAATTAGCACTCAGACAATAAGAAATCGCCTCAGAGAATATGATTTAAGGCCTCGTGTCGCCGCAAGAGGCCCAGCTCTTACCCCAGCCTATCGAAGGGCGCGTTTGGATTTTGCGAGAGAGCATATCCATTGGGAAAAGGCCGATTGGGAAAGAGTTCTCTTCACAGATGAGTCTAGATTCTGCCTCTACCATTGTGATCGACGTTCCCTTGTATACAGACGTCCACATGAAAGATATGCTCAGTGCAATTTCTTGAATACTACTGGTTTCGGGGGAGGATCGATTATGGTATGGGGTGGAATATCTTTGACTGCTCGCACAGACCTAGTGGTCGTTGATAATGGAGCTATGAATGCTGATAAGTATATAAGGAACATTCTTGAAGAGCATGTAGTGCCATTCGCCCCATATACGTATTGGTGAAAATTTCATTTTTATGGACGATAATGCCAGACCCTATCGTGCGCGCATCGTTCAGGAGTACCTTGAAGAGGTTGAAGTCTCTCGAATGGAATGGCCAGCAAGAAGTCCAGATCTCAATCCGATTGAGCAGGTTTGGGACAACCCCAATAGAAGGCTGAGAAGTTCAGAAAATCATCCAGCTACTCTCAATGACTCAGGAATCCAACTCGGAGAAATCTGGGAAGGATTAGATCAGAACATTTTAAGATCACTTATTTTGAGTATAAACCGTCGTTGCCGAGCTGTAATTAACGCAAGGGGTGGAAATACCAAGTATTAAATCACTTATCAGCATTTCCGTATTTTGAAAATTGTTCATTTCTCTTCTTTCACATAAGATTCGGTGATATCCTGAATTTTTCTTCCACTTAATGTCTCTTGTTTCGTTCAAAACCTTCCCGAGAGAACATAAAAAATAAGTTATAAAGTCAATGTAGAGTTAACTTTCATTAAAATTGAGATTTTCAGAATGTGCGTTAATTTTTCGCGCAGTGTAGTACCTTGGGGTACACCATTTCTCTTCGATTACTAGGTTTTACCTTGACTCCGACCTCCGGCACTGTGATATTCGAGTACTGGTCCACGATACATTTAGCCTTTTCCTCGTAGGCCGCTTTGGTGATACCTTTCCACCACTCCTTCAGATTTCCATCCCTATCCATTTGACTGCCTTCATCGTCGAAACCATGGGTGAACTCGTGGCCTATTATGTAGCCAATGCCACCGTAGTTTAGATACCTGGGACGTTTGGCGTTGAAGAAAACTCCCTGAAGAATCCCAGCAGGTACCTCTGGAACATGAAAAGACTATGTTCATATTTGGGTTGTAAGAATTTCGACAAATCTTACGTATGGCGTTCGCATTTAGGTCGTAGAATGCGTTGACGATGGCTACAGCCGATCTAGTCGTCCAATCGGATCTGACGACTGGTTTTGACAGTTCCAACATGTCTATTTCTGTTTGGAATTTCGATATGTTGAGGGCGATCTCTAGGAAATTGTCATTGGTAAGGTGGAGCTGCAAGAACAGCCAGAACAAAATTAGGACGTGGTTGATTTCTTCTCTGGTAGCTGACAGAGACAGGTGGTCATTGTTGACTACTTACGTCCTTGAAGTAACTTTCTAGCTTGGACTCATCGTTCAGTTCGTCAGGATAAGCTATGTATTTGTCCATGTGTCCCAACTTATCAAGAGCAGCACTTTTGGTGTCATTGTCCATCCAGTCTATGACACTCAGCGTCTTCGTAAATTGATCCTGTATGTCATTGACGATTTCTTCAGTGTCTAATTTGGATTCTTTGTTGAAGTATTTACGTATGTACAGCGCGCCCACAGCTATGTCCAATCTGAAATCATCAATCTATTTATTGCAAATTCATCCTACATGTGGCGATCAGATCTCATGCATAAAACATACCTGGATGCAATGGATGTACATTGCTCATTTCTTGGGGGAGTGGATTTCACTCCCAGGGCCGCTTTTGAAAACTCCAAGCTTATTTCTCGCACTCTCTTGTTGGAGTAGGTGATCAAAGAGCCTATCGCTTTGTAGAGAATGAAATTGGCCTGCAACCTTGAAACAACATAGCCATGTTTTATTCATAAATTTGGTGTAGGAAGTTGTACGCGAAAATATGGTCAATGCCGACCTACCACGAGGAAATGGTTTGAGAAATCTTGTTTACTTGCGTGATCGAAAATTGTGCTATTTGGAATGTTCTTCTCACAAGGTGGATAAGAAGTTCTCGCCCTAAAGAGTTTTTATTGACTCATGGCTTTTGTAAATGTTATGGTGACTTAAAAAAATCGAGATTTTCATATTTTGCGTTGATTATGTCTCAGTTTTGATCGAAAAAAACAAATCGAACTAGTTGGATATGTCTAGATTCCAAAGATGAATACACTGCGCAAAATAATAAACGCACATCATGGAAATCTCAAATTTATTCTACAACTGAAGGTGTTCTCAATGATAATTATTTTTATCAGAATTATGCATGCATATGTTATTCACTTTCAATGTTTTTCTTCAATACAGATGTTTTCTCCCAGCAGGAATAAAAAAAGATGATAGTATCAGATTTTGAATGTATTGGCTCCATTCTAAAATCAGTTGTTCTCGATCAATTCTAGTGATCAATAGTTTTTCTTTCGTTTGATTTTCTACACTCGATCGCTATGCAACGCGAAACACGCAATTTGACCCAAGAGGAATGTGCCCAAGCGGTAGTTTTGCGAGAAGAAGGGTGGACATACACAAGAATAGCAGAAAGGTTTGGAGTTTCCCATACAAGTGTGTCCAGAATGTTGCAGCGATTCAGGGAGACAGGTATGAATGTCCGAAGACCAGGACAGGGTAGACCACAGGTAACAACTGCTATTCAAGAACGTTACTTGAGAGTTTCTCCGTTGAGACAACGGTTTGCAACCGCTCGCCTCCTTCAAAATCAGCTTGAGCAAACTCATGAGGTGCAAATTAGCACTCAGACAATAAGAAATCGCCTCAGAGAATATGATTTAAGGCCATGTGTCGCGGCAAGAGAGCATATCCATTGGGAAGAGGCCGATTGGGAAAGAGTTCTCTTCACAGATGAGTCTAGATTCTGCCTCTACCATTGTGATCGACGTTTTCCTTGTATACGTCCACATGAAAGATATGCTCAGTGCAATTTCCTGAATACTACTGGTTTCGGGGGAGGATCGATTATGGTATGGGGTGGAATATCTTTGACTGCTCGCACAGACCTAGTGGTCGTTGATAATGGAGCTATGAATGCTGATAAGTATATAAGGAACATTCTTGAAGAGCATCTAGTGCCATTTGCCCCATATATTGGTGAAAATTTCATTTTTATGGACGATAATGCCAGACCCCATCGTGCACGCATCGTTCAGGAGTACCTTGAAGAGGTTGAAGTCTCTCGAACGGAATGGCCAGCAAGAAGTCCAGATCTCAATCCGATTGAGCAGGTTTGGGACAATGTCAATAGAAGGCTGAGAAGTTCAGAAAATCATCCAGCTACTCTTAATGACTTAGGAATCCAACTCGGAGAAATCTGGGAAGGATTAGATCAGAACATTTTAAAATCATTTTGAGTATGAACCGTCGTTGCCGAGCTGTAATTAACGCAAGGGGTGGAAATACCAAGTATTAAATCACTTATCAGCATTTCAGTATTTTGAAAATTGTTCATTTCTCTTCTTTCACATAAGATTCGGTGAAATCCTGAATTTTTCTTCCATTCAATGTGTCTTGTTTCGTTCAAAACCTTCCCGAGAGAACATAAAAAATAAGTTATGAAGTCAATGTAGAGTTAACTTTCATTAAAATTGAGATTTTCAGAATGTGCGTTAGTTTTTTTGCGCAGTGTAGAAATGTCAAGAAATGCTGGTAAAAATATGAAGTCAACTCTTTGGAGAGAGGATTTCACAAAATCAGCAGAAGATTAAAGCATCATGTCACAAATTTTATAATTTCTAAGGCTGCCACGCCTTTTTGACAACACAGGCTGTACCTACCTCTTCGGGGTCTTTCCCAACAATTTCTCCAGCCTCTTCAGATACTCGGGTAGGTAGATCACCAAGTTGGTGTCATAAGTAACATTGGAAGGGGACACAAGTCTCTTTATGAACCTGTACCAAGGCAGAATGGGGTAATTCCTCTCCAAATCCCTCAGACTCATCGGGTTGTATTCGTCCTCCAAATTTCTTCTTTCTTCTTGCGGTACCATTATCTTGAAACACAGTTTGATAGAGCTAAAATGACTGAGCGAAACGAGAAGATATTAGTATGATTAATATGCTACTTTTAGGCGTTATTAGTTATTTTATGCTGTTTTGGCTTTACCTTGGCTATGCTCATTTCGAACTTGAGTATTTCCTCCATTTCTTTGTTGGCTGTGTTTCTATTTGCGCCGAATTCTTCGACCAAGTTTACCATGAATGTATGGGTGGCGTCCAAGATGGGATTGTCTCTACTGCCTCTTTTCAGTGGTTCGAACGGTACGTATGGCTGGTCTACCTGGAATGTGAAAACTAGGCTGTTTAGCTGCCAAAATTGAAGACGAAAGAGAAAGATGGGAAAAGAAAAAACAAGAAAGAAGAGAACAGAATAAAAATTAAGAAACAACCAAAGATGAGTTGAACATAAACAGCTTTTGCATTCGAGTATACACGGTGATTTTTTAAGTGTTTCATTATACGTTTTCGAGGAAGGAATTGCGATACAAATTCAAAATTTTGTATTTTTGTTTCAGAGTACATGAACTCAATTTCTAAAATATTTTCAAGTCGGATCTACTTCCGGTTCTACCGGAAACGGTGTGAACTTTTTTATTTCAAATGCAACACCCTGTATATTTATACATATTTGAATTCTTCGTTAAATTCTGCAAATGATTTGATGTATGATATGCGCAACCACATCAAGCGATTATTGAGTTATAGCGTGATTCTCAATTTTTTTGACAGAAAGATTGTCACAAATTACTATTAGTGTTCATATCTTCAAAATCCCTCATTGTAAGAATTTTTTTTTGCAACAGTGGAACAAAAGAAAGTACACTGACACTGCTTATTGTATGAATTATTAGAAAATACTATACAGGGTGTCTGAAACGGGGCTTCAAAGTGTGCCTCAACAAAACTATGAAATCTCATTTTTTCAAATGGGAATCATATAATTTTGTAATTCCGATCGATTGCTCGTCAAAAACTAGCTAGAGTGAGCCAAACATTTCATGTCTTCAAAATCAGTAGTTTTGCCGTTATCGAATAAAATTCGAATTTCACGACTAAATCTAGGTTTCGCTCAGTCAAATTCATTGGTATGCACGTCCTTTTCAAGGTAGACTATGTTAGGAATGGTCATTCCTACCTATTTTTATGGATCGAGCACTATGCAGAACATGGAATAATAATTAGGTACACTAGAATGATTCATCAAAAGTCTGTTCTCTATTCGCGGCGAATCTGATAAATAAAAAAAAAACAGATAATGAACGATGACCAAATAGTGCTCAATTAATGAAAATAAGAGAATAACAATTCCTATCATAGTCTACTTTGAAAAAGACATGCATACCATTGAATTTGACTGAGCGAAACCTGGATTTAGTTGTTAAATTCGAATTTTACTCGATAACGGCAAAACTACTGATTTTAAAGACGTGAAATGTTTGGCACACTCTAGCTAGTTTTTGACGAGCAATCGATCGGAATTACAAAATTATATGGTTCCCATTTGAAAAAAATGAGATTTCATAGTTTTGTTGAGGCACACTTTGGAGCCCCGTTTCAGACACCCTGTATAGTATTTTCTCATAATTCATACAATAAGCAGTGTCAGTGTACCATCTTTTGTTCCACTGTTGCAAAAAAAATTCCTACAATGAGGGATTTTGAAGATATGAACACAAATTTGTGACAATCTTTCTGTCAAAAAAATTGAGAATCACGCTATAACTCAATAATCGCTTGATGTGGTTGCGCATATCATACACCAAATCATTGCAGAATTGAACGAAGGATTCAAATATGTATAAATATACAGGATGTTGCATTTGAAATAACAAAGTTCACATCGTTTCTGGTAGAACCGGAAATGGATCCGGCTTGAAAATATTTTAGAAATTGAGTTCATGTACTCTGAAACAAAAATACAAAATTTTGAATTTGTATCGCAATTCCTTCCTCGAATACGTATAATGAAACACTTAAAAAAATCACCCTGTATACTCCATTCACTTTTATAATGTATCCTGGTTGGCCTTGATTTATAGGTTCATCAAGTTGCCAATGCTAATTTCTATTTGCTCTTTCTTAACATTGTAAATGGAGTTAGTTTCTTTTTTCTGTAACACAAGTTTCGTAGTACTACAACATTTTCATACTGGAGTATTTCGAGTTGTGCCAAAAAGGCTTTAAATATCTTCTGTAGGCTTATTTCTAGATAATTTTGAAAAGTGGGGAATTCCACTGTTCGTTTAGAAGTTTTTCTATCGGGTTATTCGAGCACTTTTATTCTTTTTTCGAATGAACCACAAAGTAAAGAACTATTCTGTCCATTATTTTTCAGTAAAATTTCAATACTCGATTCTTCATTTACGTACAAGAAAATAGCATAACTGAATCTTCTATTCATTTTTATATACGTGAGATATTTCCAGTATTAACAGAGAAAAAAGTTTCTTCAACATTCGCCAGGTCTTTGGAATTATTGAATTCACATAAAATTTTCTCAAATTCATTATTTGCCCAAAGTTAATAACCATTCGGATTAATACGTAATTACTACGACCACTATGAAGAAAGGACTACGTTGCTTGTATATCTGACAGGAAAATGACTATAACCTACCATTTTCAAAATATACACGGTGAAATGTGTCAAAATATCATTGCAAACTGGGATAAATTATAAGAGTGAATGGGTACAAATCATTTCGTTTATTTTTCATTCGCTTTCAAATGGAGGATTCACGCTGATCAGTTCTACTCGGAATCCTGAAATAAATTCGTGATCAACATTAATCCTTTTCGTATAAACATAACAATGTTCTGCGAGACAAATTAGTGCGGTAATTTTAAAAAGGAACACAGTCGCCTACGTGGCAATAAAATCTATATTAAGTTACTTATTATGACACACAGGGACATAATCTTATTAGAATAACACATGCAAGGCGAATTTGATGCGGAAATATTGCGAATAAATGTTTTCATTGAAGCTAGTCATTGAAAATATGAAAATATGTTGTTGCCTTTACAATCCTTGTATTTCGAGATATATCGAAGGAAAGTTGGAATTTTTTTCAATACCTTATTTTGTTCGAGAAATAAAACTTTTAGTTACAGAATTTAATAATCTTTGGTTATTCTTCAGATAATATTACTAGCAAAAAAGGCCAATATTTTGAAAATTTATTTTCGAGCTCTAGTCCTCTGAATATACACTACGCAAAAAAATTAACGCACATTCTGAAAATCTCAATTTTAATGACATTACATTGACTTTATAACTTATTTTTTATGTTCTCTCGGAAAGGTTTTGAACGAAACAATTAAGACACATTAAATGGAAGAAAAATTCAGGATTTCACCGAATCTTATGTGAAAGAAGAGAAATGAACAATTTTCAAAATACTGAAATGCTGATGAGTGATTTAATTCTTGGTATTTTCATCCCTTGCGTTAATTACAGCTCGGCAACGACGGTTGATCTCAAAATGTTCTGATCTAATCCTTCCCAGATTTCTCCGAGTTGGATTCCTAAGTCATTAAGAGTAGCTGGATGATTTTCTGAACTTCTCAGCCTTCTATTGAGGTTGTCCCAAACCTGCTCAATCGGATTGAGATCTGGACTTCTTGCTGGCCATTTCATTCGAGAGACTTCAACCTCGTCAAGGTACTCCTGAACGATGCGCGCACGATGGGGTCTGGCATTGCCGCATTATCGTCCATAAAAATGAAATTTTCACCAATATATGGGGCAAATGGCACTACATGCTCTTCAAGAATGTTCCTTATATACTTATCAGCATTCATAGCTCCATTATCAACGACCACTAGGTCTGTGCGAGCAGTCAAAGATATTCCACCCCATATCATAATCGATCCTCCTCCGAAACCAGTAGTATTCAGAAAATTGCATTGAGCATATCTTTCATGTGGACGTCTGTATACAAGGGAACGTGGATCACAATGGTAGAGGCAGAATCTAGTCTCATCTGTGAAGAGAACTCTTTCCCAATCGGCCTCTTCCCAATGGATATGCTCTCTCGCAAAATCCAAACGCGCCCTTCGATGGGCTGGGGTGAGAGCTGGGCCTCTTGCCGCGACACGAGGCCTTAAATCATATTCTCTGAGGCGATTTCTTATTGTCTGAGTGCTAATTTGCACCTCATGAGTTTGCTCAAGTTGATTTTGAAGGAGGCGAGCGGTTGCAAACCGTTGTCTCAACGAAGAAACTCTCAAGTAACGTTCTTGAATGGCAGTTGTTACCCGTGGTCTACCCTGTCCTGGTCTTCGGACATTCATACCTGGCTCCCTGAATCGCTGCAACATTCTGGACACACTTGTATGGGAAACTCCAAACCTTTCTGCAATTCTTGTCTATGTCCACCCTTCTTCTCGCAAAACTACCGCTTGGGCACATTCCTCTTGGGTCAAATTGCGTGTTTCGCGTTGCATAGCGATCGAGTGTAGAAAATCAAACGAAAGAAAAACTATTAATCACTAGAATTGATCGAGAACAACTGATTTTAGAATGGAGCCAATACATTCAAAATCTGATAATATCATCTTTTTTTATTCCTGCTGGGAGAAAACATCTGTATTGAAGAAAAACGTTGAAAATGGATAACATATGCATGCATAATTCTGATAAAAATAATTATCATTGAGAACACCTTCAGTTGTAGAATAAATTTGAGATTTCCATAATGTGCGTTAATTTTTTTACGCAGTGTATTTGATGAATATGTATACAGGTGTTCTTAAAATGGAGGTACAAAAAAGAGGGGAGATTCCTTGCCTAATCTTGAGAAAAAAAGTCACATAAACATGGGACGGCGAACGTCTCGTTTTCCAGATACAGGATGTTGAAATTTGAATTTTTTTCAAGTTTTTTTCACATAGTATCTGTATTTCGCAAGTTATTCAACTGAAATTTGGTATAGATATTACAATTTAAAGTTTACACCAAGTGAAATGCCAATTTCGATTGCAAAACTACAGAGTGATGTTTTCTGGAACAGTGTCCCCTGCTTTCTTCCAGAACTTTTTTTTGGTGAGCCACTGTTATTTCGAAAACTCGCAAAAAGAAGCTTTGTCGCTCTACTAAACTTTATGGTCTCTTGTAGTATTGTCGTATCTGCTACCAATTTCGAAAAATCCGCAGAAAAATGAAAATTGTCTTAAAATTCCAGTAAGTATGAAAAAAAACTAGACTATTCAAGTCTGGGGACCTGGCAGGCCCTTACACAAGGAATCTCCTCTCTTCTTTCATACCTGAACATTAGGATCACCCTGTAAAGTGAAAAAAATCGATTTACCGTCAGTATACGCCTCGAGGAATTCTTGTCGTCCAGATCCACAGTGAAATCCAGGAACATCCCGTAAGGAAGACCAGTTTCCTTCAATCTCAAAAGCGTCTCCACCCAATCGAAGCCTGCCGGGTTCCATCTGTTGCCTTCTATGACCGGCCAACCACCGAATTTCCTCAAAAGGTTTTTGAGAGTGCGCATGGAGGTAAGTTCAATGTCGGTTTCGTTCATGCAGGACCTGTAGATCTTTTTCACTATTTGGATGGATCTTGGGTCGTCTGCCTTGAGAGGTTCATCAAGAACCATGTGGATTTGCTGGTCGATGACTTTTCTGCAATTTTGGGTCATTGAATTGGAGATTGGGAAGATTCTATTTGGTCCTTCAGTATGGACATAAAAAATGAGACATACTCCATTTGCCATACACTGTATGGATCAAACTATGTCACCAGCCTCAATCAACTATCTATAGGAGTGAAACTTTTTTCAGCTACGACAAATGGACTATGCCTTATTTTTATTTTGGGGTCTCTTGAACACAATCAATAGACCCTTAATCTTTTAATTCTTACTAGGAGTTTTCTTTTTAAAATATAGTGCTCCACAAGAGTTAGGGATATCGTATTCAATCGTTTTTAAAAGTATGTAATCTTCGAGAAAATCGGTGTAAAATCATTTAAAACTCAATAACAACTTGAATAGTTCCAATAAAAATCAGTATGAGACATTTCGTCAATCTGGTCGCCTTTTTTCTGAAGTTTGGTTCTTTGCATATGCTTCATGAATGTTCTTATTTTGAAATGAAGTCAGTTTATCAACGGCTTCGATTCGAAACGATTTTTCTGAAAATGCCAAGTCGTAAATTAACAAACGCTGAGGCTAATAGGGCTATCGGAATGCTACAGGGTGGCCTAACTCAGGTTGTTGTAGCGGAAAGGCTCCAAGTCAGCGAAAGTGTGATATCTCCACTTTGGAATAGGTTCAGGGAGACTGGTTCCGTGTTGGAAAGACCAAGGCTTGGTGGGCGACGAAAAACAACACCTGCTCAGGATTTTTTCATCACCGTTTCGGCGAGAAGAAACACTACATCTACGTGTAGAATGCTACAGAATACTCTTCAAAATGCAGATGGGTTCTAAGTTTCCATCGAAACCATCAGACGACGTTTGAGAGAGGTGAATCTAGGTTCTAGACGTCCATTAAGAGGAGTTCCATTAACACGTGATGTCCAAGAAGTCCATCCATTCCGAGGGGGTAGTGTTATGGTATGGGCCGGGATATGTTTCAGCTGACGCAGAGATCTACACATTTGTCCTGGGAATATGAGCGCCTTACACTATAGGGAGCTTGTCATTGACAATGCTGTGCCAAATTACGATAACGCAAGACCGCACCGTGCAGCCATAGGTGAGAATGCGCGCGAGGAGCTTGGTATTCCACATTTACCAATACTTCCGCACTCACCAGATTTGAATTGCTTAGAACATGCATGGGATATGCTCCAAAGAAGATTAGATAATCATCAACCTACCCCAGAATCCTAAAATGATCTGAGAGAGCTTCTGCCCCGTTTATGGAACCAAATTTCTCAAGAAATGTTCAACAACCTCGTGTGTTGTATGCAAAGAAGATGTCAAGATGTTATTGATGCCCGTGGAGGCCATAAATTGTATTGATAGTCTTAAAATGCTTGATTCTCTGGGAATGAAATTTCGTTATTTAACTCGATTTTTCTTAACCACCCTGTATACGCTGAAGACCTACAGGCCGAAATTAATTTGCAACTTGTGATTATATTAATATGAATTTTCATCACAAAAATCTTATTTTAACTATATTTTTTTGCAATTTAAATCAATATCCCTCACTCATGTGGAGCAGTTTTTTATTGTAGTTACTCACGATTGAGTTGAAAATGCATCCACCAGCGTTCTTGTGGGAGGTATAACAGTCTTCTCCAAGAAATTCCCGCAAGCAAACTGGTAAAAGTCCTGGCAAGGATCCACTCTCCTATCCATATTACCCAGGATCTGTTTCGAAGCCTCCATGCATTCTGACGTTTTGCAGACTCCCCTATCTGAATGTTTCTCATTGAGTATAACAATCGGTTGAAGTCGAGGAACTGACTTACCTTTGAGTATGAACACGTAAACTCCTAAAGCTATTACTATCAAGATTAGCAGTAGCACAATTGAACTGCATAGTATGAATCTGACTTTTCTTTTTTTTCTGAATATGTTGTCATGTCTGGAAAAAACAAGGGAATATTTTTCAGTGTCTCAAGTATTTCCGGACAAAAACTGTAGAAATTAAGCTACTAGTGGTACTATCTAGTTTTTGAAATGATATGATTGCACAATTAATTCTGAGAACTTTTTTGTTATGTTCTCTCTATGTTAAAATATAGATATCAATATCTTTCTTCAGTTTTCGAAAAAAATAGTTAACTTTTAACGGTGAATAGGAAAATGATATTTAAGAGTTTGACATAAAATGTGGTGTTGAGTTTATTCAAAATAACTCATGCTACTTTTAGCATTATGCTTCGATAATATTCTTATCTGTTCGGTATAAAATGATGACACTTTTGCATACAAAATCGTTAGTTTTAACTACTGAATCACTAGGGTAAAGTTCTATCAGTGTGAGTCATTATCAACAACAACAACACAGGGCAATATCGCCGATCTAATATTCTTCATAACATGAACAGTCTTCGGAAAAATTCCACAACTACTAGGATGGCGACTGGCCTACTTGATCTCAGTGTTTTTTGTTAATTTGCATTTTTGAAAAGTGTTCTGTTAAAACATTTCTGTGGCACTTTTTATGTATACCATTCAATGATTTCAGTTTCCTGAAATAATGCTTGTCAATATTTATATAAAGAACATATTTCATTTCGAATGGGAATCTTAAAAACTGGAGATTTTTATATATTTTAGAAGAACTTGAGGTCATCATTCCAAAAATATAAAAACTTGATGTTTTGCCTGAAATCTTCATTTTCTTGCATTTTTGAAAAGTTTTCTGTTTAAACATTTCTGTGGCCCTTTTTTATGTATACCATTCAATAGTTTTAGTTTCCTGAAATAATGCTTGCCAATATTTATTTATAGAATAATATTTCACTTAAAATGGGAATCTTAAAAACTGGGGATTTTTGTATATTTCCGAAGAACTTGAGGTTATCATTCCAAAAATATAAGCTCGAGAGATCCATTCAAAAATTGGGCTTTTTATTTTCATGATATCTCAGTTCGTATACATGTATATATATATACAGGTGGCCATTTGAAAAAGAAACAGACGAGATTACAGAAGAAATAAATTTTTTCGATAGAAATGCTCGGACAGGTCGATTTCTGTTTCGAGGGGGACAACTTAAGATGTAGGTTACGGACGCATAGCGCTTCAACCCTTGCTACTACAACCCTCACCCCCAATTTTTGAATAGGGAAGATGGGGTGAGTGATACCTCATTTGAAAGGTATTTTTATACTGATTTCAGCACAGTAATTGTTTTTTCATTTTATGCATTAGTTCTCGAAATATTCTTAACTAAGTATTTGAAAATGAAGTGGTATTTTCATGGCACTTGTAGTGTTTTTTTTTGTGAAAAATCGACATTTTGAGCTTCAAAACAACCATGACTGTGGCTTCCTTCCTCCAATCTACTGACATAGAAATCTTTAATCAAGATGTCGATTTTTCACAAAAAAACACTTCAAGTGCCATGAAAAAACCACTTCATTTTCAAATACTTAGTTAAGAATATTTCGAGAACTGATGCATAAAATGAAAAAACAATTACTGTGCTGAAATCAGTATAAAAATACCTTTGAATTGAGGTATCACTCACCTCATCTTCCCTATTCAAAAATTGGGGGTGGGGGTTGTAGCAGCAAGGGTTGAAGCGCTATGCGTCCGTAACCAACATCTTAAGTTGTCCCCGTCGAAACAGAAATCGACCTGTCCGAGCATTTCTATCGAAAAAATTTATTTCGTCTGTAATCGCGTCTGTTTCGTTTTGAAATGGCCACCCTGTATAGATAAATTCAAGGGATCTCAATATCTTTCTTCAGTTCTCGAAAAAAATAGTTTACTTTTCACGGTGAATAGGAAAATGATCTTTTAAAGTTTGAAATTAAATGTGGTGTTGAGTTTATTTAGATATGCTTTATTCTTATCTGTTTGGTATTATAATGATGACACTTTTGCATACAAAATCGTAAGTTTTAACTACTGAATCACTAGGGTAAAGTTCTATCAGTGTTAGTCATTATCAACAACAACAACACAGGGCAATATCGCCGATCTAATATTCTTCATAACATGACCAGTCTTCAGAAAAATTCGACAACTAGTAGGATGCCGACTGGCCTACTTGACCACAGTGTTTTTTTTAATTTGCATTTTAGAAAAGTAACTTTTTTGCTGTGGAAAATTCTGGGTTTCTGTAAAAACATTTCTGTGGTACTTTTTTATGTACCTACCCAATGGTGTCGGTATATTTTCCTAAGATAATGCTTGTCAATATTTATTTATAGAACAATAATTCATTTAAAATGGGAATCTGACATTGGGGATTTTTGTATATTTTAGAAGTACTCGAGGTTATCATTCCAAAAATTTAAAAAACTTGATATTTTGCCTGAATTCTTCCTTTCCTGAATAAGAATTTCAAATTTATCCTAATCTTCAAAATACATTCAATTTCTTTTCTTGACCACTTCAATGATAATACACTGGGGAACTTGTAAACTCAAATTTTTGTATATGATTCAAAGCTCTACTGAAATATTAAGGATGTCCCCTTCGGAATAAGAAGAATGGAAAGATACACGCTTCACCAACGCATTGAAATTCACGATAAAAATGGTGAAAATTTGTCAGAGACGGTTCATAAAACTCGAAAATTTTTGGGTCGTCGTGAAGCACCTTGTCGAACCGCAATACAGAAATTGGTCGAAAAATTTGAGCTTTTGGGACAAGTGATATAAAGAATAAAACCCGTGCACGTCGCTCAAAACAGCCGAAAATATTGCTGCTGAAGCCGAAAGTGTCGAAGAACACCCAGGTTTGTCCATTACTCGTCGTCCTTTGGAATTAGGCATTCCACAAACGTCATTAATGATTTTTTTATGGCCGGAATTGGTTGGTATTGATCTGGACAACGTTAACTTTCAACAAGACGGCACTACGTGCCACACAAGCATCGAAACCATTGATCTTCTACGGGAAGAGTTTCCGGACCGTTTTATCTCTCGAAGAGGTGATCACAATCTTGTGATTTAACACCATGCGACTTCTTCATTTGGAGCCACGTGAAAGTGAAGGTCTACGCCAAGAGCCCAGCGTCGATTCAAGACCTCAAGATGGAATACGTGAGGCCCTCGAGAACATAGGGCAGCCACTTTGCGATATGGTTATGGAAATTTTCATGAAAAGGACATGATCCTGTTGTCATGGTCGTGGTGGTCATTTGGTTGATGTTATTTCCCATAATTAACGGCAAACCTTCCTCTTTATAATGAAATAAACATCCCATCATTCATCTGACAAAATGGCATTTTTCTTTGAATGTCAAAATAACACATCTTAGTGGAAAACCCTTTATTTGCAGCGCGTTTCTTTAGTTAACTTTTTATCCAGGTATTTAGCATTTATTGCCTTTTCAATATGTATTACATATGAATAACAAATGAATAATAATAATAATAAATAATTGGTTTTAATTTTAAATTTCATTATCATTGTTTGGCTATGTGGGACATTAATACATATCATGTATTTTCTCTTCAATTTCATTTTGTTGAATACAAAAATAAAAATGAAAGAATTTTATTTCGGAAACATCGAAACTTTTCGACTTATTTCACTTCACGAAAGAAAAAAGTATTAAGGGGAAGTATCACCTTTTGAATCGTGGTAAATCTCCATTCAAAAAGTGGTCTCTTTATTTCACGAGTAACTACCCTAATTCACGACGTAGAGACTTGATTTTTTTTTAAATTGAAGTTGAAGAACGTCCCGAGGGTGAAGAGTTTTCTTTTTTTCGATTTAATTAGTTTTTCAATTAAAAAAACCAGGGTAATCGTAAGATCTTTGCATTATTTGGGTTGTTGAATATGTTTTTCGTTTTTCATGAGTACAAGCTATATTTTTTAACTAATTATTATGAAAATTCTTGTAGTTTATAGAAGATTAAATTGCCGAGGGCAGATAGTTGCGATTTTTTCCAAAAAATGATGAATAACCCTCGAAAAAAAATCATTAAGTGTAGTTTCCAAAACGCTGAAGTTCAACCTGTTTTTTTTAATTGCAAAACTAATTAAATCGAGAAAAGGAAAACTATTTGCCCTCGGGACGTTCTTCAACTTCAATTAAAAAAAAATCAAGTCTCTACGTCGTAAATTAGGGTAGTTACTCGTGAAATAAAGAGACCACTTTTTGAATGGAGATTTACCACGATTCAAAAGGTGATACTTCCCCTTAATGCTTTCAAATCGCATGTTTCTGAATGGAATATTTTTTCTTAATTGAAAAACTAATTAAATCGAAAAAAAAAAACTGTTTGCCTCGGGACGTTCTTCAACTTTAATTTAAAAAAAAATCAAGTCTCTACGTCTTAAATTAGGGTACTTACTCGTGAAATAAAGAGACCACTTTTGAATGGAGATTTATCACGATTCAAAAGGTGATACTTCGCCTTAAAATGTTCTATTTATTTTTGGAGTCAAAATGAGCTGTTTCTCCACGTAAATGGGCAAAATCGTTAAGGGGAAGTGGTACACGTCCGAGCTCGCGATATCCCTTCAAAAATTGGGCTTTTTATTTCCATGATATCTCAGTTTGTATGCGGCGTAGACGAACAATTTTTTTTTAAATTAAAGCCCATTTACGTAGAGAAGCAGCACATTTGGACCCCAAAAATAAATTGAAAATTTGAATACTTTTTTCTTTCGAGATTCATCGCGTTTGCGGCCGGACAGAATTAAATTCGACCACAAATTCAACATCCGTGAGTTCAGCCTAATCGGAGACCCTTTTCTCTCAACATTCCGAAAATTGCAAAAATTTTAACAAAATGGTAACGCGCTTGCCTGCAGCGCGCAAAAAGGTTCAAGAAATTTAAAAATATGTATTCGCGCGCGTACAATGTTTCTAGTTTCAAATTGGTCCCAGATGGAATTTCAAAACAAGCCAGATCCTTCGAGTCCTTCACGGGTCGAAAGTCTCTATTTAGGAGTGACCCCCAATTGAAACAAAACATATCGACGTATATCAGACATTCTCATTCTCCAAAACCGTTCACCCGCGATGTCTGACCTCGTGAATCCGTCTCTATTTACACTCTCAAGCTTTACTTACTTTACGGGCTGATAATCCATTCTGAAAATTATTCACAATGTAATCTCAACATACAGCACCTGCGTTTATTCCCGACGAGATACTTTCGAAAACTGTAACATTGCCGGGCGAACTGAAATAAACTGGCGCGAAACTGGGTTCTCGATTGTTTTATATGGTCCCCACTAGACAGACGGGGATAGGTAGTCTCATGTCTGGTGAAATGCGAAGTCTTCTTATGGTTGTCTGGAGAAGATGGTGGTCTACCTTAGTTCCAAAAAGTGGGGCCTGATTCCAAGAACCCACCCCAAAATTGTGTATCAGACTTAACCCCACAGTTTTCTGTCACTTCTTCATAGTTCAGTCCTCGTGCCAAAGTCGTATCGGTCTTCCAATAAGAGATAATTTGATATTCAAAGAAAAACGTATTTTTTTTTTAGATAAATGATCGGATGTTCATTTCATTATAAAGAGACAGGTACGCCGTTAATGATGGAAAAAATGAATTAAAAGCAAAAAAACCTTTCTCTATTTCAGTATCGTAATGAGTTCATTACAGTACTATAAACAGTGCTGTAATGAATTCATTACAGCATCGTTTTCAGTTACATTTTTCGTTTTGTGGTTGTCAGCAATGAATTCCGATCCTTTTAAATTTCAGCAGACGTCAATTTTGAAATGTCAATTTTCGTATTTTCTAACATTCACACCAACTGCCAAGATACAATTTGAAAGTCACTAGGACCTATAATTTGAATTTTTTCATTGAATTTCACAAAATTTGGGTGAAATAGAGAAAATATCGTCTAATACTCGTTGCAGAATGCAATTCCAATACTCATGCGTTCGAAAACGAGCGACGAAGGAGCATTCGTATTGGAATAGGAGCCCATTCTGCAACTAGTTTTAGAATATACTATTAACTATCAACTCATAACCTTATTGAACTAAGCAGATTGAGTTCCTCAATTAAATAGGTACTAGATTATTTACACAAGTAAATCGGGCGACAAGCTTTTATGATCGAATAAATTGTGTATAATGAGGTTGTGAGTTGCTAGTTAAAATTTTATTTAAATCTTTTTAGAGCATTCAAATAAAAGCTTTTCTTGAAAGGTTTTTTGCTTTTAATTTATTTCGAGTTACTCTCAACAGAAATAGGTACACCACAAATGAATATTCCGCCATCTTGGATGGTCCGCCATATTGGATATAGAGTAACGTCCCACAGCTTATCCTGTATTGTATTGTAATCCAAATTAGACTTGTATACAAAATTTCAGCTCAATCGGTTGAAGATATCTGTCTCGAAATTGAGTAGCAAGATTCCACCCGAACAAACATATAAGTACATTACATACATACATTCATTGCTAGTTAAATAATAGTTATTTATGATATGAGTGTTAAAAGTGACGTTTTATTTTGTGAGTGAAAAAGTTTGTGAAATGAGCGGAGCGAATTGAACAATTTCACGAACAAAATAAAATCACTTTTAACACAAATACCATACAATGTTTTTTGTACAACTGCCCTATTTTGATAATGAAATGGGCGAATTTGCAATGACAATAAACTTCAAAATGCATTTTTATATTCAAATAATCAAAAGGTTGTTGTGAATGGCAAACATTCCCAACGTTATGATTGCTAACAAATGAGAAAAGACGCTGTAATTTGAATTTCGTTCCTGTCCAATTTTCGTCTTGGGTTTTTAACTGCTTATGTTATGTTTGTTGAGAGTCCAATTATTAATAAAAGTGACGATTTGGTTGTTCCTGTGGATATTGAAGAGTCTGCAAGAAGAGCAAATCTGGAACTCCTATCTAACAAATCTGTTCAACAGTACGATATTGCATATAACAATTTCCTGGCCTGGTGTAATTTGAAAAATGTAGAAGGGAACTTCAGTGAACCTGTTTTTCTGGCATACTCAGAAGAAAAATCAAAAATATGGAGTTCATCAACATTGTGGAGCAAATTTTCAATGATAAAGTCAAGCGTCCTTATTAAAAATGGTGTGGATGTTAGGTAATGGCATATTTAAAACGGAGAAGTGAAGGATATCGTCCCAAAGAATCGAAAATTCTCACTCGTGAACAAGTTGAAAAGTTTATAAATGAGGCACCAGATGAGAACTACTTGATGGTTAAGGTTGCAACTATTTTCGGATTATTTGGAGACTGTCGGCGTGAAGAATTGTGTAATTTATCAGTGGTAGACATCGAAATAACAAATAAATCATTGGTTATAACAACTTCCAAACACACAAACGAAAGTCAGTCGTTCTTTCAGTATTATTGGGAAGTATGTTGACTCATAAGTACTTTGCACTGCGCCCTTCTGTCATCAATAGGAGAAGTCGCAAGGTGTTAAATCACAAGATGTCGGTGGCCAATTGTGATCACCTCTTCGAGAGATAACACAGTCCCGTAAAAGATCAAAGTTTTCGTTGCTCGTGTGGCACGTAGTGTCATCTTGTTGAAAGTAAACGTTGCCCAGATCAATACCATCCAATTCCGGCCATAAAAAATTCATGATAACGTTTGTGGAATGCCTAATTCCAAAAAACGACGAGGAATTGACAAACCTGGGTTTTATTCAACACTTTACGTTACAGCAGCAATATTCTCGGCTGTTCTTGAGCGACGTGCACGGGTTTTATTCTTCACATCACCAACTTGTCCTAACAGCTCAAATTTTTCCACCAATTTCTGTATTGCGGTGCTTCACGACGACTCAGAAATGTTCGAGTTTAATGAAGTGTCTCTGCCAAATTTTCACAATTTTTATAGTGAATATAAATAATTGCAATGCGCAATTGTTGAAGCGTGTATCGTTCCATTTTTATTAATGGCGTATCCAATGAAGAGTGTCAAGCAAAAATTTCACTTTGACTTTGACGATCATCCCCATATGGTGTGATTTCCAATGTAGCATGAGCTATGTGAGAGGTAGCGCCGTCCTGTTGAAACCACATGTCGTTTGGTGTTTTTCTTCTAATTCGACAGCTGTAGCTCCAGCGAAATGGTAGCTATTAACTGTCAAAGTCAAAGCCGTTGGTAACTAAAGGATGTCAATGCAGTTTTTGACACTAATGGGCCTGATGATGATTTTTGTTATCTTCTGAATATCCGGTACAAAGTCTGAAATGTTAACCATTCTCATCTAATTATAGTTTCCAGCGAACCAAACTATTCACTGCGTGCTATAGTAATTTATCCGCTAATGTGAATTGATTACGAGCTATTATTAAAGTTTGCAGATTATTGACTATCCCTGCTTGCCATAGCCTAAGGGCTCTTCTAACATTTATTACTGGTTCAGTTACAAGTTACAAGGATGAATACCTCGAGGAGTGAAATCATCTTAATGAAGGTATCAATTGAATGATGGAAATTGCAAAGAAAATTGATGGTGCGATGACGATGAGCATGGGATATCACTGGACCATTGAATTCATTAGAATCAATTTGTTTTTATATGGTTTCTGAGAATAGGAATACAATACATAATCATAAATGAAACCTCAATTACTCAGCCGGTGGATTCAATTGAACTCAATGTTAATCATCGGAAAGTACTAGATAAGTACCTATCAAAAGTGTAACTTTTTTTGGAGTTGAAATTAGAATTAAAACAATCTCATTTTAATTTCACTCTGGGAAACGTATTTTTTACCAGCTGTTCAAGTTGATGAAGACGTTTTTTGGTCTGATCAATTCGCTTTGAGTTATTCTGAATGTCTCAATTATAAAGCAGCATTTCTATGTGCACAATTGTTTCAAGGCATCTTCATGAGATTTCCTTGGAGATTGCAGTCAACACTGATTTATTCATGGCATATATTCTTGACTGGATGAATGAGAAATAAATCTTGTGCATTGACAATACAATATTTCACGAAGCGATTCAGAATTTAATAAAAATTGAATGAAAGCAATGCCGTGAAGTCACGATCTTATAGGCTTTCGTTTGTCCTCCTTGTAGGTAGATTCATATTCGCCAGTTCGTAAACAATTACTGAGCTATTGAAGAAAATTTTGAAATTACATAGTAGGAAAACAAATTTCGAAATTTTTCCAATTTTGCAACTCCCTGTATAATTTCAATGATCCACAAGATCATGAATAAAAATTTCCTATAGGTGAGATTTCAAGAGTGGACAAACGATTTGACTGGGTTTCAAGAATCCAACTGATTCCAAAATGAAATCACTCTAATATTAATGTTCGTGTTAAAATCAGGAAATCAGTTTGACCTTAAAGTTGTCAAACCGAAAGATGTTTGTTTTATTTGGGGCCTGAAAACATTCAGAAAAATGTGGAGGATCGTATTTCGTAGATGATAAATTGCTCATTCAAACATTCTACCATGTAATACTGTTCAGTTCAGGGATCTCCAAAACTATAGCAGCTAGAAAAAATCCGAATCTTAAAACAGATCCAGTTGAGTTATGAACGAATATTGGGAAATTGTTGAAATTGATCTTTAAGAAGCTTATTAATAACCTGTATTTGTAGAAAAATATTGTTAGCATGAATTATTATAATCTGAATCTCCAGATGCGCGAAATATATACTGCTCCACAAGAGTTAAAGATATCGTATTCAATCGTTTTTAAAAGTATCTTCGAGAAAATCGCTGTAAAATCATTTAAAACTCAATAACAACTTGAATCGATCCAATAAAAATCAGTATGAGACATTTCGTCAATCTGGTTGCCTTTTTTCTGACGTTTGGTTCTTTGCATATGCTTCATGAATGTTCTTATTTTGAAATGAAGTCAGTTTATCAACGGCTTCGATTTGAAACGAGTTTTCTGAAAATGCCAAGACGTAAATTAACAAACGCTGAGGCTAATATGGCTCTCGGAATGTTACAGGGTGGCCTAACTCAGGTTGTTGTAGCGAAAAGGCTCCAAGTCAGCCAAAGTGTGACATCTCGACTTTGGAATAGAATCAGGGAGACAGGTTCCGTGTTGGAAAGACCAAGGCTTGGTGGGCGACGAAAAACAACACCTGCTCAGGATCGTTTCATCACCGTTTCGGCGAGAAGAAACCCTACATCTACGTGTAGAATGCTACGGAATACTGTTCAAAATACAGATGGGGTCCAAGTTTCCATCGAAACCATCATACGACTTTTGAGAGAGGTGAATCTAGGTTCTAGACGTCCATTAAGAGGAGTTCCATTAACAAGTGACCATAAGCGTCAAAGACTGGAATGAGCAAGGCAACATATCAATTGGAACGATCAATGGCGTAGTGTCTTTTTCACTGATGAATCCAGATATGGACGAGGGGGTAGTGCTATGGTATGGGCCGGGATATGTTTCAACGGGCGCACAGATCTACACATTTGTCCTGGGAATATGACCGCCTTACACCATAGGAAGCATGTCATTGACAATGTTGTGCCAAATTTTCACGCTGCTATTGTCGAAACTTTTCAATTTCTAGGCTATAACGCTAGACCGCACCGTGCAGCCATATTTAAGAATGCGCGCGAGGAGCTTGGTATTTCACATTTACCAATACCTCCGCACTCACCAGATTTGAATTGCGTAGAACATGTATGGGATATGCTCCAAAGAAGATTAGATAATCATCAACCTACCCCAGAATCCTTAAATGATCTGAGAGAGCTTCTGCCACATTCATGGAACCGAATTCCTCAAGAAATGTTCAACAACCTCGTATGAAAAGAAGATGTCAAGCTGTTATTGATGCCCGTGGAGGCCATACATTGTATTGATAGTCTTAAAATGCTTGAATTCTCTGGGAATAAAATTTCGTTATTTTACTCGATTTTTCTTAACCACCCTGTATACGGTGCAGACCTACAGGCTAAAATTAATTTGCAACTTGAAATCATATTATTATGAATTTTCATAACAAAAATCTTATTTTAACCTTATTTTCTGCAATTTGAGTCAATATCCCAAACTCATGTGGAGCAGTTTATTTTGCTTCATTAGAATTTTAAATGTTCTGTTCTAGGAAACCCAGGGATTCCGACCAGGAATTGATCTTCAGAATTTTCAAGTTCATGGAAACTCTTTTGTCATATTTCAACATCCTTGCGAAGGTCGATTGTGGTCGCTGCTTCATTGACGGTCAACTGTATTGAGAGATGTTTTTTATAATTAATTCAAATCATACTTCCTCAATAATTCGGTTCTCAACCTTTCAAGATGCATCGGCATTTCAAGAAGCGTATTATGAAAGAAAAAAGTTCATTACTGATTCGCAATCATCAAGCAATAAAACCGCTAAATATCAATAAACCGGTATATTCAAGAACGATTTAAAAAGTCTTATTTTATGATTTTCAACACAGTATGTGTCTGTTTAAACGATAAAATGAAAATGCCGCTCCTTCTTTTGGTTCAATTAAAATGCTTGAATAAGTGGACTGTATTAACGCTCTCGTTGTTGGCAAAATAAATCAAAGCAAATAAAATTGATTTGGATCAAGTGGTTCATGATATTTGAGAGAATACAGATCTGAATTTTACGGAGTTGCTAAATATAAATTCTTCGTTTAGCGAATGTATTCGTTGCCAAGGACGGATAATAAAATGCAATAATATATTTGGCAAGTGATGATTCACTAATAAAACGTTGTACCTTTCGGAAAAACATTTCAGGAGCAAAGTACCGGTAATCTTACTCGAGAGATGTTTATTCAATGATAAGATTCCTAGACTTCATCGACCTGATCCAGCATCTTTCAAATCAGGATATTTCACACCTACTTGTGGTGCTCTATTTAATATTCGATTTGACAATACCACAAAAGAATAAATCCCTAGACAGAACGTCATTCTATGTTGAACTTAACATACTAACTGACAAACAAACTGTAACACCCAGGAGAATTTTTTTGAAAAACATAAAAAGTATAGCAAGGAGTAAATGATTAAATTTGGATAGAAAAATCGTGAAGGTTCTTCCATGTAAACAAATTTTACAGCAAACCAGCTGTTATCACAGTTACATGATAAAGTTACGAACATGGTCATATAAAAAAAGTATCAATAACAAAAACTCAAAAATAAATTTACAGAAAAAGTCCAAGAAATATTAAATTCATTAGAGGGCTATCTATTACAAAAATCAAAATATTCTTGCATATTGTAAGGTTCACAGTTAAGTATTATTTTATATACAGGATGGCCATTTGAAAACGAAACAGACGTGATTACAGACGAAATGAATTTTTTCGATAGAAATGCTCGGACAGGTCGATTTTTGTTTCGAGGGGGACAACTTAAGATGTAGGTTACGGACGCATAGCGCTTCAACCCTTGCTGCTACAACCCCCACCCCCAATTTTTGAATAGGGAAGATGGGGTGAGTGATACCTCAATTCAAAGGTATTTTTATACTGATTTCAGCACAGTAATTGTTTTTTCATTTTATGCATTAGTTGTCGAAATATTCTTAACTAAGTATTTGAAAATGAAGTGGTGTTTTCATGGCACTTGTAGTGTTTTTTTGTGAAAAATCGATATCTTGATTAAAGATTTCTATGTCAGTGGATTGGAGGAAAGAAGCCACAGTCATGGTTGTTTTGAAGCTCAAAATGTCGATTTTTCACAAAAAAACACTACAAGTGCCATGAAAACACCACTTCATTTTCAAATACTTAGTTAAGAATATTTCGAGAACTAATGCATAAAATGAAAAAACAATTACTGTGCTGAAATCAGTATAAAAATACCTTTCAAATGAGGTATCACTCACGCCATCTTCCCTATTCAAAAATTGGGGCTGAGTAGTAGCAAGGGTTGAAGCGCTATGCGTCCGTAACCTACATCTTAAGTTGTCCGCCTCGAAACAGAAATCTACCTGTCCGAGCATTTCTATGGAAAAAATTTCTTTCGTCTGTAATCTCGTCTGTTTCGTTTTCAAATGGCCACCCTGTATATGGTTATTGAATTCTTTATGTACTGATAGTTGATGTAAGGCTCTAGGTAAAGCATTATACAGGTTCGGAAATATAAGATGGAAACATAGCCAATTCAGTGTTGAACGAGTGGATGGATATTGTCTAGTAGTGGACCAGTAAAATAATCAAAACCCTCTGCGCGAATTGACTACGAATAAATGACTGACCTCACTTAATGGCATAGGAACTGCGAAGTTCTGCTGAAAGCCCGCCCCTTTCCAGTCTACTATGCCATAGGTTGAGGTCAGTCATTTATTCGTAGTCAATTCGCGCAGAGGGTTTTGATTATTTTACTGGTCCACTACTAGACAATATTCATCCACCCGTTCAACACTGAATTGGCTATGTTTCCAACTTATATTTCCGAACCTGTATAATTTTAATGCAGCATACTCAGGATGTTTTTCAGTTAGCGACAGGGAGTGTATCCAAAATTTAATCATTTACTCCTTCTCCATACTATTTTAGTTTTACAAAAAAAAAATTCAAACAGCTCTTTCTAGGTGTTGCAGTTTCTTTGTCAGTTAGTATAGATTTCTAGACTTCTAGACAGATAATGCGATGATCCAACCAGTCGTTTGTACAAGATGAACTTTAATCGAGACCAAACCCATGTTCGCCTTGAAAAAGGATCAATTTAAAATTCGTATTATATGTCACCATTACTCAAGTACGAACCATGTCAAATAAAAATACCGCACTTAAGTTCAGTTCAGACGAAGACGGCTTGTTTTTATACAAGGATGCGTGTCGGTTATTGCTGTACATTTCCATCTTTGGCCAGAAAATGAGTCTATATTTGGAGGTGATCGATTTTATTCGATGATATTGGCCATTGATATTCATCTTGGCTGTGAGTTTGATTTGGTACTGCTGCCATCATTCACTGTTAAGGGTGTGGACCGTGATTTATAACTTCAGAGTGATAATTTTTTGTGTTGTCATTTAACGGGATCAAATTATGTACAGAGTGGTCCACTGAGAAGGAGCCATCGTCGATATTTCCCATATTATAATAATTTGCAAAATGCACTAATATTTTTTAGATTCTGGAGTGAAAATAATACAATAATCTTGTGACTAGGAGTCTAACTTGGGCTAGGCCTGTTATGTGTATGAATGTAATTCGAATAACTCGAAATCACTAAAATTGTGAATCACAAGAAAAACTGAACTTTTCTAGATTCACGAAAGGAAACAGAAGAAATTTAAATTAGCGGTAGCAGATATTGTATTCACGATTAAGGCAATCAATGAACTGAATTGAAAAATGAAATGAAACAAAAACATACGCAACATATGCGCGTTCCACAACTGACGGTTTCTTCCAGCGCCCACACTACATATGGGATTTCCCTCATCGGAGAAATTGAATTAATTTCGAAAGGAATAAAAATGAAAAATTCAGAAAAGTTATCTGAACCGTTCACTTGGCGTGAACATGTCGTAAATTTAAAATGCCATGTACCATATTGAAATAAACTGCTCCACATGAGTTAGGAATATTGACTTAAATTGCAAAAAAATATAGTTGAAATAAGATTTCTGTGATGAAAATTCATATTAATATGATTTCAATTGCAAATTAATTTTAGCCTGTAGGTCTGCAGCGTATACAGGGTGGTTAAGAAAAATCGAGTAAAAAACGAAATTTTATTCCCAGAGAATTCAAGCATTTCAAGACTATCAATACAATTTATTGATCAATAACAGCTTGACATCTTTTTTGCATACTAAACACGAGGTTGTTGAACATTTCTTGAGGAATTTGGTTCCATAAACGGGGCAGAAGCTCTCTCAGATCATTTAAGGATTCTGGGGTAGGTTGATGATTATCTAATCTTCTTTGGAGCATATCCCATGCGTGTTCTATGCAATTCAAATCTGGTGAGTGCAGAGGTATTGGTAAATGTAGAATAGCGAGCTCCTCGCGCGCATTCTCAACTATGGCTGCACGGTGCGGTCTAGCGTTATCGTCTAGAAATTGAAAAGTTTCACCGATAGCAGCGTGAAAATTTGGCACAACATTGTCAATGACATGGTCCCTATAGTGTAGGGCGGTCATATTCATAGGACAAATGTGTAGATCTGTGTGCCCGTTGAAACATATCCCGGCCCATACCATAACACTACCCCCTCGGAATGGATGGACTTCTTTGACATAGCGACGATTACGGGGTATGCGTGGGATTGTCCATACCCTTATTCTTCGAGAATCTGAAAATCGTTCCAATTGATATGTTGCCTTGCCCATTCCAGTCTTTGACGCTTATGGTCACGTGTTAATGGAACTCCTCTTCATGGACGTCTAAAACCTAGATTCACCTCTCTCAAACGTCGTCTGATGGTTTCGATGGAAACTTGGACCCCATCTGCATTTTGAAGAGTATTCCGTAGCATTCTACACGTAGATGTAGGGTTTATTCTCGCCGAAACGGTGACGAAACTATCCTGAGCAGGTGTTGTTTTTCGTCGCCCACCAAGCCTTGGTCTTTCCAACACGGAACCTGTCTCCCTGAACCTATTCCAAAGTCGAGATATCACACTTTCTGACTTGGAGCCTTTCCGCTACAACAACCTGAGTTAGGCCAGCCTGTAGCATTCCGATAGCCCTATTAGCCTCAGCGTTTGTTAATTTACGTCTTGGCATTTTCAGAAAACTCGTTTCTAATCGAAGCCGTTGATAACCTGACTTCATTTCAAAATAAGAACTTTAATGAACCATATGCAAAGAACCAAACTTCAGAAAAAAGGCGACCAAATTGACGAAATGACTCATACTGATTTTTATTGGATCGATTCAAGTTGTTATTGAGTTTTGAATGATTTTACAGTGATTTTCTCGAAGATTATTACATACTTTTAAAAACGATTGAATACGATATCCCTAACTCTTGTGGAGCAGTATATTTCATCAGATTCCCCATATTTCACGTAGAAAAACTTCGATAAACTGTTACAAATTGATCGCAGTTTTTTTTACGTATAATCAAGGAAATGAACATCGTTCTGAATTGATTCTATTAAGCACAACAAAGGAATAAGCCGCCTTTCAATAGTCCTTGTTCGTAATGCAATACACGTTCAATCTGATACGTAAACATAATGTCTATTGTAGCGGTTGCAAACTTATAATTATTTTAATTGAAATGTTAAGCCATGGAACAACTATATCATCGATGCATTTAAACTATGTTCGAATCGAATGCTTCATTGCGAAGGAATTCAGATGACATTTTCGGGTAGGTACCAAGGAAAAGTCTATGGTACTTTCAAATATAGATTTCATGCATATTCCTGAATGTGGTTTTTTCGAGAAAATTTCTTCTAGCTCTCAAAAAATTACCCTATACAAGGTGACAAGAAAAACTTCGGACAAATTTTGCTGTGGTCTGGAACAAAAGGATTTCAGCGCAGCCAAATAATTTTCATTCTCTTGGTTTCTCTATACACTTTCCTGTACTAATATGTCAATTTTCAGTTTGATATGATTTCATTTCACAGAGTTTTAGAATGTCAAACAAACTAAGTGCGATTTTGAAACTGTTTCGTCAAGGTAAGCGTCAATGCGAAATTGTTCGTTTGCTCCATGTGCCTCGACAAACCGTGTCCGATGCAATTCGTCGTTTCAAGGAGATTGGCCATGATGGTCGTCGTCCAGGAAGTGGTAGAAAACGCACTGTCAATACACCTAGCAATCACAACATCGTCAAGAAGCGAGTCAATCGAAATCCGAGGGTTTCCATGAGGAAAATAGCCTGTGAGACCGGTATCAACCGCGAATCAGTCAAATTGCCAAAAAGGAGCTCAACCTCAAGCCATACAAGCTCCAAAAAGTTCAACTCCTCACGGAGGAAAACAAGCGCGTACGACTCCAAAGGTGCCGCCAACTCCTTCGTCTCGCCGCCGGTCAGCAATGGGAGCGAATTCTCTTCACAAACGAGAAGCTTTTCACCGTAGAACAATCTCACAACCACTAAAACGACAGAGTCTGGTCCGTAGAGGCTCCCGGTACATCGGCCATCGTCGAACACCGTCAAAATCCGCAATCCGTCATGGTCTGGGGCGGATTTTGCGGCAGTGGTAAAACTCCCTTAGTTTTCGTGGATCAAGGGGTCAAAATCAATCAAGAAGTCTACCGCTGCGACATCCGCGAGGCCGTAGTACTTCCGTGGGCCAAGCAGCACTTCGGCGATACGCATTGAACCTTTCAACAGGACTACGCTCCGGCTCACAGAGCGAAAATGACGCAAGAATGGTGTAAGACCCATTTTCCTTGTTTCATCTCATCTGCAGAATGGTCGCCCCACCGAATCTCAACCCAATGGACTACAGCGTGTGGTCGATTTTGGAGCACAGGGCTTGTGCTAAAAACACAAAAATTTGGAGTCGCTGAAGCAATCTCTGCGTCGGGAATGGAACCGATTAACGCCCGAGGAGCTGCGGCCCATTGCCGAAAATTTCAAGAAGCTTCTGAAGTTGTGTATCGCCGCCAAAGGAAGCCACTTCGAAACGGCTCAAATATATTATTAACAAATGTTCAAGCTATTATTATTTGTTGTTGTTTTGTTCAATTTCTTCTGTTCAATAAAGTTGAATGAAAAAGAGTTTGTCCGATGTTTTCTTGTCACATTGTATAAGTGATATGAAGGATGTAATGAAACAAACATTGATATACATATAGTTAACTTTATTTGTTCTCATAATAAAAAATCAGATCAATAAAATATAAAACACTGAGTTTTCTGCTTAAGTTTTCTTACTATATACAAGAATAATATCTTTCCGGAAGATCACAGGAACTCGACTTCTCAAACCGTCCTACCAAACCCTACATTTGCTCCTCGGATTCATCCTGGAACCGATCGGACACCCGAAGTCGCTCGCGAAATAATCCAAGTTACTTAAAGGCCCGTTCACCCTAAAGTTACCGGGCGAGTGATACCCAGTCAACACCCTCAGTTTCAACGCTTCCGGCCTGTATTTCGAACACCAAATGTTACCGGCAGATATCCAGAACATTTGCTGGGGGGTGTAATCCAGGCCAGGAAGTGTCACTTCCGGGTCGTTCCTCTTGGTCCACGACTGGTAGGCCAGGTACGATTCTTTGATTCCTCCGTTGTCCGCTATGTTCTCTCCCTGCGTGTTGATGCCGTTCAGCTAAAAAAATCATACGGGGATTCTTGAGTCGGTCGGCTTGGACACGTTTAAGTCGGCAAATAAGTACAGTTTGGTGATTCTTAAGCTAGGAGCCTCTACTTAGTCCATTCACCGGAAGTGATCACATTGTTATTGGGAATTTAGGAAAGAATTTTAAGTGCCTCAACAATAAACAAGTCATAACGAAGGAACAAACAAAGACACAATTTAAAATGAATAGTTTATAAAAGAAGTGACTGGGATTCAAGTACAGAACCATTAATGATTCAGCCACTGTTTTAAGTGGTAGAGAAAGTGATATTTGAAGAGAAAAATCGCGATGGGTTTGAGACACTTGAGATTCTTTGATATTTGTACAAGTTGTTGAAGTTTCCAGCAATGGTACTTCAGATCGAATCCATCTATGATAGGTTAAATGTTACAATAATGAAAGTTCGTATTTACAGAGTAAGAGGTCTAGATGCAACCTTCAAGTACATTAAGATCTGTGAAATATGTTAAATCGATGTTCTGGTGGAAATGTTCGTGCTGAAGGGTCGTTAGGTTAAAAGAGACAATCTGCAGCCTTCCCAGGATCTTAAACAAGATTTTTAATGCCACAGCGACCTGGGATCATCACCAGACTTTGCATTTGTGCACAGGGTTCATGGTGGACCCTAGTTTACAGTTAAAATCCTTGGCGAAGTACTGCATGTTGCTCATGGGGCCTACGACCCTGAATCTGTCGGGCGCATGCTCGTCAGTGACCACTATCTGTCTGAGGTCCTCTTTGCGGTACTTGGAGCACCAAATGTGAGCCGCGGAGACCCAGAACATCTGGCGTCCGTTTAGGTTGATGCCGGGCAGATGGGGTTCTTGCCCGTTGCGCTTCATCCAGCTCTCGTAGGCCACGTAGGCCTCTTTGAGACCGCCGCAATCGGCGATGTTCTCGCCCTGGGTGTTGATGCCGTTGAGCTGCAAGAGAGGAATGCCAGCCTCCGTTAGTAAGGCCTACCAAAACCAGGCGGGGAGGGGGAACTTACTGAATGAACTGAAGGAGTTATGCTGGCGTCACACTGCCAAGAATTCATTCAAATACTAGCTCTAACTCTGTCTGGACCAACTAACATGGTAGGATCAATCCGAGAATTTCTGAGCTGGACTACTCGACGAGCAAGGAGAATTGCTGACAGTAGGGTGCCGAAGGCAGAAGCAAAGGACATAATCAAATCCAGTAACTATTTTAAAACATATTGGTTCACTAAGGAAATCCACTGGAACATGAAGGAGTGTTTTGATCACTTATCGCTTTTGTTGAGGATGACAATTGGACCCTTTTTGTAGACACATCTGTTTTTGTCTGTGTTTGCTAAAGTACACCATAACAATCACCATCACCAGCAACAGTAGGGTACGATCAATTCAATTGTAGAGAGAGCTCTAGGTACTTATACATACAGGGTGGCCATTTGAAAACGAAACAGACGAGATTACTGACGAAATAAATTTTTTCGATAGAAATGCTCGGACAGGTCGATTTCTGTTTCGAGGGGGACAACTTAAGATGTAGGTTACGGACGCATAGCGCTTCAACCCTTGCTACTACAACCCTCACCCCCAATTTTTGAATAGGGAAGATGGGGTGAGTGATCCTCATTTGAAAGGTATTTTTATACTGATTTCAGCACAGTAATTGTTTTTTCATTTTATGCATTAGTTCTCGAAATATTCTTAACTAAGTATTTGAAAATGAAGTGGTGTTTTCATGGCACTTGTAGTGTTTTTTTGTGAAAAATCGACATCTTGATTAAAGATTTCTATGTCAGTGGATTGGAGGAAGAAAGCCACAGTCATGGTTGTTTTGAAGCTCAAAATGTGGATTTTTCACAAAAAACACTACAAGTGCCATGAAAACACCACTTCATTTTCAAATACTTAGTTAAGAATATTCCGAGAACTAATGCATAAAATGAAAAAACAATCACTGTGCTGAAATCAGTATAAAAATACCTTTGAATTGAAGTATCACTAACCCCATCTTCCCTATTCAAAATTTGGGGGTGGGGGTTGTAGCAGCAAGGATTGAAGCGCTATGCGTCCGTAACCTACATCTTAAGTTGTCCCCCTCGAAACAGAAATCGACCTGTCCGAGCATTTCTATCGAAAAAATTTATTTCGTCTGTAATCTCGTCTGTTTCGTTTTCAAATGGCCACCCTGTATATCAGCCCTAATATCTGACAGTCTTCTTGGGACAGTTGTGACTCTCAAATGGAACAACTCGAGACCAAAGGAGTACAGACCATTGGAAATCATTACTAAGGCCATTGGTGAACTCATATAAAGACATCTTACAGGTCTATGGACTTACATAAATACACTGTGCAAAAAAATTAACGCACATTCTGAAAATCTCAATTTTAATGAAAGTTAACTCTACATTGACTTTATAACTTATTTTTTATGTTCTCACGGGAAGGTTTTGAACGAAACAAGACACATTAAATGGAAGAAAAATTCAGGATTTCACCGAATCTTATGTCAAAGAAGAGAAATGAACAATTTTCAAAATACTGAAAAGCTGATAAGTGATTTAATACTTGGTATTTCCACCCCTTGCGTTAATTACAGCTCGGCAACGACGGTTCATACTCAAAATGAGTGATCTTAAAATGTTCTGATCTAATCCTTCCCAGATTTCTCCGAGTTGGATTCCTGAGTCATTAAGAGTAGCTGGATGATTTTCTGAACTTCTCAGCCTTCTATTGAGGTTGTCCCAAACCTGCTCAATCGGATTGAGATCTGGACTTCTTGCTGGCCATTCCATTCGAGAGACTTCAACCTCTTCAAGGTACTCCTGAACGATGCGCGCACGATGGGGTCTGGCATTAATGTCCATAAAAATGAAATTTTCACCAATGTATGGGGCAAATGGCACTACATGCTCTTCAAGAATGTTCCTTAAATACTTATCAGCATTCATAGCTCCATTATCAACGACCACTAGGTCTGTGCGAGCAGTCAAAGATATTCCACCCCATACCATAATCGATCCTCCCCCGAAAACAGTAGTATTCAGGAAATTGCACTGAGCATATCTTTCATGTGGACGTCTGTATACAAAGGAACGTCGATCACAATGGTAGAGGTAGAATCTAGACTCATCTGTGAAGAGAACTCTTTCCCAATCGGCCTCCTCCCAATGGATATGCTCTCTCGCAAAATCCAAACGCGCCCTTCGATGGGCTAGGGTAAGAGCTGGGCCTCTTGCCGCGACACGAGGCCTTAAATCATATTCTCTGAGGCGATTTCTTATTGTCTGAGTGCTAATTTGCTCAAGATGATTTTGAAGGAGGCGAGCGGTTGCAAACCGTTGTCTCAACGAAGAAACTCTCAAGTAACGTTCTTGAATGGCAGTTGTTACCCGTGGTCTACCCTGTCCTAGTCTTCGGACATTCATACATGTCTCCCTGAATAGCTGCATTATTCTGGACACACTTGTATGGGAAACTCCAAACCTTTCTGCAATTCTTGTGTATGTCCACCCTTCTTCTCGCAAAACTACCGCTTGGGCACATTCCTCTTGGGTCAAATTGCGTGTTTCGCGTTGCATAGCGATCGAGTGTAGAAAATCAAACGAAAGAAATTGATCGAGAACAACTGATTTTAGAATGGAGCCAATACATTCAAAATGTGATAATATCATCTTTTTTTATTCCTGCTGGGAGAAAACATCTGTATTGAAGAAAAACGTTGAAAGTGGATAACATATGCATGCATAATTCTGATAAAAATAATTATCATTGAGAACACCTTCAGTTGTAGAATAAATTTGAGATTTCCATAATATGCGTTATTTTTTGCGCAGTGTATTTGGAGAAACTTAAGGAGTGCCAAAGACATATTTGGTTCACTTCCTCAGGATGGTATTCATAGAATATCTTGAAACTGTGAGAATGGTGATTGGGTGATTCCATTTGATTTGTTTCGATGTCCTTGACATTTGAGCCAGAGCTAGGTTTTGGGTAGATTCAATGTGAAAAAGTTTGAGGAATCAGAGAATACCCTTCAACAAAATGCTGAGTATATTCTCACTCTATTCCATAACCTAGGGTTATAATAGAATAGAGTATAGACATCTAATTATCCAGATTCACGCATGGATTTTTTTTGCGATGGTACTGAAGGATTCAGTCGAGGTAGGTCTAGAGAACAATGTTCATTCAGTAAGTTCAGCACATGATTAATAATATTTACAAACAGTTAGTCTGTTTCACATCAAACAAGGGAAGATGGCAAAAATCAACGAAGCAAAATACGAGTAAGCAATCCAAACGAAATTAAAAATGTATCTACGAATAATTGGACTTCAAAGACTATAAGAACTAAATAAAACTATACAGTACTTCGTCTACGTGTACAAAATTTGAGTTTGGAAAATGTGTATTATCGCCCAAAATGATCAATTTTGCTGTACATATTATTTACTGTTTTTTTAGATTGATATTGAAATTGGCTTCAGCATTCAGAAGGATTTAAGTTGAAAAGTAGCGAAAATGACCTGGTGTATAAGAGATTCCACCATTTCATCATTAAGCAAATGTGTTTCTCAGGTTTTCAATACCGTGAAATGAATTGAATCACCTTAAATTTCCCCTAAAGCACTGGCTTTTACAGTCGAAGTGTTTTAAAAGTGGCAACCAACAACTAGTGAGTTCTGAAAAGCTGCATGCTTACCCAAAAGGTAGAATACTACAGTACAAAAATACTCGCTACTTTTAAGTACCCAAACAAAAACAACGCTGAAGAAGTCCACAAACAACCAACCTGGTTGGAAACCTAGAGTGTGGGTGACGATATTGTTCATCTGTCTTGTAGTCAATGTCCCAGATGGATAACTATGTTGTACAACAGACGAACAACCTCGTTGCCAACAAAGTTGGTAATTCGTGGGCCCCTTCAGTATCAACACTCCACTGCATGCTCAAGCTCCACTCAAAAAACACATAAACCTACCTGGTTCTCTCGAAGATCCCAGCAACAGACAAACGTATCTACACGACCTATCCATCTACTACATCGTAAACCTAAATACCTAATATGTACACATAAATCCCCCAGAAAGAACATTAAAAATTAACTTAAACCTACAAGAGATCGATACCAAAATCGAACCATCAACTTACATTGCGACCAATCTCAGGAACTGTGTAATTTCCGTATTGATCTATGATGCACTGGGCCTTTTCTATGAACGCCTTTTGGGTCGAAGGAGCCCACCAGTCTACCAGATTTCCATTCTTGTCGAATTGTCTACCTTGGTCATCGAATCCGTGTGTGATTTCGTGTCCAATGACGAATCCTATGGCTCCGTAGTTCATGTATCTAGGCCTATCGGCATTGAAGAATACTCCCTGAAGAATACCTGCTGGGAATTCTGAAACAGGGGGGGTCCATGACAAACTGAATAAATTTTCATTGAAGTAATCTACTTACGAATGCTGTTCTCAATTGATGAATAGAACGCGTTTACGATAGCTGGTCTTCCGTGGGTAATCCAGTCAGTTTTGTTCACTGGCTGCCTCAGTCTTTTGAAGGAGAATTGAGTACCGAAGAGAGTGAGGTTCAAGACTGATCCCATGTAGTTGTTTTCGTTCATTTCCAACTGCAACATTTCGTTATTGTCTAGGAGCTCCTCTAAAAATCTTCCTCATACTCACATTCTGATAGAATTCCTCCAATTTGCTGTCATCCATAAGTTCATCTGGGTAAGCTATATGAGTGGCCATCGACTTAGCTTTATCCAAAGCGTTCTTCCTCGTCTCATCGTCCATCCACTCCACTTCCTTCAAGATGATCTCGAATTCGGCCCTGATGTCACGCACCATCTCAAGAGCGTTCTGCCTGGCTTCTTCATTGAAGTATTTCCTCACATACAAAGCACCAGCAGCGGTTGACAAACTGAAAGTTGCAGAAAATTACAGTCTTCGAAAAGAGCATCATTCTGATGAAGGGCACATACCTGCCAGCAGATATGTCAACACACTCTTTCCATCTTGGTGCTCTCTCAGTTTTACCAGATACGACAGTGGTGTATTCCAATTGTCGTCTCCTCAGATCTTCTGTTAGGTAGGACACAGATGAAGCTGCAGCTCTCCACATGATGTAATTGGCTTGTACCCTTCAGAAAACATTACAATTATTAGATTTTCTGTCTCATTTTTAGTTTCAAAGCAAGCTGGAATCATATGAATTGTTTACTTACCTCTTGGGTGTGATGGCAAGAATTTTTTCCAGATCTGTGATGTAAGATGGAACACTGACCACAACAATCTCATCTTTAGTGATCACAGTGTCAGGTGCCAACAGTGTATTGATGTATTCCATCCAAGGGACACTTTGGAACCTCCTCTGCAATTCTTCTACTGTCATTGGATTATACAGAAGAGAAGCGTTTCGTCTCTTCTCACTTGGTAAAGAAATCTACGAAAATGTTCATGGTTTTAGGGTCTTTTCTGAAGAGTTGTGACTACTCACATTGGCTAGCTGAATTTCGAAGTTTAGTGATTCTTCTAACTCCTTGAGTGCTCTGGTTCTTTCGGCTCCAAAGAGGACTGAAATGTCTACCATGTAGTCAAAGTAGGCCTTGACTAGTTTATCGGAAAGGCCTCTGGTGAGGAACTCTCTTCTTAGGCCAAAAGAAGCCTGGTCCAACTGTAACAGAGATGGGGATTCTTAGAATTTATGACGGATCTCAGAGAGAAGCTGTTGGTTAAGTGTCCTCTATAGGTTGTTTCATGAGCGATGCTCTGAGCAGCTGTGGGAATTCATGCGAGCTTCTGCCAAGATCTATTTCCACTCTGGTTCATCTTTCTACTGAAGTCTTGAAGGCTGTAGAGGTCACAAGTGCCAGAAGAAAGGCTTCTAATGGTAAATCTCGAAATTGTCAGTTGAACTGATGATCTAGCTGTATCTAGGGACATAGCTGCTAGGAGCATACTACATAAAAGAATAGCTAGAAGAAACATAAGCCTTTTTTCCAGGATGTTCATTGGATATGACTAGGCAGTCAAACTGCCCTGTTCTGAATACAGTCCGGTTGAGGATGATGTTTTAGTGTCTTCAACTCTTGGTGAAGATAATGAAAGAGAGAAATCACTCCTCTTCTTAGTGGCGTAGGGCTACCCTCTCCTGAATTAGTAATAGTCAAGAAGAAATGAGGAAAAATCAAATGATTTATGTTGTTTCATGAGAAATGCTCTGAGCAGCTGAGGGAATTCATGCTAGCTCTCTTTCCACTCTGGCTCATCCTCCTACTAAAGTGTTGAAGGCTCCAAAAGTCACAATTTACCAGAAGGAAGACTTTTGATGGTAATTCTCGAAATTGTCAGTTGAACAGATGCTCTAGCAGCATCTAGGGACATAGCAGCTGGAGTATATTACATAAAAGAATAGCTAGAAGAAACACAAGCCTTTTTCCAGGATGCTCTAGACTTCTAGAGGCTGTAGAACGTTGGAAATGACTAGACAGTCAAACTGCCCTGTTCTGAATACAGACCAGAAGTTGAAGATGATGTTTTAGTGTCTTCAACTCTTGATGAAGATGATGAGAGAGAAATTACTGCCCTTCTTTGTGTAGTCTTAATAGAAATGGAGGAAACTTACGTCTATAATCCTCCTCGTCGAGTTCTTCAGGTCGATCCCCACGGAAAAATCGATGAGGTAATCAACGCTGTATCCATGTTTCCTAAATTTGTACACCGCCTTTTTCCAGTCAAAATCGCCGTCTCTCCACATGTCCCCCTCCAACACAGGCCAGCCTCCCAGATTCTTGAATATCTGGTGGATGGTGGTCAATCCTTCCTTTTCGATCAAGGTCTTGTTCATGCAAGCTCTGTACAGCTTCTTCGTGAGCTGGAAAGGTTTGGGCTCCTTGGGGTCGATAGGCTCTTCGATCATGGACCTGAGTTGCTCCTGCAGCAAATCACTTATGATGCTGAACGATGTCACGGAAGCTTTGTCGTCGGGGATATTGGTTTTCTTGAGGAAGTTGCCGCACGTGAATTGGTAGAAGTCGTCGCAGGGATCCACTGAGGGGTCCATGTATTCCAAGACCTTGGAGGCTGTGTGGATGCAACCTGGTGTCAGGCATACCTTTTGGTTGTTCACTGTTTCTCCGTTCTGAACAGTGTTTATTATGGAGGGCTGGGCTCCCAGCAATGGCTCGGCGTTGTAGGAACCTGTAAAGTTCAGAGCATAGAGTAGGTTGTGTAAAACAAGTACTAAGATATAAGATGTTGATTGAGTCTCAGTATAGGGGAAGTTTTGAGGATTTACAGAAAGTTGATAGTTTCTGTGTTGTGAGCAAAAACTTTTAAATTAAATTCTTTATATAGTGCTTTTGTTGTCCCAAGCAATTTCACTGAAAAAAGGGTACTCAGCTTCAGCATCTCAAGACACATCAAGAATGGAAGAGAAGGAATGGGGAAATGGTTTATACATCGACGTGGTGGAGGTGATTGACCCTCCACAGAGACTTTGCATCACTCTTCTCAATATACAAATAAATTATTGTCTTTAAAATTCAAATGATATGCATATCAAGTTTCGATTATCCAGTCACTGTGTTATTACTGCTGCTCAGTTTCTTGCAGACGTATCGAATGGGAAAGTTGTTAAGGGCAAGTGAAAGACTTGATTATAGTCAATTAATTGTTTATCCAAATCGCTGCTCTCACATGTTCAGAGAATGCCATCAGGCAAACCGATAAAATTTAGTGTGTAAATTCGCGAAGACTTTCTACACACTTCAGTCGATGGCTGTCTCTTTCTTCTGATTAAAAATGTGCGTTTAATCATGCGAAACATTTATTTAAATGAGATCGGTCCCTGATTGAAACGAAATATACTCGCCATACAAAATTTGGTATTCTTTCTTTTCATTTGATTATTATCAGTAGTATAAATATCCCTAGGACCTTGATAATAGACGAGATAATTTCATGACCATCGAAAGCTTGAGATATTGGTTATAAAATTATGAGGCATTTATCAATGTCCGAGGAATATTCGGAAGAAAATTTTTTGACAGAAAAAATGTATAACTCAACACAACAAAACATTTATTCATTTATTGAAAGTACAATTAGTGAAAGTGCAATTCGTAAAATTCAACTCAACATTAGATTCGTTGCTGTTCTCCTGTATAGAAGATCTATTTCCACGCATAATATTTATTATCTTGTTGTGGTGGTCTTGATCGAGGTTTAGGTATGGTTTGATAGAATTTTGATTGATTACACCACTTTTTGCTAATTGACTGACAGCTGTTGATCTATTTGAATGATTCGTTATCTTTTTGTCTTTGACATTCAAGCCAATTGCTTCGGCAGCATATTTAGTCCATTTATTTATGGTATTCCTTCCAACAGGTACATTATCGTACCATTTGTCGATTTCAGTTTTCCAATATCGATTTGGTTTCAAGAATAGTCGAGGTGAGGTAATATTTTCGCCTCGTTTTGATATTAGTTTATGAAAAAGACGTACAGGGCAGCTTCGTCTCTCACTATTGAAAACCAACCATTTACTACTTGTACAGCTTTTAGAACCACCACGTTTTACTGAATACCGGATTGTATTCAATGCGATTTGTTGGAGAACCATCGTTATTCTTCTCGATTTGAAAAAAATTCACCAAACAAGCAACTGCCTCTCCTCCTCACCACGCTAGTTCTACTGCAGCAATATGATAAAATTTACGCATAAGACCTTCAGGAGTATTTTCATCCCATAGCAATATTATTCTGTTAACTTCAGACAAATTTAACGAAACTGAACTGGATTTACGTTTACTTGGGTCTGCTTGCAATTTTTTCTGATTGCATCGCGGGCATCTCGGGCTGGTTTAAATATCATATTATTAAACGGGTCAATCATAATGTTGTAGTCCTTATAATACTTTTCTTGTAAGAGTTTGCTCGAAACATTCAACATTGTCTTTACCGTTGCTTCTTTGAATTCTGTTTCGTCTTTTTTTCTCATATTGACAGCCCAATCTTTGAGTATAAACGCCAATTCTTCCAAGCTTCTGCTTTCATTCAATTCGTATGATCGTTCGTAGCAAAATTCCATAAATATTCCCCAAATATATTTGTGGCTATTGGAAGTATTTCTGGAAATGCTTTCTTTGATAAGCTCATTTATATTTTAACATTACCAAAACGTGACATTTTGAAATTTGTTTGGAATGATGTTGCCATGGAACTATTATAGAATTTTATAGACTCTATCGTGTTATCATTGGGATTGAAAATTGCATTGGATGTAGTTTTCGATGTTATGTTGACATGATTGGCTGAAATGGTTCCATATGATACAAAATCATAAAATTGGATTTGTTGTTAGAACTGTCAAAAAATTTTCTGTGTAATTTATGAAATCCTAAAGAGGTTGTGTAGGGCCTGAATCAGGAGTTCTGTCGATGTGAGAGACGGCTGAAAGATGACACTAATAAACGTCTAATGCACTAACTTTGAAGTAGCGAAGACTATGAAAGAGTTTCAGCATGGTGTCCGAATTCATTGACTGTGGAGTACTTATACTTTGACGACTGGATGAACTAAGTTACTGAAATATAGCACTGATTAGAGATCTGATAATAACTTCTTCAGATATATTCTTTCTACTAGCCAAATTTGATTTGACGAAAACCTGAAGCCGAGGGTTTTTGCTTTGAGTACCAACCACTTGTTTGTACTTCTTCCTTTTCTCTCTTTAAGAAAATCGAATGGCAAACTAATTCAGAAACTGGATGCTCAGTCCCAAGAGACTTGTTTAACATTCAATAAAATTTATGGAATTCTTTCTTTAATTTCTTCAAATATTTACATACCTTCGAATTGTTATCCACATATTATTTCTTATTGTGACGTTCGCAAGCATTAACATTCTCATAAAAATTCTTGGTGACAAATGACCCGATAAAAATTTTTTGTTTTATTTGTTTTGGTTTCCAACACTGGAATTCCATTTTAAGTCAGTTTTGAAATATTGGGAACACTCATTGTATGCTTTCTGATACTGCAATCTTAAATCTCCGATTACCTTTGTTACTTACCGTTGATAGTCTGGCTGCTATTATATTTAGCATTGTTCAACAATACTGTTGCAAGCGCAACCAAAAGAGAAATTCCAACTAGAGCGACGATGACAGTGGTCAACGTCAAACATCGCTCCATTTTTGTCCTGCGATTCCACCATGTTGGCGACCTGAAAGCAATAGTCAAAATCAAAATAAACCTAACATTTTTCAACAATTTAAGTTTCATAGTGAACATGCCCAAATTAGTTACACGTAGTACGAACGGTTAGTTATCAGAGACTTCATAGACAGGTTGAATATACCGACCCTAAGTTAAGTTAGTTTTCAAGTTGACTCTTGTCGTTTTAACTATTTCAAATTATAGCACAATAAAATGAAATTTTCGATGAAAAAATTGCAAAGTGTAGATACAGAAATATTGTATTGCAGTAACGATAATTGGGCTATAAAAGCGTTCAACATCAACACCATCAGATATTTATTGTAGGATAACATAGGACCCAATAAAAATAGTTATTATATAATAAATTGTTCGCCGAATCGTTCCATCATAATTACAGGTACGTCATATTATAAAACATGACTTTTGTATACAACCAGGTGGATAAAACTGGTAAAGACGAACAACAAGATTTGAGGATGCTCAAAATGAAGCGGATGTGATGGTGTTTTCTTCATTTCGCGTGAAATTATTGATGAACATGGAAACGGTGATGTAGACAGGCAGCCTTGATGGAAAAATGATTGATTGATCAAAATTCTTTCTGGTAATCGTTTTTAATGATCGTTGGACTTTGTTCTACACTGCGCAAAAAAATTAACGCACATTCTGAAAATCTCAATTTTAATGAAAGTTAACTCTACATTGATTCTATAACTTATTTTTTATGTTCTCTTGGGAAGGTTTTGAACGAAACAAGACACATTAAATGGAAGAAAAATTCAGGATTTCACCGAATCTTATGTGAAAGAAGAGAAATGAACAAAATACTGAAATGCTGATAAGTGATTTAATACTTGGTATTTCCACCCCTTGCGTTAATTACATCTCGGCAACGACGGTTCATACTCAAAATGAGTGATCTCAAAATGTTCTGATCTAATCCTTCCCAGATTTCTCCGAGTTGGATTCCTAAGTCATTAAGAGTAGCTGGATGATTTTCTGAACTTCTCAGCCTTCTATTGAGGTTGTCCCAAACCTGCTCAATCGGATTGAGATCTGGACTTCTTGCTGGCCATTCCATTCGAGAGACTTCAACCTCTTCAAGGTACTCCTGAACGATGCGCGCACGATGGGGTCTGGCATTATCGTCCATAAAAATGAAAATTTCTCCAATGTATGGGGCAATTGGCACTACATGCTCTTCAACAATGTTCCTTATATTCTTATCAGCATTCATAGCTCCATTATCAACGACCACTAGGTCTGTGGGAGCAGTAGTATTAAGGAAATTTCACTGAGCATATCTTTCATGTGGACGTCTGTATACAAGGGAACGTCGATCACAATGGTAGAGGCAGAATCTAGACTCATCTGTGAAGAGAACTCTTTCCCAATCGGCCTCTTCCCAATGGATATGCTCTCTCGCAAAATCCAAACGCGCCCTTCGATGGGCTGGGGTAAGAGCTGGGCCTCTTGCCGCGACACGAGGCCTTAAATCATATTCTCTGAGGCGATTTCTTATTGTCTGAGTGCTAATTTGCACCTCATGAGTTTGCTCAAGCTGATTTTGAAGGAGGCGAGCGGTTGTAAACCGTTGTCCCAACGAAGAAACTCTCAAGTAACGTTCTTGAATGGCAGTTGTTACCCGTGGTCAACCCTGTCCTGGTCTTCGGACATTCATACCTGTATCCTTGAATCGCTGCAACATTCTGGAAACACTTGTATGGGAAACTCCAAATCTTTCTGCAATTCTTGTGTATATCCACCCTTCTTCTCGCAAAACTACCGCTTGGGCCCATTCCTCTTGGGTCAAATTGCGTGTTTCGCGTTGCATAGCGATCGAGTGTAGAAAATCAAACGAAAGAAAAACTATTGATCACTAGAATTGATCGAGAACAACTGATTTTAGAATGGAGCCAATACATTCAAAATCTGATAATATCATCTTTTTTTATTCCTGCTGGGAGAAAACATCTGTATTGAAGAAAAACGTTGAAAGTGGATAACATATGCATGCATAATTCTGATAAAAATAATTATCATTGAGAACACCTTCAGTTGTAGAATAAATTTGAGATTTCCATAATGTGCGTTAATTTTTTTGCGCAGTGTATAATAGGAGCTGAATATTTCGTAATTTTATTCGATTTTGGATATTCAAAAATGGTAGAACATTTATTTCTTGATAGAATGAATATATTCGATTTTGTTCCGCAAAAAATGGTATAAAGTATACCAGACAGAAGTCTTATGATTTTACCATTCAAATCTGCGAAGATAATAGGTACCTACGCTAATGTTCAACGTAAAACATGGAAGAGCAGAATGCATGACAATACCGGTTACGTAAACGAAAATTACAAAAGAACGGTTTTGATTTGAATACGGTTCATTACCCAGGTATTATTGCATTAAAGTTTTTTCGAAACATTATTGTGTTTGTAGAGGTATAGATTCGAAATTTATCAGAATATTAGAACTGACCTAATTCAATTTATTTTGCTTTTTGTATATTTCATGCACTGGTGGATCCAGGCAATTTTTCAGGGGGAGGCATACATTTTTTCAGTGGGGAGCCATTATAGGAGTTGAGACTTAAAATGAATTTTTTTTATCGAAAATATTAGGGATCGATTGATATATAATTGATTCATATAAAGGGTGTCTGCCTATTTTCGTGAAATGATGCTTATCAATATTTATTTATACAGGGTGATTCTTGAGGGGACCGTCGGATTTCAGAAGTTTACACTAGTCAAGGCAGTTTTGAAACAATGTTTGGTTTATGGTTGGGGGCCTTTATTCAGAGTCTACAGGGTGATTTGTCTGATTCGACCGATTTTTCTTTTATTCACAACTTTGGTATGGCTTGATCAATATTGATGACATTTTCAGAGTAGAACAATATGATTGTCTACTTTCAATAATTCCGAAACTTTTTCAAAAATACAGGGTTGGAATCAAGATGAGTTCAGATTAAATTTGCAGGTCGAAAACACACCCTGTACATTTCGTTTTCAAAAACTCGCTACCTGCTTCAGATTTTACCATAAGTTTACATAAATGAAGCGTTTTTATTGTTTTTGGCACACGTCTAGTTTTCCTAGAAAACATTTTTTAAGATTAACAATATCGTTATTTCGCTCCAAGACAGTGAGAATATTCTGAACTAGATAGTAAAGCTGTATCGTCCAATGATACAAAGCAAAATCAATCCCTCATTAAAAGGTCGATTGGAAATTCAATAAAAAGTTCGCGAAAATGTATTAAAAAAAGAGGAAATCATTACATTCTATGCAAATTTTGTGTTATAACTGTTAATCCTTAGTTTGCCTTTCATAATATGTTTCAAATGTTTATTCTGTATTAGTTGTTATACAGGGTGTCCCAGAAGTCCCGCACTTCCTTGAGGGGATCGAAAGTGAAAAATATTCTAAGCCCAAATATCCATGTTTGAAATTTTTTGATAACGTAGTTCATTAGTTATTAATTAATGAAATTGACCAATCAGGAGCGCGCTACAGAAGATTGAGTAAGCAGTGGGGACGCGGAAGTGAGACGCCAGTCTCGGTTTACTGCGTGAAAAGCCGGCAGCAGCTCTGGCGTCTCACTCTCGCGTCCCCAACTGCTTACTCATTCTTCTATAGCGCGCTCCTGATTGGTCACTTTCATTAATCAATTACTGATTAACTACTTCATCAAAAAATTTAAAACATGGATATTTGGGCTCAGAATATTTTTCACTTTCGATCTCCTCAAGGAAGGACTTCTGGGACACCCTGTAGATTTTTTGGTTTACGTAGGTACGTATAAAGATATATTCAGATTCAAATGCTTTTATACATCAGAATATGAGAGATTGAACATGAATTTCGAATTTGGAAAAACTACCCGGGAAGAGCTTAACTATCTAGTTCAGAATATATTCTCACCGCCTTTATCAACGGCTTCTATTTGAAACGAGTTTTCTGAAAATGCCAAGACGTAAATTAACAAACGCTGAGGCTAATAGGGCTATCGGAATGCTACAGGGTGGCCTAACTCAGGTTGTTGTAGCGGAAAGGCTCCAAGTCAACCCAAGTGTGATATCTCGACTTTGGAATAGGTTCAGGGAGACAGGTTCCGTTTTGGAAAGACCAAGGCTTGGTGGGCGACGAAAAACAACACCTGCTCAGGATCGTTTCATCACCGTTTCGGCGAGCAGAAACCCTTACATCTACGTGTAGAATGCTACAGAATACTCTTCAAAATTCAGATGGGGTCCAAGTTTCCATCGAAACCATCAGACGACGTTTGAGAGAGGTGAATCTAGGTTCTAGACGTCCATTAAGAGGAGATCCATTAACACGTGACCATAAGCGTCCAAGACTGGAATGGGCAAGACAACATATTAATTGGAACGACCAATGGCGTAGTGTCCTTTTCACTGATGAATCCAGATATGGACGATTTTCAGATTCTCGAAGAAAAAGGGTATGGACAATCCCACGCATACCCCGTAATCGTCGCTATGTCCAAGAAGTCCATCCATTCCGAGGGGGGTAGTGTTATGGTATGGGCCGGGATATGTTTCAACGGGCGCACAGATCTACACATTTGTCCTGGGAATATGACCGCCTTACACTATATAGGGAGCATGTCATTGACAATGTTGTGCCATTAATTTGCAACTTGAAATCATATTAATATGAATTTTCATCACAAAAATCTTATTTTAACTATATTTTTTTTGCAATTTAAGTCAATATCCCTAACTCACGTGGAGCAGTTTATTTACAGTATTATATCATATTTTTTTGACAAGGGAAAAGTAATAGCAACTTCCATATTTATTTTGGTTTATTTTGGTAGACATTTAAGTTTGTCTACTATTGTTTCTTGAATTTTTTGAGCTTTCGCCCATTCTATTCAATTTTTTTCACTTTTATTCAAGCCACATACTGGATTATACCCCAGCTTTTGTTAATAGTAGAAATGAACAAATAAAATTGCGTCAAAATCCAATTATTCGATACGTTTTGTATCGTAGCAAATTGAAATCTTGTATCATTCGATGAAAACCGGTTTTCCCAGAGTATCAGGCAATTTCCACCGTTGTTTTCCACCCTCCGTGGTGGAGGCTTCATAAGGCGCATATCAATGCAAATTAGGCAAACAAAATGGGCTGTAATCGGTAGGCAGAGCACGTACCCAGTGACTGCATTTACCAACAAAGATATGAGACATCATGTCTGTTTGCCTTAATTCTGACCGATAAAATCCGGCAATTTGATGGCGAGCACCCAAATTTCCACCGATAAATGGGGTGAGAAGAGAATGTACAGGGAGTCACACGAAGTGCGATCGTTGAAATAATTCTTGGAAGGAAATAAATTCACGACTATATTCCGTTCAAATATAAGGAGCTTTGTAAACAAACAGAATCGTCTGGTTTGCGCACAATAAAGCTCTTATTGGTCAAACTTTCATAACAACGCTCTCTTCGACCGCCCTAATGGACTGCCAGGATCGTACTCGGAACGGACCGTGGATGTACTGAATAGAAATGATTCAATAATATGGGTCAGCAATTCCCACATTAGAACTTTTTTCCTCAGAAACCCTAGTGCAAAATTTCTGTTATGATTTGCAACTGTCATAAACATTTTATATCCGACGTACCCTATTTTTTATTTTGTTTTGTTTTTATATTATTATCTACTGAATAATTTCTTTTTCGGATGCTCGAGATTGCGGCAAAGTAATTCCAGGAAACACCAGAGTTTTAGAGATTTGTGTCGGAATCTTGCAAGATTCCGACAAAGTAATTCCGGGAAACACCAGATTTGGGTCCTCTCCCTAATGGGTTAAAGCCATCTTGATTTGCATAAATATCGAAGTTTTCAATTGACAAGACTCGTAAAAGATCTCTGCTCAAATTTATAATGGACATTTACTGTTATATCTGAAATATATTTAGTTTCGGTCCAAAATTTTATATTATTTTGTACGAAACTCTTTGTCGGCTGTTCAAGATTCCGACAAGGCAATTCCGGGAAACACCAGATTTGGGTCCTCTCCCTAATGGTTTAAAGCCATCTTGATTTGCATAAATATCGAAGTTTTCAATCGACAAGTCTAGTTAAAATATCTAGAGCTACTGTGGAGGTCTAGCCCTTCAAAGTGTTTATAGATTTTGTTGTGAAAAGTGTATTGTGTTGGAAAATCTCTTGACAAAGTGTATATAATGTTTATAGAACAATGTCGAATTCGGAAACGGATACTGCATCTGAGGGTGATATGTGGGGACCACCAAAAGGTAGCCTTCTCTGCTGAAGAGAAAGGGATAATTTTGAACATTTTTCGAAACGAATTGGAAGAACATCCTGATTTATCGAAAAGAGAGAGTAGGAATTGTTTCAAAATCCTCAGGGGTGAGTGATTCAGCTGTATTCAGAATTCTTAGAGTATATAAAGAGAATAAAACATTGACGCCACCTAAGAGGAGAGCCCAGTCGTTAAAAATAATCGATTCGGTTGACGATTTCGATATGAACCTCATCTGAAGAATTGATTTTGATTTGAACACATGTATAATTGAAGACATTTCCATAAACTTGTTATGTTTAAATATATATTCACTTAGATGTGTTGTATGAATTGCTTTCGTATAATAATATCATTGTTCTCTTTAAACAATGATAATATTGATAATATTCAGTTAAATCTGAACGATTGTGTGAAATCTCCTCGATTCGACTCTGGAAGGAAAGTAACTTTACGAAGGCCCTCCTACCGATGCGCCAAACATGTTGTTATTGCTCCTTCTTACATTTGAACAGAGTATAGGATGACCCTTTGCAAATTTCTTGAGATTCGTTGCACTTTTTTTGGCAGGAAGTTGTTTTTCAACTTGATTTATGAACAAAATTCTGAAAACTGCTGAAACATAGTTTTCCATTGGAGATGGAGAATTGTCTTTCTTAGACTTCAGGTAATTAGAATTGGAAACAAAAGAAGCTATTATATCCTGGCAATTACGTGAGATCTATCGGGTGTTTTTTTTCAGAGTGATAGAGAGAACTTTAAATAGAAACAGAACAGATTTGGATTAAGATTGAATCCAAATTTGTTTTTATTCGAAAGATAATTTTCTCTATTTCAGTATCGTAATGTGTTCATAACAGTACTAAAAACAGTGCTGTAATGAATTCATTACAGCATCGTTTTCAGTAACATTTTTCGTTTTGTGGTTGTCAGCAATGACTTCCGATCCTTTTAAATTTCAGCAGACGATTTCAGCAATTTGAAAACGTTGTTTAAAAAAACACCCTATACAATCCAATGGCAAAAAAAGATATCCTCAATATAAATATTTACATAATAAAAGTGGTTGATATAATTATAAGAAAACATTTGCAATTCTTATCCCAGGTATCAGGTGAATTCCAGTCAACTTTTTTTGTCACTGGAAGTTCTTAGAACTTCTATATTCACGAATAAAACCCCAGTTTTGGTTTTTCCGGAGCACAAAATTCTCGAAACACAAATCCGGTCAATTACGATGATAACTACCTCAAAACGTGATCGAACAACATGAGTTACAACTGCGGAACTTGGAACTGAATATGTAGTAGTTTTTTACGTAGACATCGCTAGAAAATCCGTGCCTTCACTACCTCATTTTTAAAATAACCTTATCGTATTTGTTAACGCTCAATGGGTATTGTTCAAGTTCACGTATTAATTAAACAATGAGACTAAGCCAACGCAATGCGATTGAGAAATGACAAGAGAGTCTTGGTCTCAATTCTTGACCTACGTACTACTTTTTCCACATGTCGACAGCGAGAAAAAATTTGACCTGAAATTGTTGAAATTTTTCATTGCTACCTCATTTTGTCTAGATAATAAGAAAACACCCTGTAGAGCCGAGTTTCGGTTCTACCTTCTCTTGAAAATACTCGACACAAATCTAACAGAGTTTAATTTCTGTTGTGACCATTGAATGAAATATAGAAGTGACTATAATTACAAGCTGTTGTTGAAGATTTAAAATTTATTCCCAATGCGTATATTTTGGAGAAAACAATTTTATTTTCGATCACGAATGTCCTCAGGATCCTTATGCATCCTAGACATAAAAACATAAAATTATGTTGCACACTCGTGCATTAGAATGCAATTTTGATTGGGTATTTATGCTAAATTGGAGATGCATTTGAAGATTCCACTTGAATTAGAATAATTAATATCCTAGGTATTTCCAGGTCTTTAATTTCAGGCAATAAACGAGAAAATGATGATGTATGGAAAAAATATCGTTGATTATTATATTCCACTGTAGAAATTCGTACTCTCAAGGCTTGAACAAAGGCTACAGGATATTACCTCCAGGTCTAGGTCATTCCGATCATCTGAATCAATGTTTTCTTTTCCTAAAACTTTGTAGAGAATATTGCTGCATTTATTGAAAGGCTGAATGTGACTACAAATCTTAGATAATTAGTTAGGGCTACGGTTTTGTCCATTTCCCATTCATATCTTTGAATTTACTTCTTATGTAGCCTAGTATCATCCTAGCAGCTTACGTTCGAAGACAAACGGTTACTTTAACTTTAACAAATATCGGTTTTGTGCCAGTTCCACAAGGTTAATTGAACTCTCAAGTGTCAGTAATGGCTTAGGTATGAGCACATCTAACTCAATTCTACCCATACAAACCATGATGGGTCGAGCTTTGAATGCAAAATTCGAGAAGACATCTGATTTGGGACCAAGAGCTTCTGAAGTTCGATTTTTGAAAAAATAAAAAATCTAATAATCCCGGCATTATTTCAATAAAGTTATAGGGTGATTTTCTAAGAGCTAAAGGAAATTAGAAAGAAACACATGAAATTCAGAAAAATGCATGAAATGTTTGTTTGAATCGATAGTACGGTCTATATAGACTGCTCCACATGAGTTAGGGATATTGACTTAAATTGCAAATATAGTTAAAATAAGATTTTTGTGATGAAAATTCATATTGATAGGATTTCAAGTTGCAAATTAATTTTAGCCTGTAGGTCTGTAGGTTAAGAAAAATCGAGGGAAATATAGAAATTTCATTCCCAGATAATTCAAGCATTATAAGACTATCAATACAATGTATGGCCTCCACGGGCATCAATAACAGCTTGACATCTTCTTTGCATACTACACACGAGGTTGTTGAACATTTCTTGAGGAATTTGGTTCCATAAACGGGGCAGAAGCTCTCTCAGATCATTTAAGGATTCTGGGGTAGGTTGATGATTATCTTATCTTCTTTGGAGCATATCCCATGCATGTTCTATGCAATTCAAATCTGGTGAGTGCGGAGGTATTGGTAAATGTGGAATATCAAGCTCCTTGCGCGCATTCTCAAATATGGCTGCACGGTGCGTTCTAGCGTTATCGTCTAGAAATTGAAAAATTTCACCAATAGCAGCGTGAAAATTTGGCACAACATTGTCAATGACATGCTCCCTATAGTGTAAGGCGGTCTTGTTCCCAGGACAAATGTGTAGATCTGTGCGCCCGTTGAAACATATCCCGGCCCATACCATAACACTACCCCCTCGGAATGGATGGACTTATTGTCCATACCCTTATTCTTCGAGAATCTGAAAATCGTCCATATCTGGATTCATCAGTGAAAAGGACACTACGCCATTGATCGTTCCAATTGATATGTTGCCTTGCCCATTCCAGTCTTTGACGCTTATGGTCACGTGTTAATGGAACTCCTCTTAATGGACGTCTAGAACCTAGATTCACCTCTCTCAAAAGTCGTCTGATGGTTTCGATGGAAACTTGGACCCCATCTGCATTTTGGAGAGTATTCCGTAGCTTTCTACACGTAGATGTAGAGTTTCTTCTCGCCGAAACGGTGATGACACGATCCTGAGCAGGTGTTGTTTTTCGTCGCCCACCAAGCCTTGGTCTTTTCAACACGGAACCTGTCTCCCTGAGCCTATTCCAAAGTCGTGATATCACACTTTGGCTGACTTGGAGCCTTTCCGCTACAACAACCTGAGTTAGGCCACCCTGTAGCATTCCAATAGCCCTAGTAGCCTCAGCGTTTCTTAATTAACGTCTTGGCATTTTCAGAAAACTCGTTTCAAGTCGAAGCTGTTGATAAACTGACTTCATTTCAAAATGAGAACATTCATGGAGCATATGCATAGAACCAAACTTCAGAAAAAAGGTGACCAGATTGACGAAATGTCTCATACTGATTTTTATTGGATCGATTCAAGTTCTTATTGAGTTTTAATTGATTTCACAGCGATTTTCTCGAAGATAACATACTTTTAAAAACGATTGAATACGGTATCCCTAACTCTTGTGGAGCAGTATAGTTTAATGTTTGGAGATTATTCCATGCAAATGTTGCGCCTCAAATGGACAATCCTCTTAGCCCAATTTTGGCATTCCCTCTCAAAAATTTTTATCGGTATCTCACGAAGAAATGCTACACTGTTGTCTTCCAATACGTCAATCGAAGTAGGCTTATCAGTTATCAGTATAGACATGAGCCTTAACATAACCCCACAAAAAATAGTCTAAAGGCTTTAAATCGCACGATCTATGCGGCCAATTGACCGGTTCCAAAAGTGAAATAAACTATTCACCGTCGCCATATTGTTGTGCGACAATACCAACTACCCAGTGTTCCCAACGGAGAAATATTGAGTTTATCAGAAGTACTATCAGATTATTAGTATCATAGATTAAAGAATTATTATGATTAGTATGGTATGTGGTATGAGAGGTTATATAAAATTGGTGGTAAACTTTGGTTAAGTATTTTGTGATAAAATCCGGGAAATATGGGTAGATATCAGTATAGTGTAGGCCATGGTTGTTGTGTCAGTAATTGTTCGGCAAGAAATAGATCTAAAAATACAAAAACTGACACCAAAATATTTCCATTTAAACTTTCGCGGTCCCAAGAAATTAATGACTTTCGTTATTCGATGTTGAGAACCCTGGGTAGTTGGTATTGTCGCACAACAATATGGCGACGGTGAATATGGTCAATTGGTTTATTGTTTCGCGTGCTGTGTTGCAAACAGATGACATGCAAGTCAAGCTCTTCAAAATCAATCTTGAAACTTATCTGAAGGGAAAAAAATGAGATTCTATAATTAGTGAGGCCAGTGGGACCTACTTTAAATAGCGGATGCACCTCGTATATCGACGGAACACACAAACAAGGCTCGGAGATATGGAGGACAGGTTATCTAGGAAGTCGTTTGGCATCGTTCTAAAAGGAAACCTCTCAATTTACATATCGATATCCAGGTTGACTGACAATTAATTGATCGTGACAAGTGAGGAGCGACTAGTTTCATTTGTTTTAAGCCGCTGTCGAGTCGATCAATCGACCTAGATAGTGATGGGTCAACAAATAGAGAAAAATGACTTGCCGTCATAAGATCAAGTGATCCCTGACGAGAATTTGTACTGTTTGTCTGTTTATAGATCAATTAGCGATGTTTATAGTATGAGATATCGGCTTGTTGCTGTTTGGTTGATATTTTTTGCGGATTCTGATTCCGGTTAGAAATTTGGCGATGGAGAAAGTTTTGGAGGGTCTACGGTGGACAGATGAGGTCAAGAGCAAGAAAAAATGTTACAATATCTATTTGTGTAGGTTGATACGACGAATGGCAAGAGAATATTTTTCTATGAATTTCCTGGGTGATAACTAACTAACTATTGTTGAAGCGTGCATCTTGCCTTTATTTATTGTCAAACTATACTTAGAACAAATGATAGGGAGTGACATTTCTTCCGTTCCAAACCTGGCTGCCAAGATCCAAAAACATATCGCATCTATTAGGAAATTTAAATATTGCAATATCTCCTTCAAATTGTATCATCGAAATTTTGCGTGTACAGTATATATTTAGTCGATGATGAATGATATTGTAACAACCAACAATTTAAAAATAGAATCACTCAATCGAAACATATGAATTTGATTATTTCTCGATTTGTCAAAACACTGTTATTTGCTCTGCCAGATTGATGGTTTCTTAACCTCTGATCGAAAAGTAATACATGATTGATTTTCGGCTAGATCAGATACGAGTATGTTCGTCAATAAATCATAAATAAAACAAATTTGGGAGATAAAATCAGAAAGTTGATTTTTTGAATATGCAATAATGGATAAGTTGCGTCCAGATATTTCCGAACAGAATTGAAGAATAACTTCACAAGATGAAATAAAAAATGATTAGTGTGTAATTCATCAAGTGTGTTATGACCATTACCGCGAATTGAACACTATACTTTATCATCGACTTCTTCAGTAAAATTCGAATTAATCTGCATTTTCAAAATTGACAACAGTTGTCAAAAGCGATTTCTGTGGTCGAAAATCGAATCGATATCGAATCCCGTAGAAAACGTCAAAAATTCACGTTTTCCAAATGCAATTTTCGATATTCAGACATAAGAAAATGTAGAAATGGATGGCGAGAACGTTATCTTGATGTCTAAAATAGAGTTCCCCATTGACCCGACTTTTTTATTCATTTCGTAAGCTACATTTTTCCTATTTGTATTAGAGTGAGTTATAAGCGTGAGTTATTATCACCTCACACTATTGGTTTATAGAGACTATTACAGATCAAAATCAGTTGAATAATGGATACACAGGGTGGCCATTTGAAAACGAAACAGACGAGATTACAGACGAAATAAATTTTTTCGATAGAAATGCTTGGACAGGTCGATTTCTGTTTCGAGAGGGACAACTTAAGATGTAGGTTACGGACGCATAGCGCTTCAACCCTTGCTACTACAACCCTCACCCCCAATTTTTGAATAGGGAAGATGGGGTGAGTGATACCTCATTTGAAAGGTATTTTTATACTGATTTCAGCACAGTAATTGTTTTTTCATTTTATGCATTAGTTCTCAAAATATTCTTAACTTAGTATTTGAAAATGAAGTGGTGTTTTCATGGCACTTGTAGTGTTTTTTTGTGAAAAATCGACATTTTGAGCTTCAAAACAACCATGACTGTGGCTTCCTTCCTCCAATCCACTGACATAGAAATCTTTAATCAAGATGTCGATTTTTCACAAAAAAACACTACAAGTGCCATGAAAACACCACTTCATTTTCAAATACTTAGTTAAGAATATTTCGAGAACTAATGCATAAAATGAAAAACAATTACTGTGCTGAAATCAGTATAAAAATACCTTTGAATTGAGGTATCACTCACCCCATCTTCCCTATTCAAAAATTGGGGGTGGGGGTTGTAGTAGCAAGGGTTGAAGCGCTATGCGTCCGTAACCTACATCTTAAGTTGTCCCCCTCGAAACAGAAATCGACCTGTCCGAGCATTTCTATCGAAAAAATTTATTTCGTCTGTAATCTCGTCTGTTTCGTTTTCAAATGGCCACCAATTATTTTATGGGAGTAGATAAAGGTTTTATTATTTACAACTTGAAAGAGACTTCATGGTTGTATATCGTAGAAATCCCTATACCCAAATGGAGATTTCATAACAAAATGAAGGCTGATTTCAAATAGTTGAATAGGTATTGATGAAAGACGATAAGTGGCCAAAATGTATTCACCTACGTCAATAGATTAGCACCATTAGTTGATCGATTTGTGTTCCGAAATCATTATGTACCTATTTCCGTGCAAAATTCGCGAAGATGAATGTTTAAGGACTTAGGAACCCATGCATACATTCTTATATAAGTTTTCGCGTCTTTAATTGTGTGAATGAAAAGGTGCGAGTTTATGTTATGACTGTGGAATGTTTATGAACGTACTGTATGAGGTTTTCGACGTTTACATCTACCTGGATAACAACCAGAAACTGAACAAACGTATAGAGTGATATAACTTTAAATTGAAATGAAACAAATTTAAATTAATTGATTGAAGCCAATTTTTGTTATTGAAATATAATTTTATGACATTTATGTTTTGAAAATAATTTCCGACATATGTCAATCAGGACTAGCTCTGAAACTAATGTTACAGCGAAGGTATCGACCTACAGGTTTTTGGTTACAACAATAGTCGTGGTGGACTTATGCCGAAAATGATTTTTTGAACATGAATTAAATAAAATTATCTTTCAATTAGAAAAAAAAATTGATTCAGATTTAATTTAAATGTGTTTTATTTCGATTTAAAGTTCTATCACTGTAAAAAAACACCCGATATATGAGATTCTCAAGCTTTCGCAAAATACAGGGTGTACAACTGTACAAGGTCATTTTTGACGAATATGAATACTTCTGAAATAACAGTTTCTCACCTCATCTTAGAATTTTTCGGTGCTCAATGAATAGGTACCTACTCGTTTTTCCAAGAATTTTCATGAAAAGAATTAAACACAACTTTTTTGCGTGTCCACTGCGAAAAATAATTTAATCCAAAATTGAAAGTGACCTCAAGGTTGCTTCTAAAAAAATGTGAAGCATCTCATTCTCTGCATTATATTAAAAAATGAATGGGGCGTTACATTCCGAAAAAAATCAAGATATACAATTGTTTCAAGTTCAACATATTTATTTGGCAACCAATAACGGACATCCTGTGTATGACAGATTGATCTTTTTGTTGTGATGACCCTAAGAATCTTTCAGAATCCAAGGATTTTTGTTACGTCTTGTTTTTGCAACCCTTTGTTTGGTCTTAGGGGGCAGTATCACCTTTTGAATCGTGGTAAACCTCCATTCAAAAGTGGTCTCTTTATTTCACGAGTAAGTACCCTAATTCACGACGTAGAGACTTGATTTTTTTTTTAATTGAAGTTGAAGAACGTCCCGAGGGCAAATAGTTTTCTTTTTTTCGATTCAATTAGTTTTTCAATTAAAAAAAAACAGGGTAATCGTTAGATCTGGGGTTATTGAATATGTTTTTCGTTTTTCATGAGTACAAGCTATATTTTTGAAATAATCATCATGTAATTTATAGAAGATCAAATTGCCGAGGGCAAATAGTTGCGATTTTCTCCAAAAAATGATGAATAACCGTCGGAAAAAAATCATTAAGTGTAGTTTCCAAAACGCTGAAGTTCAACGTGTTTTTTTTTAATGAAAAACTAATTAAATCGAGAAAATCGCTACTATTTGCCCTCGGCAATTTAATCTTCTATAAACTACAAAAATTTTCATGATGATTATTTCAAGAATATAGCTTGTACTCATGAAAAACGAAAAACATATTCAATAACCCCAGATCTAACGATTACCCTGTTTTTTTTAATTGAAAAACTAATTAAATCGAAAAAAAAAACTGTTTGCCCTCGGGACGTTCTTCAACTTCAATTTAAAAAAAATCAAGTCTCTACGTCGTATATAAATTAGGGTACTTACTCGTGAAATAAAGAGACCACTTTTGAATGGAGATTTACCACGATTCAAAAGGTGATACTGTCCCTTAAAGCGGAGTGCTGTGAGCTCAATTTTTTTCAGTTTTATCTGAATAAAATCTGTACCTTCAGAACAATATTTCTAAGATTTTGCGTTAGGATAGAGATAGTGAAGGTTATTGGAAATACATGAAAATATACAGGACAATACCATTAAAAAATCACCCTATTGTTGAATATCTTTTTTTGGGGACCCCCTGTATATTGAAAACTAATTTCTCGAAATGCAGAATTAAAATTACAAGAAACCTGTTTTCGAACGAAATCCCTGAGATGCCTAGTTCAGCAGCTATGGAAGAAAAACGCACTATTGCAGCACCCTGTATAACCGTTAGGTTTTTTGAGCAGTGGGCCACTCTATAGCGATGTGTCTTATTCTCCGAATCAATTTTGATTAGAATATGAACTTCGTGATCTTTTTCCCGAAAGAAATCAAGGAATCATTGAATTAAACTTACTTGAGCATCATATCTTTCACAGCCGTCGTCATATTCTCGAACACGTAAAAAGACCGCTCTAAATTCTCACAAATTCATCTCGGCTACCGCACCGACGACCGATAATATCTGAATAAGGACACAGAATCACGGTTTGGAGCACCGGACCTGGATTGTGGGCATTTCTCGGGGATTTTCTCGGCGAGGAAAATTAACGCACTGAACGGTCAAGCTTCGGACTTCGGCGTTATCAAGCTGGGAACAGCGGGCTAACTGCAAAGGTGCGCTAATCAGAAATAATTAATTTAGCGTTCGTCTTTGAGCAATCCGCGATCGGTTCGACTGACGGGAATAGGTTATGAGGATACGGGGGCTGTACCATTGAAAAACGGTCTCATCAGAATCGGAAAAAGTAACTGACGAGCATAAAAGGTGTGGTAGGTCCAAGAATATGTAGAGCTCAAATAATTCAGAAATATCACAAAAGCTTAGCTCCCAACGAGTTCTAAATGCTTCTTTACTCGCCTACTTGATACCTAACATCTACTTCGAGGCTCTGAACCGGTATAGAATGTCCCAGTTGCCTCGAAACTGGAAAATATCGAGTAACGAAAAAGTTGTTCTGGAAATTTACCCTTGTAAGGCCCACTTTTGAGACCCTCCAGATTCAAAATTTCATAGTAGGTTTATAGAAGTATTTTTAGCTATGGTGTTTATGGGGCGTCTTACCCTTTGACATTTTCTACCCATAAAGTTGATATTTTCGAAACCAATTTCATGACGCTCAGAGATACTATGCACAATACTGATCATTAATATACAAAAACAAATTTTATAGGATCACGAAAGCGGGAGTTCTGACAGTTTGAAATTTCTGATTTAAAAAAAAATGCCATTTGACAGATGGAAATCTAAACTATGACAGATAGCGCCTTGAATTATTTTTGATTGAATTCAGCGTCCTCGAAAACCTATATTTTGATACCAAACTTGTCCATATAGGCCTTCATTGAGTAGAATTTTATTTGTTTCACTTCTTGCATCCGAATTTTTCATTCTAAAATACACTGCGCAAAAAAATTAACGCACATTATGGAAATCTCAAATTTATTCTACAACTGAAGGTGTTCTCAATGATAATTTTTTTTATCAGAATTATGCATGCATATGTTATCCACTTTCAACGTTTTTCTTCAATACAGATGTTTTCTCCCAGCAGGAATAAAAAAAGATGATAATATCAGATTTTGAATGTATTGGCTCCATTCCAAAATCAGTTGTTCTCGATCAATTCTAGTGATCAATAGTTTTTCTTTCGTTTGATTTTCTACACTCGATCGCTATGCAACGCGAAACACGCAATTTGACCCAAGGAGAATGTGCGCAAGCGGTAGTTTTGCGAGAAGGGTGTACATACACAAGAATTGCAGAAAGATTTGGAGTTTCCCATACAAGTGTGTCCAGAATGTTGCAGCGATTCAGGGAGACAGGTATGAATGTCCGAAGACCAGGACAGGGTAGACCACGGGTAACAACTGCCATTCAAGAACTTAACTTGAGAGTTTCTTCGTTGAGACAACGGTTTGCAACCGCTCGCCTCCTTCAAAATCAGCTTGAGCAAACTCATGAGGTGCAAATTAGCACTCAGACAATAAGAAATCGCCTCAGAGAATATGATTTAAGGCCTCGTGTCGCGGCACGAGGCCCAGCTCTTACCCCAGCCCATCGAAGGGCGCGTTTGGATTTTCCGAGAGAGCATATCCATTGGGAAGAGGCCGATTGGGAAAGAATTCTCTTCACAGATGAGTCTAGATTCTGCCTCTATCATTGTGATCGACGTTCCCTTGTATACAGACGTCCACATGAAAGATATGCTCAGTGCGATTTCCTGAATACTACTGGTTTCGGGGGAGGATCGATTATGGTATGGGGTGGAATATCTTTGACTGCTCGCACAGACCGAGTGGTCGTTGATAATGGAGCTATGGATGCTGATAAGTATATAAGGAACATTCTTGAAGAGCATGTAGTGCCATTTGCCCCATACATTGGTGAAAATTTCATTTTTATGGACGATAATGCCAGACCACATCGTGCGCGCATCGTTCAGGAGTACCTTGAAGTGGTTGAAGTCTCTCGAATGGAATGGCCAGCAAGAAGTCCAGATCTCAATCCGATTGAGCAGGTTTGGGACAACCTCAATAGAAGGCTGAGAAGTTCAGAAAATCATCCAGCTACTCTTAATGACTTAGGAATCCAACTCGGAGAAATCTGGGAAGGATTAGATCAGAACATTTTAAGATCACTCATTTTGAGTTTGAACCGTCGTTGCCGAGCTGTAATTAACGCAAGGGGTGGAAATACCCAGTATTTCATCACTTATCAGCATTTCAGTATTTTGAAAATTGTTCATTTCTGTTCTTTCACATAAGATTCGGTGAAATCCTGAATTTTTCTTCCATTTAATGTGTCTTGTTTCGTTCAAAACCTTCCCGAGAGAACATAAAAAATAAAGTATAAAGTCAATGTAGAGTTAACTTTCATTAAAATTGAGATTTTCAGAATGTGCGTTAATTTTTTTGCGCAGTGTATTTTCTCAAACTTCTGATCGACGTCTCTCTGTATGAGGACTCCCGACAATTTTTGAATCACCCTTGTACATCCGTAGGTGATAATATGCGAGAAAATTGCATCCATAATTGGAGGAATATGAATCCTTGTTGACGATTTATTTTCACACTTACTGAATCTTTTGCATCCAATAATTGAACTTGTACTTACGGATCAATGTTCGAGTCCGAGTGAATACTCCGACCTAATACAGATCAACAAGTTCGCCTCGAAAGAGTAAAAATAGGGCGGAATATTCGTAAATGTGCCAGAATCTTCATTTTGAGAAACGCAACTCATTCAATTTTCTAATTTTGTGTTGTCTTTGTCTCGTGCGTTCATTCCTACAAATCAATGTACCGCTCCGTATACAGGCTTCGTCGAATGTTGCATTGATACCTGGTTTACAAAGAAGTGTGTGGACAAAGACTGACTATTACTTAAATAGACTGTATTTGGATCTGACCGAGAATTTCCTGACTTCGAACTCCGATGAACTCGTGACCGAGACAAAACAACAATCACTGCAGGTGCTTCAGACAACTCTTGGATTTGCATTTTACTTTCCGTAATAGGATTCTATTAGAATTTTGATTTAATAATTATCTGATGTGTTCCAAGAACCGTGAAGGATAAAAAACTACGAATTTATGTTTAGGCAGTATTATATTTCAGTAATTCGATCATTGCTAAACAGAATAGGGTTTTCTATTGATTCATTATTGTTGGTTGATTTCTATCGGTTGATACATCACCAAATCATCACAGAATTTATCTTTAGATATTGCGGGAATATGTCACGAGCGCAAATTAGTCACTTTTACATGTCGAAGTCTGCTTTGTACTCTGAACCTAAAGTATGTCAAATAAAAACCGAAACATTGCTACTTTCAAGTATTCTTCTACCTGAAGCCTGAAATAAATTTTTTTTCATCTTAAAAGGTAATCGATCGATTCAAAATTGGACAATGAGCTGTAAAATAATCATACGAAATATCTTGAGGATTGTGGAATCGAAACAAATAAAATTATTGAAAAATTGAATATCTATGGATTAAAATTTGTCAGACAGAGATAAGAATTGTTATTTCCCTACACAATTTCCTCAATACGAGCTACCATATACAGGGTGTTTTTAAATTCATGCGAACAAATTCAGGAGGTGATAGCTCCAATGAAATTGAGATGAGTCTTTCCTATAACAAAATTTCCTCAGCCCACCCCTTTTCGAGATATCACCCTCAAAAGGTGGTGATTAAATTAATTTTTTTTTAAATTTCAGTGAAGCTAGAATATTCAATATCAAAACCTATTTTTCGAAACGAAGTTTAATGACATTTAATTATAAATCGAAATCCTTGTTTTATTCAAAACAATTTGTTATTCCAAGGTTTTTTTTCCCAAAGCAATATCTGAAGAGAAAAAATAAAAACTCAATTTCAGTCTCCACCTTTTAAGAGTGATATCTTGGAAAGGGGAAGGCTGAGGAAATTTTGCTGTAAAAAGACCTGTCTTAATTTCGTAAGAGCAGTCACCCCCTGAAATTTTTCGCATAAATTTAGAAACACCCTGTAGAAAAACAAAATCAAGTTCAATGAAATTATTACTTCTTCAGAATTCTTGCGATCATTACAAAACGTTCTGAGGTAAATAAACCATATTTTCATGGTTCTGTGACTCTAATAACAATTTCAAAAAATGGTCTACAGGGTGGTAATTTCTACATGGAAAGGTGAAATGGAATTATCAGGTCACGGTCCTGAAAATTCGTAATGAATCATTTAACTCCTTTAATGAAGCGTAATAACTTCTGAAGAAACCTCTTCATTTCGCACTACCATGCTAGAAATATGAGCGAAAGAAATTTCTGACGTCAGAATTAATGAATCCCCTATACATCTTGTATGAAAAGAAGGCAATATTTCAAAGTTCAAGCTTTTCCTCAATTGATTATCAGCAGGAAAAGCGCAAGAGAGATTCAGCCAAATAAAGAAAACGAAATATAAAAAAAATGAACTCCAACCAAAAATATTCCATTTGAAAAAGGTTGTCGAAAGAATAATAAACTCAAAAATACGAGTTTTTTCAAAATCAACATTCTGTGTCTTTGGAAGTGAGTGAGGACATTGGTATTATCCACCTTATAAGTTTGTTACACCTATTTTATGTCATTCTATATTGGAGCTTTTGAAAATTTTTCGATCCTTATGAAGCACAGATAAAGTTGATTTTTTTGATATTCGAAATCAGTTGGACCTACTTTAAAGTATACCTTTGAATGGACTTTAGAAGCCTGTAGCTTCGAAAACTGTGGAAATTTCATATTTTGATTGAAGTTGTCAATAGAAAATTGCTCTTAAAAAATGTATGGAAAAATGAGTTGATGGTTACAAACAGATTTATAAGGTAATCTAAGTTGAATTAAAATATCAGCATACATAATTTAAGATCAACATCCTGCATTTATATCAATTATAAAAATAACTAAAATAAGAACTGGATGCCATTACAAAATTTCTGGAAATACACGTGTACTCAGTAATTAGATCCACTTCGCTTTGATGGATTGTTCAATTATTTTCGTTTTATAAAAAATACATGAAAACATTGAAAATAAAATAAAAAATAATTGCCAAACTTACTTGATGACCGTATTCGATGTCATATTCATTTAAAAAAATCGTTTAAAACATATACGAAAAAGTCAAAACACAATCACAAAAACTCCGTCAAACATGCATTATTATTATCCTTAAACCGGTGAATATGTGTCCGTACGAGCGAGCGCGCGCGCGTCCACTTCTTGAGCACTGGGACGATTTCTACGTTTGTATTCGCGGCTCTCTTCTTGGATGCCTTCGACAGTGTGTTCACCGGATTCTGATGCTCTGCTCATTTAACACCCGATTCCGGCACCCTACCACCTTTCTGCCGGAGTTTAGTCCTGCCAAACGACGATTTGTTGGGCTTCATGGAGCACGCCACAGTATCGGTTTCGCGGCCACAAGGGCTAAGAATATGAAGCCTTCAAAATCTTTTCAAATCGCCTTTCTCAAGAGGAAATTATGGACAAACTTTCGTGTACCCTGGAAATTCCAGAATTTTACGTCTTTCCTATCTCCAAGTTATCCTGTTTATGGCCGAGCAGAACTACGGCCGTCGGCCGGACAGAATCGAATTTGAACATAGATTCTTCATCAGTGGGTCCAACCTAATCAGTTGAGACCGTTTTCGTATCGAAATTCCACAAATACACTCATTTGGGCAAAACTATAATGCCCTTGTCCCAGTAAGCTCGTAAAATTGTTTGATGGAGAGCAACATTTGAATCCTTCCAAGTCCTGTCATGATATTTCCATTGCTCGTAGGGAAAACGACATCGAATTGCGTAGTTTTGAACGCGATTTGAATGTTGATGGATTCCATGATGAGAAAAGTAAAAATGAATTCTTCCTAAAGGATATTATCGAGAGTTTTCCTATAAGAAGTGTTATTTTGAATAGCCCTCTATTTTGGTAGATGCCACTCTTAAAGCTGTCATTTTTCGACATTTCACAAGTAGAAACAAAGCCTAATTCTCAAAAAAACATTTTGAAGACAAGCTTTTATAACAACACTCATCCGCCATTTTGAAGCCGCCATCTTGAATTCCTCAATTTTGAAGAATCGTAATTTTCGACCCAGAAAACCCCCATATACAAATTTTGAATCTAATAGGATCATAATTACAAAACTCGTCCGCCATCTTGAATTTTGACAAAAGTAGCATCATTTTCGAACCCAAATACCCCCATATACTAATTTTGAATGGAATCGGATTATAATTACAAAACTCATTCGTCAATCTGGAGCCGCCATTTTGTTTTTTTCTATAAAAAATATTTCATGATGCATTGTCACCAGAATTAGGTAGACCTGCAAAATTTCAAATCAATCGGACGATTAGAAGTGTGTCATATTTAACTTGCAAGATTTGATTACAGACAGACAGACAAACAGACAGACAAATAGACAGACAAACAGATAGACAAACAGACAGACAAACAGACAGACAAACAGACACCGGGACAGGTGAAACTAAATAAAAGCTTATAAAAATGGCATTTTTCTTTGATTGTGAAAATAACACCTCATATTGAAAAACCTTAATTTCTAATTGACTATTCCACTCTTTTCATTTTTAGTGAGGAATTTTCCGTAGCAACGATCGTTTCATCTCCATAAAACTTTCAAATCGGCAAAACCAACAAGTTGGTTTTCCAGCGATAAAATTTTTGACGTTTCTCCAATTCACAGATAGCTTCGGAAATGAATATCATAGAGAAACAAACAACGTTTAGTTAATCTATGAATTCTTATTTGCGAAATAGCTCAATCCGTGTCAAATGTGACCATATTACTTAATGTTAGACATTTTCTCGGGAAATAGTCATGCCGAATACCACTCGAGATGAAATTTATCTCTTGTAATTAGTTGTAATATTCAAGTTTGTTGCTTTTCGGAAATTTCGCTCATGTCATTCGCGAAATTTCCGAGCAACAAACTTTCATATTACAATCGAGAAATTTGCCGGCAAAATTCCATCTCTAGTGGTATTACATCATATGAAAAAATGTTTCCTGAGAAATAAAAAGGTATAAAGCAATAGAATAGCCACCTAGATCACTAGATTCAACTCCCCTTGATTTCTTCCTCGGAACACCAGTGGATAATGTGGCAGAACTCAGCAGGAGTGAAATTGAAAAATGTTGTCGAATTTCAGTCGATACTTTAACGGTTGTTGACTTAGGAACTGAAGAATGGCTATCTCATTGTTTGGCAGTTGATGCTCGAACATTTCCTGTGCTTCTCGCGAAGATATCAAATATTTTTTCTGTGGAAAAGCAAGAAAAAAACTTAAACTGATGACATTTTGACACTAACAGTACAAATTCTTCAAATTCAAAATGAATATGCTATTTTTGACATTCTTGCAGATTGGACTCCTCCAGAAAACCACTACCATTTGGATTTCCGCACTTGACCTTGAATGTGACCTCGCACTAGCCTTGAAGGTGACCTTGAAATTTAAATTTGACTAGGTCAAAAAATATGGCTCAGATACAGTATATGTATAAACAAAGAGGAGGAATTTTTTGCTCAATTTTAAGGAAAAAAGTTTCTTAAACATTAGATCGCAAACGTTTTGTTTTCGGGGTATGGTGTTGAGGTTTAAGATTTTTCCTAGTTTTTGTCGTCTACTATCTGCATTTTACACGATATTTAACTGCAATTTGGCATAGACATTACAATCTAGAGTTTACACCATGAATTTCAGTTTTACATGTTTTTTGTAAGACTGTCCCCTGTTTTCCTCCAGAACTATTTTTTGGTGAGCCACTGCTATTTGGAAAAATTGTGAAAAGAAGCTTTGTTGTTATACAAAACTTTATGTCGTATCTGCTACCGATTTCGAAAAAAAAATCGAATGATTTTCAAGAAATCATTAGAAAAATCAAAATTGTCTTGAAAATCCAGGTTGTTTAGAAAATAAATCTAAACTGTTTAAGTCTGGGGATTTAGAGGGCCATGACTGACAACCTACTCGTCCAATCCACATGCTTTCATAGTTTTCGTTCAAATACTCTCGAAATGAAACGTTTATAGTCTAATGCCTATGGAACTTATGTTTCCTAAAATTATGGTACGAATTTCCCCTCTTCGTTTTAACCCACAATTCAGCAACGCCCTGTACATCTTAAGGAAATGTGCTATAAAAGATACCGTATTCAAGTTTGGACATTCAGTATTTGAATCTATATCCTTCATTCCTTCCACACAATGTCGAACTAGATATTTCCGAGAATTTCACTATCCAACTGTTATGAGGGTTATAAGTATGGGGTATCGAAATTTTCATGGTCTGATTTTATCGAATAAAGATAGAGTTCAAGTACTTCCATGAATTTTCACACGACCTGAAGGTCTGGCGTTCTTAATGACATAATTTTAGCGGTTTGCACATAAAGACAGTGACGAATGGTCCTTTAATGAAGTACGTTATGGAGTGATTATCAGAAATTCCGATCTATTTAAAATGAAACTTCGCATCGCGAATTGTCCCAAATTGTAGAACGCGAAAAGTTTTCGTTTCTATGGCTCCTCGTTCTGAGTGACACACAAGTGGGGAGTGTGCAAAAATGGAGTAACGATCACAAGTTTATCTACACCTTTCACAGATGTAATTCAGATATACAAAGTTGAATTTCAGAAAAGGGAACGTGTATTTCAGAATAGCAATATGTAATTCAGAAAACAGAGATTGAATTTCAGAATAGTTAATTCAATTTCAGAAAAACGAAATTGAAATTCAGATTAGAAAGTTGTAATTCAGAAAAACAAAGTTGTAATTCAGAATAGTAAATTGAAATTCAGAAATGGCAAATTCAATTTCAGAAAAGGAAAATTGTATTTCAGAAGTTATCAATTCAATTTCAGAACATGCAATTCAGAATAGTATAGAGCTCGATATCAAGTGATGCAACATAGGAATCTAGGACAATGTGGCATCGAACTTGTCTTAAGTATTTCGTATTTTCAAATTTGTTTTTTTCCTTTTTTAGTTTTTGACTGTATATACCTCCATTCTTCTCTTGGAAATAAAGTTATTGTTATTATATTTCTTACTTCTATGAAGGTATCTTAGTACTTTGAGAGTCGAAAATGACCTCAAGAATCATAATTAATATTTTTCGCCGCCCATTTTAAATGAAATCATGTCTCCATTGGAATAACATACATAATATTAGAGAAAGTGGAAAGCAATTGATTTACAATTTTTTTTTTCTGAATTACAATTTCGTTTTTCTGAATTAAAATTTTCCGTTTCTGAATTTCAAATCACCAATTCTGAATTACAATTTATATTTTCTGAAATTCAAATTACCGTTTCTGAATTACATATGACTATTCTGAAATTCAAATTACCCTTTCTGAATTACATATCACTATTCTGAAATTCAAATTACCGTTTCTGAATATCAACTTACTCTTCTGAATTACAATTTCTATTTTCTGAAATGCAATTTGCTTTTCTGAATTACATTTTACGTTTTCTGAATTACAATTGGAAAAGGTGTAGAATCAAGATGATATGCAAATATGTATCTTCGGAAAACATCAATATCCTTTATTTGAGATCAGCGGTTCACTATTCTTCTAAGGGCTCGACTTCTGAAAAAAACCTGGATTTGTATATAAACTGCTCCACATGAGGGATATTGACTTAAATTGCAAAAAAGTAGAGTTAAAATAAGATTTTTGTGATGAAATTTCATATTAATATGATTTCAAGTTGCAAATTAATTTTAGCCTGTAGGTCTGCAGCGAATACAGGGTGGTTAAGAAAAATCGAGAAAAATAACGAAATTTTATTCCCAGGGAATTCAAGCATTTTAAGACTACCAATACAATGTATGGTCTCCACGGGCATCAATATCAGCTTGATATCTTCTTTGCATACGAGGTTGTTGATCATTTCTTGAGGAATTTGGTTCCATTAACGGGGCAGAAGCTCTCTCAGATCATTTAAGGATTCTGGGGTTGGTTGATGATTATCTAATCTTCTTTGGAGCACATCCCATGCATGTTCTATGCAATTCAAATCTGGTGAGTTCGGAGGTATTGGTAAATGTGGAATACCAAGCTCCTCGCGCGCGTTCTCAACTATGCCTGCACGGTGCGGTCTAGCGTTATCGTCTAGAAATTGAAAAGTTTCACCAATAGCAGCGTGAAAATTTGGCGCAACATTGTCAATGATATGCTCCCTATAGTGTAAGGCGGTCATATTCCCAGGACAAATGTGTAGATCTGTGCGCCAGTTGAAACATATCCCGGCTCATACCATAACACTACTTCCTCGGAATGGATGGACTTCTTGGACATAGCGACGATTACGGGATATGCGTGGGATTGTCCATACCCTTTTTCTTCGAGAATCTGAAAATCGTCCATATCTGGATTCATCAGTGAAAAGGACACTACTTAATGATAGATTCAGGGGTCTTCTAGTCTTCCTCCAATTCCAGAGAATGAATAAGTATATGAATCTTGACTCAAACTACCATGGAAACCTGCCCATTATACGTTCAAGCCACAGCAAATATTTTATTTTCACTTTTTCGACAGCCGTAATGAAGACGAATTAATTAGCCATACTCATAATAATCTCCACCAAGACATTCCTCGGACACAGCCCCGAATGAAGAAGAAACTTCTCGGATTATAGGTCATTACCTCCGTTTTTCCTCAGGTGTATCATTAAGCTACCCAGTGGACTCTGCAAAAACGATCGGGAGTCGAGAACGACGAAGTGAATGGCACAACTCAGCGATTTCCAGTGAAAATTTTTTTCAAGTCCAAAACCAATGATTTCTAATTGCGGAATAGCGATCAATATGGTCGGTGCATTCGTGGTTAATGATACATGGAAAATTACGTCAACGGATACGACAATATTGTTGTTAGGCTGCAGTGTTTTGGATATTTTGTAATACTTCTTTGATACTCTTCAATTTGTGACAGAGAAGGATCCAAGAGCTACCAGAACTTCATCAAGGACAGTTCATGTTGATTGAGCTGGTGAAATGAGTTCCAAAAATAATTATGGATGAAATATACTAACTTACAAAGAAACGTCAACACCCAGAAGGAACTATTCAAATTTTAATTTTTTTTGGTGAAACGTAGATAATATAGCATCATAGGAAGTGGATAAAAACTCTCAGACGTATTAATGTTTTTATATCAAGTACAGTAGTGAAAGAAGACTCTCACCTCAACGGAATTAATCTTGAAATAGAGGGTGATGAGTAAAAAGGTGTTTTTTGGGTATTTTCGTGAGGTTCACAGTTTATTTCATGACTGAATCACCCTGTATTCTTTGAAGTCCATGATGATACGTTCTGAAAAAATCAAACAAACATCTCAAATCAACCCAAAAATACAAGGTGTCCACTTAACCTTCATTGTGAAAAGTATCTATACTAATGGATCACCCAGTATGAATTCTGGGTATTCCAGGTTTTTTCGATGTAACAACAACATATCTAGTGAAATAGTTCTTTTTGCGAATCTTCTCGCTCTGAAACTACCACATTTTATACTTTCAAAATCGGGCATGCATTCAATTATGGATAACCCTGTAGTCGTAACGATTTTCGGTCATATTCCTCTATATGGTTGCTCCCTGGGGATGGAATGAAATGTTTCTTGAGAAAAATTGAAGTTCATTTTATTCCGTTTCAAAATACGCGCGTGGTAAAAGTGGGTAATTCTCAACTTCAACGCCCTGTATCTCAAAAACTAGTCATCGGATTGAGTTGGGACCATGGACACTTTTGATCAGTGGGTCGAGTACTACATTATACCAAAATATTAGAACATTTGACGGAACGCCATTTGCCATAAGGATAGTGCGGGGTCCTTTGAACATTGCTTGCTATACAGGGTGATTCACAGTGGATGGCACATTAGACGTTTCTGGAGAACCAGACTTCAGATCGGTTTGAAAATTTAATGGAATGCATTATCGGACCTGTTCTACCCAACTAAAATATTTTTGTCAATGCGGTGTTGCCACTTCTATTAGAAAGTAGTAGCAACTTTGCTTTTCAAATGGAACACACGGTATATTATATTATTTTTGGAATCTCCAACAACTTCTCGACAACTTTTATTGACATTTCTCTATACCTATCTGTTGCCGTTTTCGGAATATAAATTAATTTCAATTTTTTTCACCGGAAAACATGACTTCTAAAAATGCTGATAACTTCGGGTTGAGAAACACTATGGCATTGAAATTTGGTTTGGAGTTAGGTGATACATAAATGCTTCCAACACTTCAGCCTGATTTACGTTACTTCAATACAGGGTGATAAAAAAATACAGTCTTTTCGGTTGCTTGAAAAAGTGACTGAAAGTTGTTTATTTCCAATGGAATGCCTTGTATATTAATGCAAATTCGGAAAACTGATGAAATTCGCTTTCATTCTATGCATATCATGCCTATACCTAACTAGTCAAATTTCGGACTTATGAGCATTTATTTGTCAAAATGTCCCTTCAGAATGGTATTTCCATTCAGTATTTGGTAGGCAGGCTATGATTACTACTTGATAGTACCTTGTGACATTCTCCTAATAAATAAAGACACCAAGAAACTTGGGAGTGAAACTATTTATATGCATTATTATTAAAAAGTAGAACAATCATGTCGAATACTTCAAAGTATGTTCGAATCGCTGGCTGTTCACTTCCAAGCATTTCAAAATGCGGGTGTTGACTGCTTTCGTCGTGGCAGATCGTATTTCTTTGAAATCCAAATCTTCAAATGCTTGGGCAATCCTTTCCAACAATTTGCAACTTCTGGAATGAAGAAAATGTCGAAATTCAAGCTTCTTGGTGCCTTTATTATTAGGAGAATGTCAAATAGTAATCATGGCCTGCCTACCAAATACCGAATGGAAATACCATTCTGAAGGGACATTTTGACAAATAAATGCTCATAAGTCCGAAATTTGACTAGTTAGGCATAGGCATGTGTACACAGAATGAAAGCAAATTTCATCAGTTTTCCGAATTTCAAATAATATACAGGGCGTTCCATTTGAAATAAACAACTTTCAGTCACTTTTTCAAGCAACCGAAAAGACTGTATTTTTTTATCACCCTGTACTGAAGTAACGTAAATCAGGCTGGAGTGTTGGAAGCATTTATGTATCACCTAACTCCAAACCGAATTTCAATGCCATAGTGTTTCTCAACCCGAAGTTATCAGCATTTTTAGAAGTCATGTTTTCTGGTGAAAAAATTTGAAATTAATTTATATTTCGAAAACGGCAACAGATAGGTATAGAGAAATGTCAATAAAAGTTGTCGAGAAGTTGTTGGAGATTCCAAAAATTATGTAATATACCGGGTGTTCCATTTGAAAAAGCAAAGTTGCTACTACTTTCTAATAGAAGTGGCAACACCGCTTTGACAAAAATATTTTAGTTGGGTAGAACAGGTCCGATAATGCATTCCATTACATTTTCAAACCGATCTGAAGTCTGGTTCTCCAGAAACGTCTAATGTGCCATCCACCGTGAATCACCCTGTATATCGATGTTTGAAAAAAAATTGAAAATTTAAAAAGCTCCTTCTGAATGTTGCAGTTTCTTTGTCAGTTAGTAGTTGCTTGCTACTTGAACTCTGAGATGGACAAAAAAAAATAATGATCATCGAAGATTTAATAATATTCATTATTCTTCAGTAATCTTGTCTTGTTGATATGTTATTACATGACACCAAAAGACGTTCATGATATTAGCTGAATTAAAAATGATCTTCAAGATCTTCCCAGATAAAAATACAAACCCGACTGAACTCTCAAACGATCTGTATGTTTTATTTTCCCAATGTTTATTATGCGAGTTAGTCACGATCGAGAAACGTATCATCGGAAATCATCGAAATCGTATTTGGCATATAACTGTCAATACGGAAGTTTGTACGATGCTGTTTCCGTTGTTAATCATTGAGCCTGAATCAAAATAGAATCTCTGGCAAAACTGCAAGTCCGTGACAAAAGGCTGAATGGGAATCAGCCTTGAAAGATCGGCTTTGTTTTGGCATCCGTCAGTGCATACAGGGTGGCAAAAATATGCAGAAAATTCATTAACATAATTGGGGATTTCAGCATTTGAAATTCAGAGCCTGATTTGCGTTGTCAAGGTGTGAAATGTTTCATTATTTCAGTTTCATAGTCCTAGTCCTTTGTATCTCTTCAGCACCACTGATGAGGTGAGAATCGAAAAGAGTTAGGGATATCGTATTCAATCGTTTTAAAAAGTATGTAATCTTCGAGAAAAATCGCTGTAAAATCATTAAAAACTTGAATCGATCCAATAAAAATCAGTATGAGTCATTTCGTCAATCTGGTCGCCTTTTTTCTGAAGTTTGGTTCTTTGCATATGCTTCATGATTGTTCTTATTTTGAAATGAAGTCAGTTTATCAACGGCTTCGATTTGAAACGAGTTTTCTGAAAATGCCAAGACGCAAATTAACAAACGCTGAGGCTAATAGGGCTATCGGAATGCTACAGGGTGGCCTAACTCAGGTTGTTGTAGTCAGCCAAAGTGTGATATCTCGACTTTGGAATAGGTCCAGGGAGACAGGTTCCGTGTTGGAAAGACCAAGGCTTGGTGGGCGACGAAAAACAACACCTGCTCAGGATCGTTTCATCACCGTTTCTGCGAGAAGAAACCCTACATCTACGTGTAGAATGCTACGGAATACTCTTAAAAATGCAGATGGGGTCCAAGTTTCCATCGAAACCATCAGGCGACGTTTGAGAGAGGTGAATCTAGGTTCTAGATGTCAATTAAGAGGAGTTCCATCAACACGTGACCATAAGCGTCAAAAACTGGAATGGGCAAGGCAACATATCAATTGGAACGATCAATGGCGTAGTGTCCTTTTCACTGATGAATCCAGATATGGACGATTTTCAGATTCTCGAAGAATAAGGGTATGGACAATCCCAAGCATACCCCGTAATCGTCGCTATGTCCAAGAAGTCCATCCATTCCGAGGGGGTAGTGTTATGGTATAGACCGGGATATGTTTCAACGGGCGCACAGATCTACTCATTTGTCCTGGCAATATGACCGCCTTACACTACAGGGAGCATATCATCGACAATGTTGTGCCAAATTTCCACGTTGCTATTGGTGAAACTTTTCAATTTCTAGCCAATAACGCTAGACCGCACCGTGCAGCCATAGTTGAGAATGCGCGCGAGGAGCTTGGTATTCCACATTTACCAATACCTCCGCACTCACCAGATTTGAATTGCATAGAACATGCATGGGATATGCTCCAAGCTCCAAAGAAGATTAGATAATCATCAACCTACCCCAGAATCCTTGAATGATCTGATGAGAGAGCTTCTGCCCCGTTAATGGAACCAAATTCCTCAAGAAATGGTCAACAACCTCGTATGCAAAGAAGATGTCAAGCTGTTATTGATGCCCGTGGAGGCCATACATTGTATTGATAGTCTTAAAATGCAGACCTACAGGCTAAAATTAATTTGCAACTTGAAATCATATTAAAATGAATTTTCAACAGTAGTCCGTAGCATTCTACACGTAGATGTAGGGTTTCTTCTCGCCGAAACGGTGATGAAACGATCCTGAGCAGGTGTTGTTTTTCGTCGCCCACCAAGCCTTGGTCTTTCCAACACGGAACCTCTCTACCTGAACTTATTCCAAAGTCGAGTTATCACACTTTGGCTGACTTGGAGCCTTTCCGCTACAACAACCTGAGTTGGGCCATCCTGTAGCATTCCGATAGCCCTATTAGCCTCAGCGTTTGTTGATTTACGTCTTGGCATTTTCAGAAAACTCGTTTCAAATCGAAGCCGTTGATAAACTGACTTCATTTCAAAATAAGAACATTTATGAAGCATATGCAAAGAACCAAACTTCAGAAAAAAGGCGACCAGATTGACGAAAAGTCTCATACTGATTTTTATTGGATCGATTCAAGTTGTTATTGAGTTTTAAATGATTTTATAGTGATTTTCTCGAAGATTACATACTTTTAAAAACGATTGAATACGATATCCCTAACTCTTGTAGAGCAGTATATTTGATAGAAAATCTTTGTTTGTTACTCTTTTCTTTGTGCAGGATGGGACAAAATAGGAAAAATGTGAAATAATCTTAATTCATCAAATATTTATTTTTGATTAATAATTATAGTTATTCCACAACTGAATTCAAATGCAATTGTCCGTATTGCCACCTCTTTTTTCTATCAATCTATCAACTGCATGCCCAATACGCCTATAGGCATCCCACGAATCGAGTCATTAACGAAGTTCCATTCTTCCTGAACAGCTAAACTCAATTCCTGAAATGTTGTGAGTGGGTTTTGGCGATTGAATATTGCTCTTACTCTTACTTTGAACCCTTCGTGAGTGTTGTGGTGGGGCGTTTCCATCCTGATAAATGAAATTATCCCCAAATTCGGTGCGCAGAGGAAAACTGATTGGTTCAATGATATTTTCGACGTAGGTTGCACCCGTCATTGTTAGCTCAACGATAATAATAGGGATACGGCGAACGAACATTATACTCTCTCCGTACATTATTGATCCGTCTTGAAAAGGCACAACATCCTGGTAGAAATTGAGTCGCATCAGACTGACCAGACCTCTCCAAATTTTTTCTCGTTGACTATCACTTTTTAAACCGAATCGTGACCAGTCCGAAAAAAGTACGTTGCGTTATTGTCGTAAAAGCCAGTCTTGGTGGTGTTCTGCCCATTGCCGACGGTATTTCTATGTCCAGGTGATAGCCGAGATACTCTTTAAGGTCTTCTTGCCCTTAAATTAGAGGAATGCAACCGTCTCTTTATAGTGCTGACTTAGACTACCCGTCTATAGATCCTCAAAAATGACTTCGAAGGGCTGTTACAGACAAGGGCGGTCCTAGGCTGATTTTCTTTGGGGGGGGGTTTAATAATTGGATGAACAATCGAAATTTTAAACTAAAAATTTGAAGGATCACCCTTTAGGTATCTCGAATACGAAGCATTTGCAGTCCCATGTTTGAAGGTCTTAGTGTATGTATCCGTACTGAGTGATTATACAGGGTGTCCCAAGTTCGAGTGACTATTAGACTTTTCTGGAGAACTGGACATATTTGAAATCTGAAAATTGGGATTATGATATTGTTCATTGTTTTTCTCCGCAGAATCCAACGCAATCATAAAAAAATTGGGTTCTAATTTGAAAAATAGAAGTTATGGCCAATTTTCGATCATTGTTTTTGACACAAAATTTGAAACACCCTGTGATGATAGGTTTTTATGAAATTCAAATTAAGAATGACCTTTCCACATTCCTCTACTTTGACGTTGTGAGAACAGTTTGCACTTGGAATGTTCAGAAGAAGAAAAATAAACATGATACTTGCTATGAATATTCGACATTTTCTAAGGTTTTTTTTCGATATTTTGAAAACTATTTGATTGAATACAATGGTTTTAACAGAAATGTATTAACCATTGAAAACTCAATCATATCACTGACAAAAACATATTTATTTTCACTCCCTGTATAACCGGAAGTGCTGAGGCTCCCAAAATATTTTAAGTCTGTAGAGAATTTTGAACAATATTATAATCCCAATTTTCAGATTTAAAATATGTCCAGTTCTTCAGAAACGTCTAATAGGCACTCGAACTTGGGGCACCCTGTATAAAAACACAAAGCCATATTCCATGATCTGTGACTTGATTTATAATTCATATCACTTAAGATTTTTCCATTCCGCTGTTCTCTTTATTTATTTTATGTTAATCTTATTTCATATTTCAATGCCTTAGTCATAACTCTGTGATTTTTTTCGAAGTTTATACCTATAACTCCAGAATGTTTTATTTATTTGTGTTGTTTATTTTTTTCTGTTAATTCCATATCATTATAATATTATTTCAAAGCCGAAGTCATATAGCCCTGCGAGTTTTTCTCAAAGATGATATAACTAGTAGTAGTAGTAGGACCGCCCTTGGTTACAGATACCGTTCGATTACTTCGAGTAAAATTTGCGATATAATGGTCTTCCCTTGCAGATGTTACTCTGGGTCGACCAGGCATCGGTCTCAGGGCAACGGTGCCCATACTGAAGTCTGTGGAATATTCAAACGTTGCCCAATCCGGTGGTTCGACGAAGCTCTTAATGTAGGGCTACTTTTCTTGCCCGGTCAAACTGAAAAATTGGATGTCCCGACATTTTCCACGGAATATTCTCAAAATTACAACTGTCGTTATTCGCTGAAAATTGTTTAACTTCGAATAAACTTGTATTCTCACGAACAAGGAACATTTTTTGTTGGTTTATTGTTTTCATGTAAGTGATCAATGAGTGAAGATTCCGCACACGAAAAATGGTCATGTTACATTCTACAGATTGAGAGGTGATAGGAGGGCCAAGATTTTTGACGATATGTGTAGAAGGAATAACGGTATACGCACTTATGGGCGAAGTTTCAAGAATATTCTCAAACGATACCTAAACATAAAACTTGAACAGTTGTCCACTTACCGATTAATCGGTACTGCGAACGGTACAATCAAGGATTGGCAAATAACGCGGCAAGTTCTTAATTTAATTGGGACACTGAACGGACATCACACCTAATAAATATACAGGGGGGCCATTTGAAAACGAAACAGACGAGATTACAGACGAAATAAATTTTTTCGATAGAAATGCTCGGACAGGTCGATTTCTGTTTCGAGGGGGACAACTTAAGATGTAGGTTACGGACGCATAGCGCTTCAACCCTTGCTGCTACAACCCCCACCCCCAATTTTTGAATAGGGAAGATGGGGTGAGTGATTCCTCATTTGAAAGGTATTTTTATACTGATTTCAGCACAGTAATTGTTTTTTCATTTTATGCATTAGTTCGCGAAATATTCTTAACTAAGTATTTGAAAATGAAGTGGTGTTTTCATGGCTCTTGTAGTGTTTTTTTGTGAAAAATCGACATCTGTTCGTAATAAATAAAAAATTATCGATTCTCATTTTTTTGAAAAAGATATGAATTCAATAATCAACAAAATGAAAACATTATTGAAGCCAACTGAGAAAACACTTCATAATTAAGTCGGAAATCGTTTCACGAATTGGGACTGGAATATTTCTGTGGCATCATTAATGATTTGATTTTCTTACCTGATAATCTGATAAGAGATATGTACGTATTTGGACTTTTTGGAGATTTCTATCGATCAAGTGTTACCGCATGTTATTGGAAATACTGCAAATTATATCGAAGATAATTTAGATTGAGTTTCAGCAAGATTGAGCTTCTTCGCAATACGCTTTGTTTGTTCGACATCTTGATTAAAGATTTCTATGTCAGTGGATTGGAGAAAGGAAGCCACAGTCATGGTTGTTTTGAAGCTCAAAATGTCGATTTTTCACAAAAAAACACTACAAATGCCATGAAAACACCACTTCATTTTCAAATACTTAGTTAAGAATATTTCGAGAACTAATGCATAAAATGAAAAAACAATTACTGTGCTGAAATCAGTATAAAAATACCTTTCAAATGAGGTATCACTCACCCCATCTTCCCTATTCAAAAATTGGGGGTGGGGGTTGTAGCAGCAAGGGTTGAAGCGCTATGCGTCCGTAACCTACATCTTAAGTTGTCCCCCTCAAAACAGAAATCGACCTGTCTGAGCATTTCTATCGAAAAAAATTATTTCGTCTGTAATCTCGTCTGTTTCGTTTTCAAATGGCCACCCTGTATGTACAGGGTGGGCACAATTGTTGATACCTAAAAAACAACTTTTTAACCACATGAGATAGCAAGGGCGGTCCTAGGCTGATTTTCTGGGGGGTTATAATTGGATGAACAATCGAAATTTCAAACTAAAAATTTGAAGGAACACTCTTTAGGTATCTCGAATACGAAGCATTTGCAGTCCCATGTTTGAAGGTCTTACGTGTATGCATCCGTACTGAGTGATTATACAGGGTGTCCCAAGTTCGAGTGGCTATTAGACTTTCCTGGAGAATTGGACATATTTGAAATCTGAAAATTGGGATTATGATATTGTTCATTGTTTTTCTCCACAGAATCCAACGCAATCATAAAAAATAGGGTTCTAATTTGAAAAACAGAAGTTATGGCCAATTTTCGATCATAGTTTTCGACACAAAATTTGAAACACCCTGTGATGATAGGTATTTATGAAATTCAAAATAAGCATGACCTTTCCTAATTCCTCTACTTCGACGTTGTGAGAACAGTTTGCACTTGGAATGTTCAGAAGAAGAAAAATAAACATGATACTAGCTATGAATATTCGACTTTTTCTAAGGTTTTTTTTTTCGATATTTCGAAAACTATTTGATTGAATATAATGGTTTTAACAGAAATGTATTAACCATTGAATACTCAATCATATCATCGACGAAAACATCTTTATTTTCACTCCCTGTATAACCGGAAGTGCTCAGGCTCCCAAAATATTTTAGGTCTGTAGAGAATTTTGAACAATATCATAATCCCAATTTTCAAATTTAAAATATGTCCAGTTCTTCAGAAACGTACGTCTAATAGGCACTCGAACTTGGGGCACCCTGTATAAAAACACAAAGCCATATTCCACGATCTGTGACTTGATTCATAATTCATATCACTTAAGGATTTTTCCATTCCGCTGTTCTCTTTAATTATTTCATATTTCAATGCCTTAGTCATAACTCTGTGATTTTTTTCGAAGTTTATACCTATAACTCCAGAATGTTTTATTTATTTGTGTTGTTTATTTTTTCTGTTAATTCCATATTATTATAATATTATTTCAAAGCCGACGTCATATAGCCCTGCGATTTTTCTCAAAGATGATATAACTTTTTTTTGTTATTTTTTTTCATGAATAAAATTTAAAAAATCGAATTTGTTGTAGTGCTCTGGGGGGGGGGGGTAATTACCCCCTATACTCCCCGTAGGACCGCCCTTGTGAGATAGAGTATAAAAAATTCCATATTGCATTTATCTCCTTTCCAGAAACTCATTTGAATTGCATAGAACATGCATGCTCCATAGAAGATTAGATAATCATCAACCTAGCCCAGAATCCTTAAATGATCCGAGAGAGCTTCTGCCCCGTTTATGGAACCAAATTCCTCAAGAAATGATCAACAACCTCGTATGTAGTATGCAAAGAAGATTTCAAGCTGTTATTGATGCCCGTGGAGGCCATACATTGTATTGATAGTCTTAAAATGCTTGAATTCTCTGGGAATAAAATTTCGTTATTTTACTCGATTTTTCTGAACCACCCTGTATACGCTGTAGACCTACAGGCTACAATTAATTTGCAACTTGAAATCATACTAATATGAATTTTCATCACAAAAATCTTATTTCAACTATATTTTTTGCAATCTAAGTCAATATCCCTTACTCATGTGGAGCAGCTCATATTGCATTTGCAATAGAGGAAAATAATCATCTCATTTCCAGAACATATATTATTTATTTCTTGAAAAACCTAGGGAGCCAAGACTTTTGACGATGCGTGTAGGTATATGAATTCATGATTTTCAAGATTACCTGAAGAAACATATTCGACATTTGTTCAAATGAATTCATTTCCAAGAGATCTGATATGATATGAGCCATTGATATGAGGTAAAATTTCCAAACTTCATTGAGTACGACAAGCGAACTTATCTTTCTGGAAAGTCTTGTGCAAATTGGTTGGATACAATAGTGAATAGATTGTTACTTCATTATAGGGTGTTTTATTTATTCGTGTTGGCAAACAATGGAAAGTATGAATCCAAATGACAGGGTACTTTACCACTGAAAAAGTGTTGTGTGGGTTTTGGAAATGGTAAGGTGGTATTCAATCCATTTCTTCGTATAACGGAAGGACCGGTTCTGGGGTCAATGCCTATAAAGTATGAACACGATGCCCTAATTTGCATACAAAATATTTATATGTGATGTTTTCGATGTATCCAATGTATCCTTATCATTGTGTGCTATCTCGATCATGCTTCATAATGGTTTTCTCTCGAGCTTAAGCGTATCGATTCTCATAGATGTTATTCTGAAGGATATTAAATAAATTTGAACGAAGATGAACGCAAGTTGATTCAAAATTGTATATTTTAATGAAACAAGTTGAGGCGTTTTTTTCTTTCGTATTAAAATAATGCTGGATATTCCGAAATTATTAACGTCAAATTGATACCGAAAAACCGACCGATTTTAACGTACAAAAAATTCCAACCAGTTTATGTTGACTCAACCAAAGCGAAATTATGAAAATAAAAATGTAAACAAAAAGTTAATTGGAGGTACTGATAATTGCTGCCCATCCTATGAATATGCTGATTTGTGATACAGAAAGATTAATTATTTTCAATAAGACCCCTCACGTCATAATCCGAAGAAAATGTTAATAATTAATTTTTTTGTTTCAATCCCAAAAAAAAAATTTGGATGTGAAATAGAAATTCTCTCTCATTATTCAGATAACCACCACCTTCAACTGTCGTTGTTCGTCATTGCAAGTGTAACTTCTCCAATTTATTGGTGACGAATTCGACAAGTAGGTAAGTTTACTTCCATACAGGACGAACAAATTGAACAATTACGTGCATTTAACAATTACCCACCATGTGAATTCAAGGATTCCGAGGAACGCATTGTTTCCGACTGTGAAATTTAAAATTTCCTGTGAGCGAGAAGATAATCGATTATTTCGATGTCAACTGAATGAAGGCTACGAAAATATACTGCTCCACATGAGTTTGGGATATCGTATTCAATCGTTTTTAAAATTATGTAATCTTCGAGAAAATCGCTGTAAAATCATTTAAAACTCAATAACAAACTTGAATCGATCCAATAAAAATCAGTATGAGACATTTCGTCAATCTGGTCACCTTTTTTCTGCAGTTTGGTTCTTTGCATATGCTTCATGAATGTTTTTATTTTGAAATGAAGTCAGTTTATCAACGGCTTCGATTTGAAACGAGTTTTCTGGAATGCCAAGACGTAAATTAACAAACGCTGAAGCTAATAGGGCTATCGGAATGCTACAGAGTGGCCTAACTCAGGTTGTTGTAGCGAAAAGGCTCCAAGTCAGCCAAAGTGTGATATCTCGACTTTGGAATAGGTTCAGGGAGTCAGGTTCCGTGTTGGAAAGACCAAGGCTTGGTGGGCGACGAAAAACAACACCTGCTCAGAACCGTTTCATCACTGTTTCGGCGAGAAGAAACCCTACATCTATGTGTAGAATGCTACGGAATACTCTTAAAAATGCAGATGGGGTCCAAATTTCCATCGAAACCATCCGACAACGTTTGAGAGAGCTGAATCTAGGTTCTAGATGTCCATTAAGAGGAGTTCCATTAACACGTGACCATAAGTGTCAAAGACTGGAATGGGCAAAGCAACATATCAATTGGAACGATCAATGGAGTTGTGTCCTTTTCACAGATGAATCCAGGTTTGGACGATTTTCAGATTCTCGAAGAATAAGGGTATGGACAATCCCACACATAACCCGTAATCGTCGCTATGTCCAAGAAGTCCATCCATTCCGAGGTGGTAGTGATATGGTATGGGCCGGGATATGTTTCAACGGGCGCACAGATCTACACCTTTGTCCTAGGACCAATGACCGCCTTACACTAGAGGGAGCATGTCATTGACAATGTTGTGCCATATTTTCACGCTGCTATTGGTGAAGCTTTTCAATTTCTAGAATATAACGCTAGATCGCACCGTGCAGCCATAGTTGAGAATGCGAGCGAGCAGCTTGGTATTCCACATTTACCAATGAAGAACATGCATGGGATATGCTCCAAAGAAGATTAAATAATCATCAACCTACCCCAGAATCCTTGAATGATCTGAGAGAGCTTCTGCCCCGTTTATGGAACCAAATTCCTCAAGAAATGTTCAACAACCTCGTGTGTAGTATGCAAAGAAGATGTCAAGCTGTTATTGATGCCCTAGGAGGCCATACATTGTATTGATAGTCTTAAAATGCTTGAATTCTCTGGGAATAAAATTTCGTTATTTCACTCGATTTTTCTCAAGCACCCTGTATGCGCTGCTGGTCTACAGGCCAAAATTTATTCGCAACTTGATATCATATTGATATGAATTTTCATCACAAAATCTTATTTTAACTATATTTATCTGCAATTTAATTCAATATCGCTAACTCATGTGGAGCAGTTTATATACACTCCTGGACGAAAAAAACGGATAAAAATTGTTCACCGAATTCATTTTGAAAGAAGTTCTTGAGGTTTGCTCCGATTTTCATCATTTTGTGGTCTTCTTGTAGCCTATTTCATCTAGTTTATCTTTTGTTGTCGAGTCTGCAGGAATTTCAATTGAATTTGGTATACAGGGTAGAACTGAAAATTGCAATTTATTATAATTTTCTGAACAGCTTGTAGAAGTAATTAGTGACGCGTCAAATGAGTTTTTGAAGCCTGATGATCTCTCAACATTCTTTTGGTTTATTCACATCAATTGCTCTTTCGTGAAAGGAAATACGATTTTTTAAACGAAACTCTGAACCTTATAATGTCGACATTAGCGGTTTCTTGATCGATTCCAAATCGTGAAATACCTTCATCGTTAACCATAAAAGGAAAAAACAGATATAACACTGACGTAGGTGTATTTCCAATGTATCATTCCATCGACAATAAAACAATGTATAGGATATCTCCGCCTTGACCTGGTCATTCGCGATGTTATCCCAAAACAAGTTCTTCAATAGCGCCAACCACGAAGGTGAGGGCCACCAGATTAGCATTTTTGGACGTAACCGGCATACGGATTGTAATTTCAAGATGCTATACTTTATTGAATCGGTTTTGGGCAGCGAAATACCAGTATGCGTCTTGAATTTTGATGAAAACAGTCATCATGTAAATCAACAGCGCAGGTACATCGATTTATCGAAAGAAAAAAATGAAAAAGTGCTTGGGGTCAAGAGTTCCATCCATCTTGTATGTAAATTTTGAATTTTTGAGTTCAAGGAACCGATTGAGAACAAAATGGTTCAGGATCTGCCATAAGGACAAAATTTGGCATTTAGTTCGAAAACGTCATTCTTCATCTGAATGCAAAATTAAAACTCGATCGAATCAGTAGTTTTGAAATTATCAGTAAAACAAAATTTGGAACGACCATATTTACTTACTTAATCTCGACATTGGAGTACCGAACCTATCCTGAAGTTCCTGGTTTCTGGGTCAAATTATTCCTGAAAGCAATTAACAATTTATTCTGATCCTTTGAAATTATCTGTAATTTTTTTGCATGTTCTGGTTCTCACGAAAAAGAATACCCTGTGATGTTCAGAGAACATCGCGAGAGCCAAGGGCAAGCAGGAAGGAATTGGTGTTCTTCTTGAATTTCTGGAGGTTATATGCCTCGGGAACACCTCCCTAGGCAATGTGTTCCAAAGCCTCGCTGTTCGTTGGATGTACGAGTCTTTGAAGAGAGATGTTCTGCAGGTCTCCAAAGTGACCACGACTTCGGATGTGAAGACTTAACTTGACGGGTTAGTCTCGAAGAGACTGCCAGAGGGGGAACGATTGCTGATAATTCAGAAGAGCATCGCCGATGGAAATATCTATAAAATAGAGACAGATCTCCTACTCTCTTCTACGGTGTTCTAGAGAGGTGAGCGAGTTTGTAAGCGAGGCATTAGCGACGAGACGAATTGCCCTTTTTTGTACAGAATCCAAGAGTTTTAGGGTATGTTTAGGTGCAGCACTCCAAATATGGGAACAGTATTCCAGAACAGGTCGAACTTGTGCCTTTCAGATCATAAGCAGCTGATCTGAGGTGAAATAGCTCCTGGCACGAAACAGAAAACCAAGTTTTTGGGATGCACTTTTAGCAATGGATCTCACGTGATTCTCCCAAGAAAGGTTACTGCCGACAGTAATACCAAGCATCGAAATGGATGACTTCAATGGTATGGTCACTCCCGAAATTCTATGCTGGGCACAGTAAGATCGGCTTGTGTTTTGCTTGCGTTGAATTCCACCAAGTTATCAGATCCCCATTCAAGAATTGTTGCCAAATCCATATTTATGTTGTTAACATTTCTTCCTCGTTCGTTTCTGATTTGGCTGGCTGGTATTGGAGCCCTAGAAGAAGAGGCGGTATGAAGGGTACTATCATCCGCGAAGCTGTGCACTGGACACGAAGTTGCTTTCAGAAAATCGTTGATGTGAAGTAAAAACAGTGTTGGAGCCAGAATTGATCCCTGCGGAACACCAGCATTTATGGGTAGAGAGTCAGATGACACTCCATCGACCACTACATGGAGAGATCTGTTTGAGAGGAAACTAGCCAGCAGAGAACACAGCTTTGGGGGCACGCCATAAGATGGAATCTTGGCGAGGAGTCCCTGATGCCAGACTCGATTTAACTTGATCGATGGTGTATCCCAAACTGTTTTAATTTTTAGTTGTCACTTTTTGATTTGGGGGAGTGGGCTTGGGTGACTGATTTTTTTTTATCGTAGTTCAGAGAATTATAGACATTGGCAAAAAAAATAGATTATTCCAAGCAGTTTTCCAAAAATTCAGATATTGAAAACGTTGTTGCTGCGTGAGTCTATCCATGATAATTTGTCAATGCTAACAGAACAGAAATGTCAAAACACTTGTAACTTCTGTCAAATCTCAGTTAAACCTTGTAACATATCTGAATTTCCTACCCTGCAATAAAATAAATTGCACCTTTGCCAGACTACTCCATGGCTTTCAACTTTGCAACGTCTATTGTCGAAACGTGGAATCACGTTGAATGAACTTATTTAATATTATTTTATAATTCGACAAGCAGGCCGTCCCAGCTTCGCCCGAGTAGAAATTTGTTTCACGCGGCGGTTTCATCTTCAAAACTTCAACCTGCCATATCTTTTGATGTACTCGTTGTGATTGTATGATGTGAAGGGCAATTTTGTTCTAAATTAAATACTGGGGATAAATAACGTATTAGGTTGGATGAGGATCAATACCCAATTCATAAAAACACACTCCCAAATAGTGCATAATTTTGGAAAACATCTGATTACCATAAACAGGTAATAGCAAGTCAATCTTGAGAGATAGATACATGCTATCGCGGACTTTTTTGTAGAACTATTCAAGAGGTACATTTTCGTCATACATTGTATCCACGTAAGTCCTACGGTTTTTGCAGCGCACGTGAAAATAGCTTATTTTGGCTGTTTTTTTTGTAATTATTGAAGTTATAGTAGGTATCCTTAATTGTTTCGGGTGAAAAGTATAGCCTATGTCACTCAGGAATAATGTAGCTTTCTAAGGATGAGAGAATTTTTGAAATGGGTCCAGTAGTTTTTGAGCCTATTCGTATCAAACAAACAAAAATACAAATCTTTTCTCTTTATAATATTAGTATAGAATATAGATGAATGATGAATATTAGTACGACTTCAATCAATACTTTAGGCAATTCGCATATTTATAAATAGGAGATTTTAATCATATCGAAGATCCACCATGAAGTTAACTCGTTCTTCTGTGACCATCAAAGAAATACGATTCTGTGGAAGAAAAACTAACCTCCGAAACGACAACGAATGGAAGGCTCTTTTTTCGACTTTCTTTCACTGCGGCTGCTGTTATCCATTCGTTTCACTTTCATTCTGGTTCACAATAGTGTTCCTTTGAAATGGAGTTCCTCTTCTAGGAATCCGCCATTTCAGTATATTTTAAAGACGCTTCTTTGTTATCTGGTATGTACACTGTCCCCATTTAAATAACTCTGTTTCATTTCACAGGATTTAATCTCATGAAAGCTTGTTCTATTTTATTATTGCATTTCTATTGAATATTGTGGAACTCTGTTCTGCTACCAAACCATTTGGAATATTCTTATACTGTTCGTAAGGCCTACTGCACATTTAACTATTCACTCGACACTATGGTGTAGGCTTTTGGAGTTGTTGCTTTTAGTATAATATTTTACGTACAATAATCACTGGTTTGGAGGCCTAGGATAAACTGTTTATATCGTTTCTGCCAAGGAAAACATCCCCCACAACAGTGGCAGTTCCACCGTTCATCAGTTAACAGGAAAAATAAGGAGTTTATCGTCACTTCCAAACCAACGCGATTGCTAGGATCTCACACATAACACTTGGAAGAAAGGATTCTCACACTAGGAACTACAAAGATACTGCTTATGAATTTCATTAATAATCAGGTGACACACTCTATATGCCTATAACCTTTGGATAACTTTGGATGTATTGGATTCTGCTTTTTATCACAATTGTGCCAGTATTCAGTAATAACCTTACCGGAGTATAGGAAGCTCCATATTGTACATTATATCACCAGTGCTCGTCTTATTAATAATTGTTCTTGAAATGTAAACACATCATCTGTAATACTAGAAGGTTTTTGCTTTGAGTTTCAATTGATTCTCGTTCGTTTTTCCTTCATATAGCTATGGTTCCTCGAACTATGGTGTTGGACGAATAAAGACTCTCGTTTCATCTTTATGTCCAATCTAGTGTATTATTTATCTATTTTACCTCATTATTTCCCATCCTTTATTTCACTTATCTGAGTTATTACGAATCTGAATTACTACGACATAACATAGAGTTCTACCAATCTAGACGATCACATCACAAGCCAAAAATATAAGTACAAAACTCCCTTTAACGTAAATCTACCCTCAGCTCTTCAGAGCAGGGTTGCCCCTTTTCTCTTTCCATAATGTTCCTAGAATTTACAAACCTGGAATGTTACAACCTATCGAAAATTCTATCACTCTAAAAAAACACAAAAAAACATATTGACAGGGAGGGCATAGCTTTACTTTAGGAAATAAACTACTCTAAAATTTTGACATTCAAATGGAAGCACTTATTCCGAAAATGAAACACTGAACAACATAATATTGACTTTATTTATCTACAATGAGATACAATAGTCTCACGATGAGCAATGTTGAAATAAAAATAAATAATATTCCGATATCCTTTGGTCCCTATACTTGCAGTATTCACAATTGTAAACCTAATATAATGGAATATACTGACAATATGCGATTACGCATACAAAACCTAAAAATTTACGATAATCAATCTTATCCGAGTAATATCTCAACTGTACGTATATTTTTAATCACCTCATTCTCTTGAGCTCTATATAATTTTTACAAATATTCTTTTTTACAAAAACGACATTCTCCACACAGAGAAATAAATAAATCATCAAATGGTTGCACAACCATATAATAATTAAACCGTTAAAACATTATTACATTTTGAAAACAAAGGTCAATATCTGAGTCCAGTCAGATTTGATATCATACAGCTTCAGATCAAACTGTCCTTCATTCCATAGTTGCCTCAGTGTCAAAACTCCAAAACACCATTCAAAGTTTTTAAGCTTTTCTACTTCTCAAACCTTTCTTGCCTCCAAAATCCCTAATGGACTTCAGCAGTTCATCTCTAGGGTCCAAAACGGGGACAAACTGCCTTTTCGTAATTTTTTTCTGTACAGTTGTGGGCATCTGAGGTGGGGGTTTGGGTATAACAGGCTCCACAAAACTGTGGGCTTCCATAGAAGCTTTGGGGAAGTCTTGGTTCCGATCTAAGGTAGCCCAATCATCGGTTGAAGTTTTAGATTCGGTCCTTCTAAGGTTGAATCTAGAGAAGGGTACGTTTTGGTTGGTTGTGAAAGTGTCCTTTTTCGGAGTTGATGGTAGAGTCATGGATGTGCTGGGTTGCCATGAGAATCTGTTGTTGGCTTGGTTGATACTGGTTGTGTTATTGCTACTCGAGTTGTGTTCTAGGGTCCTGAATCCTCTAACTACTGGTGCTGCTTGCAGAAAGCTCTTAGCTCTCATGACAGGTCTAGCTTCTCTTCCATTGGTGACAGTTTCCTGGCTCAGTTCTCTAGATTTCTCCGAGAACCCATTGGAATAATAATCATTGGACTGGTTCAACTGAATGACCGAAGTGTTATTGGGCATATCCCTGAAGTTCTTCTTGAGTTCGACAGATCTAACTACTGGTACCCGAGAAATGTCAAAATCTGAAGGAAAAGCTACAGAGTGCGGCCTCTGGGAACTCTTGTTCACGCTATATGAAGTCCTGTAGGAATCTGCGTACTCTGGAAACCTCCTGTTTTGATCTTCTATCTTTATCAGAACGTTGTAGTCTTTATTCGCTTCGGAAGAACCATTGCAAGTTATGGTAACCCTCTGTGATTCCTTTGGTCTCAATATGGTCTCATTGGTGAACTGTTGTGGTGTTGCCACGAAGGGTTTTGGACCGTTGAGGTGTCTCTTATTCGTTCCTTGACCTAACTTATAGTCTGCGTCTTCTTTGACGCTGACTGGTACTCTGGGTCTATCAGACCAGGTGCCCATGTTTACAGAAGGGGGACCTGTGTATTGGTATTTTCTGGTTGGTGCTTCCTCGACGTCAGCAGGTTTTGGTTTTGATTCCAACCTTTTCTCCGACTCTGTTTTGGTTAAAGTCTCCATTGATGTTGTTGGAGTGTTCAACTTATTTTGAATCTTCTTCATCACCTAAAAGAGTGTGGATATTTCATTAGAACATCAATGAGATTAAGTCTGAGTTGTTCCAGATATGATTAACCTAACATATCTGACTTCATCGCTTTTTAACTGTAGGTTCATCGCATGAAACGAAATATACTAACTGTCAAAGAAACTGCAACACCCAGAAGGAGGTCTTTAGTCTTTATTCGAGGTAAAATGACAGCGCCGCGTTACCTTCAAGAAATAGTGGAGCCATATGTTCTCCCATACCTTAACCATCTCGAGAATCCAATATTTCAGCAAGATCATGCTCGACCTCATGTTGCCAGAGTTAGTTTAAACGGTTTTGAAGCGACCCATGTGAATCTTTTGCCTTGGCCGCCCAGATCATCCGATCTTACGCCCATAGAGCATGCTTGGGACATCATGTGCAGAAGGCTTGAAAATTCACCCCAGCCCTCAAGGACTTTGGCGGCTCTGAGACATGAGGTACAGGTAGCTTGGGATAGTATCCCTCCAGAAGAAAAAGACCATCTTATTGCATCATTGCCAAGAGGTGTTGGGGAGTGTATAGACAATCACGGTGGACCAACACATAATTAAAAAATGTATGTAAGCAATGCGAATTTTGCACCCCCTTATCAATTGATATAATAATAAGCTGAGACCATATCTACCGAATCTATAGCGTAGGCCTAATGTTCGATGATCCCTCTCTACGCTCTCTCTCTCTCTCAGCACCACGCTCTCTAACCAGACGCAAGCAAGATCGAGTTAGTAAACAACACAACATAACCTGCCATTTTGTATTAGGGAATCCAACGACCTGTCAAATATTTTTTTGAGGTTAGCTGGTGGTCCAACAAACCAAGTTTAGCTTTGTTCATGTAGACATTAAAACCGTTTATTTGCTTGAAAAATTGTTTTATGTGGAAATTTTTTCGATATTTCTAGTCAATCTTACTCTTAGGAATATCAGATCAGTGAAAATTATTGAAATTAAGTGCATTTTCAATAAAAAATGCTATAAATGTGTGCCAAAGTTGGATGTGCAAGTCGTTCAAATTATGAGGATTTTCTTGAATATTTTGGAACACCCAGTGTGTGTAACTTGGTGTATCATACACATATTGAGTGACTTATCAGGAAACAAAAGGAAATTGGGTCAGCAGTCATCAAGACTTGACAATATCGAAGATAAGAAACTAAAGTGAATGTGTCTTCGTAGACACTGAAATAAGCAGTATTCAGTTCATGTAAAATGTAAAACTGATGAATATTGAAATTTATATCATATAAAAGGATAAAGAAGTTACAGGGACAGAGCTCTGATTAATATTCCTTCTCCAATGATTTCTCTTGAATCTCTTCGGGCTCCCAATACTAAAAGTTGTAATCATATGATTGAGTGAAATTTTCTTCAGTGATACTTCAGGATACTTTTTGATATTAGAAATCATAAAAACTCACTCGTTCACCCATGAAATGCATATAAGATAATAAAATTCCTCATATTTACTGCAAGCCAGCGACCTGTCAGAAAATTTATACGTTATCTGGAGGCAGGGCGCCACGTGGTTTGGATTGCCTAATTCCCTGACGGAATGTACTTTGTGTACCATTTAAGCCCACTGATAAATTGTGAATAAACAACACGTTATCCACCCTAGAGTGTTTTATTATTTAACATGTATTGAAAAAAATGTGAATCCTCCTTTTTTTCTCCAAATTTTAATCATTGACTCCTTGCAATACTATCTGTGTTCTACCAGAAAAAAATTGAAATTTTAACAGCTCATTTTGGGTGTTGCAGTTTCTTTGTCAGTTAGTAAACTTTGACCTTCAGAAACAACAGCTGAAGAACTTAAAAGACTTGACTTAATATTCTGAATAACCTTGATCTAATTGAAAAATATGTGCGCTTTTGGTTGATGCTAATTTTGTGAATAAAAATATTGCAGTCGATGAATTTATCTTTTGAAATGTTGAATTTGATTTTGAAAACGATGTATTGTCTTGAAGATTGTAGGATCTAGAACAGATCAATAAACCAAAAATTTGAATATTTTGGCGTACAAATTTTGCATGAAATATGTGAAATGTTTCTTCTATAAGCCCATGAGTCAGTAAAACGACAAAAAAACGTTATATCTTTACCACAAACCGTATTAAATCCAGAACAACTACATCCGCCGCTAGTGTCAAGTGTAAAGCTTCAAAAAAAAGTGCTCTGTGTAAAAAACACCAAAATCAGGGAACCTACCTCCAAACTCTGCAGACCAGAAACATCGAACAAACTGCTACTCTTGGACATAGTTCCCAAAGTACCACTCTTCCTATCTCCCTTCCTCAAAGCCACCTGCGACTTGGACCTAGCAACGGGCCTTGAGGGACTCCAGTCGTTCTGTTCCGCAGAAAAAGACCCAGAACGATTGACCGGCCTCCTGAAATGCTCCGTTTTAGGCCTGAAGATTCTGTGATCCATGTCTTTTGGTCTCTTGAAGACGTCATCGGATTCGTTTTGTCGCATGGCGATATTTTCCATGGATTTTCCGACAGACGACTTTTGCAGTCCTCGGTTCAAACTTTGAGATTTTCCTGAAAAATCCGAGTTGCTCCTGATGGTGTCGTCCTCGAAAACCTTCACCTGCTTAGGCTCGTCGTAAGTCGTTATTTTGAAGTTTGGAAGAGTGCTCTGTTTGGTTTTTACCACAGGTGGTTCTTTTTTTGTTGGCTTGATGGTTGCATCGTTTTCGTTCGGTGGTTTCGACGTTTGGTTGGTTTTAGAAGCGTTGATTTCATTCTTGAGGGCTTCGGTTTCATACGACTGTTTTAAGCTGGTTGCTAGTTCCCGATTGTAGACTAAACTCTTTCGTTTCTCCAGATTTTCCAACGATAGTTTACTCAATACCAATTCGTTGTCTTCTTCGTTGTTTTTTACAGCCTGTTCTTTTTCTATGCGTTCTAACTTTTCGATCAGTTCCGGAGTTATCACAGAGTCAGTCTCAGTCGTTTCTATGGTTTGACTATTTGGAAACGTGTCCTTGAACGCTTTCGGCGGGGATGGCAGCTGCCACTCTTCTAGTATGACTTCGTTGGAGACTAAAACGTCCAATACTTCTGGACTATTGAGTTCGTCGTCTATCTTAGACTTTTCGCTGATTTCGCTGGAATTTCCGGAGTCTGGTGAGTTTCCGTAGCATTTGTAACGTTCTACGTCGTCCAGACTTATTTCGTTTATCACGTTGGTATTATATAGGTTCTCGTTGAGGATTCCTTCTTTTTCTTCTCTTGGGGCAGGTTTTCCGTTAGAAACTAACAATTTATGTGGTGGATGACTGGATGTCGAACTGACGTCTGGAAAATAAATGGGTAATAAGGGACACTGCGTTTTCTTGGCTCGCCAGCTTGAAATGCTACTCGAATTGTGAAATGTAAGAGTCATGTGGTCGATTTCTTAGAGGATAACATGAAAACATGGGTGAATATGCATGAGGGAGGATTCTTTAGGAAATAATTGGGAGTACAATTAAGTTTCAGACGTATTTTATCCAGAATTTAGCCTTAAACGTGGAATAGTCCGAGATCCCAGAGCAATCAGACATAACTTATTTTCACACTGATGACACCTGAAGTTTTCAGTAGCGTCTCGTGTGCCTTGAATACCTACGCGCTTTGTGGAACTTGCCGAGTGACACCAGGGCAGGTACCAGGTGAGAAAGGTAACTAAAAATAGGAATTATTCAACTTAAATTCACATGGCTGATTTTTATATATGTCATGTAGAATATTATTTTAAAGTAATATCATAAGTGTCAGACACTTTTGATGGACCAGAGCTTTTTTCAGACGCTTTTAAGCTACCCAAAAAATAAATGAACTTTACTTATTTTTACATGTCTGATTTTTTAATATGTTATTGTAGTATTTATTTAAAAGTTATATTCAAACAGTCAGACAAATTAGAGTGACCAAACATCCCCTAAGACAAAAATTATTCGGCCAGAAGTATGAGGGCGAGAGCACTATGCATGCGCTTCAGAGTGAGTGAGACGTCCATAATAATTCGGTTCCCCTTCTTAAACTCACCATCTGTTTCAATCTACTGTGTATGTGCTGTTTGCATGTAATATTATATAACTTATAATATAAATATACAGTATGGTGCAAATGAAAGGAATAAATTCCTTATTTTGTAAACCGCCGAATTTAAGGAAAAATCCCGAAACACGTCGATTATTATTTTAGAACGGGCTACTCGTAAGGATACCTTTTTATTTTTGACGTTATCTATATGAGCGTGATGACGTCATCGCTAAAATTTTTAAATGGAAATGTAGGTGTTGTGATACATTATTCGAAAGGTCTTCAAAATACCTACTCAGCCATACCAATATGTACAGTTATTGATTTGCTTATTGTCACAAATATAATTGATGAAATTTCAACAGGTTTCTTAATAAAATGTATTGGTATGATGTATTTATTGACACACAAATACATAGTTACTTTTGTATCTAGTGCGCGAAATGGTACTTTGGTGATCGAGAACTGTTTTTTTTTAACGAGGCGCAGCCGAGTTAAAAAAAATAGTCGAGATCACCAAAGTATTTCGCGCATGAGATGCAAACAAAATTTTTTCTACAAACGTTCGTGCACTGGCTGCACCATAAATGTTTACATTGTAAATATGTAATACATAAAATTAGGTAGTGTTAAATTTTCTCACAATTCGAAGGCCTTAATTATTGTTATACATTAATAAATAAATGATTTCTTGGATTTTTGCTTGATTGAGGAACATAAAGGTCAAAATATAAAAATCCCATGTAGTTTACATGCAGTGTGCGAAGTAAGTATTTCGCACACTACTTCGCGCACGGTGTCATGGTAACGAAAGAAAATGAAAAAAAGGGTCACTTCGCATATTGTTGTCTATGCGCGAACCTTGTCATTTTTTGACGTTTGTAGAAAAAATAAATTTTGTAAAGGCCGTGATTGTATTTTAGCTGAAGGTAAACAATTTAAGCACTCAATTTAGGTTTCGTTGTATTTAATGAGTAATACATATTAAATATTCATTGTAATAATAGAATTTTATTAATTTCTTAAACAAATACAAAAATCAATTACTGCAAATTATTGATATGACTGGATAGGTATTTAAAATACCTTTCAAATAATGTGTCACAACACCCACATTTCAATTTAAAAATTTGAGCGATGACGTCATCACGCTCACATAGATGACGTCAAAAATAAAAAGGTATCCTTACGAATAGCCTGTTTTAAAATGAAAATCGACGTGTTTCGGGATTTTTCCTTAAATTCGGCGGTTTACCAAATAAGGAATTTATTCCTTTCATTTGCACCATACTGTATATTTATATTATAAGTTATATAATATTACACGCAAACAGCACATACACAGTAGATTGAAACAGATGGTGAGTTTAAGAAGGGGAACCGAATTATTATGGACGTCTCACTCACTCTGAAGCGCATGCATAGTGCTCTCGCCCTCATACTTCTGGCCGAATAATTTTTGTCTTAGGGGATGTTTGGTCACTCTAATTTGTCTGACTGTTTGAATATAACTTTTAAATAAATACTTCAATAACATATTAAAAGATCAGACATGTAAAAATAAGTAAAGTTCATTCATTTTTTGGGTAGCTTAAAAGCGTCTGACAAAAGCTCTGGCCCATCAAAAGTGTCTGACACTTATGATATTACTTTAAAATAATATTCTACATGACATATATAAAAATCAGCCATGTGAATTTAAGTTAAAAAATTCTTATTTTTAGTTACCTTTCTCACCTGGTACCTGCCCAGGTGTCACTCGGCAAGTTCCACAAAGCGCGTAGGCATTCAAGGCACACGAGACGCTACTGAAAACTTCAGGTTTCATCTGTGTGAAAATAAGTTATGTCTGATTGCTCTGGGATCTTACTCAAGAAGAAGAGACGAAACCAAGCCTCTATGATTTTCTCTGCTTTGGATTGTCGTTGTAGGTCCATTCCTTATCTTCAGTGACTCTTAAAAGCCAAATACCCTTGGATTATACCTGGCAAGTACTTTTGAAACCACCAACAACAACTTCTCTCACTTGAGGAAGACTCAACTTATAATTTCCAGGTGTGAAACCTCTGGATATGACGTTCCTCATCTGGAAATTCCAACCATGGCCCACTGGTGGGACCAGTTCAACGAAAAGGTGGAAACATACTTGTACTCCCAATAACTGGCGAAAATTTCATTTTGTCGGAAAGAACCTCTAAGAAAACTCTACATGGCAGTACCAAGATTCTCGAGAAATCTACAGTTGGTTCTCAGAAGTCTAAAGAAGGTCCTAGAAGACCTTGCTTGTAAGTTTGAAGGTGCATCGATTCGACTGGGGTTAGTCTGAGTGAAGAATGAAGCGAGAAAGAAATGAGGAAAAGAATGGCATAGCTTGGAATGTATTTGTCGTTATCACTAGTATGGAGGCACGATTATGACAAATATTCATTAAAATCAACATGCCTTTATCTGAAAATGCGCCATCACAACTATTTTCAACTTGCAAGCTCTTCATCTGTTTCAGAGATTCTTCCAAATGATTACCGATCACTTCATCATCTTCTATCCTGGTTTCCACTTTTGTACAATCTTTATCTTGACTAGAATTTCGATCTATACGCATTTGTATACTATCATCTTTGGCAACATCAAGAGCTTCATCATCTGCTCTTAGATTTTCTTCTGAAGTTGAGTATATTTGTTTCTCGTCTATCGGTGAAGATGCAACAGAAGATACGTTGAGTCTTTCCCAGCTGCCCCATCTTCCCATACGACCTTCTTGAAAGAGAGCACTTTCAGAGCTTTTCAGACTTGACACCGACAGTTCTTTTTGATAGTTCCTCTTTCTTGGTGGAACATCTATACTTGAAATATCAGAAATGATGGAGTTCTCATATTTGACAGGTGACTCTGTTGCCACACTCGTATTGTCGTCATCTACCCCTTTGTCCACAAGATTCAACTGGAAAGGTCTCTTGGTGAGGATTGTGTCTTCTTTCGAATCTTCCTCTTGAGTCTGGTTTGATTTAGGTAAGACTCCTATGATTGCTGGAGGTTTTATCTCGTTCCCTTGGTCGTCTAGATTCAAGTACTCCAAAGATTTAAGTATGTCCATGGTGGACATGTTGGAAGGAGGCCTACTGTTTTCTGGCGTGTCTCTAACAGTCGCTGGTTCGATTTGATAAGGACAAGAGTATAAGGATTCTTCTGTGTACTGGGAGGTGGTGTCGTACTCGCTTTCTGTGGGGTTTTCCTCTTCTTGCAGGGAATTCGCAGGTGCTGGTCCCTTTCTTCTCCTGGGTATGGGGGGAGGATTAGTGGATTTTTGGGTGCCCTGGGAAGCTAGGGACAAATCTAGCATGCAAAATACAAAGCAATTAGAAACCAAAAGAAAACCAAAAACCCCTTCCGTTTTCATTTAACTCCCACCCTCTAATGTGCATGGAAAACTTGCAAAAAATCGTTCTACCTACGCTAAAAATTGCATCATTTGAAGAAAAATGCTTATTGAGAGAAACCATGAATGTTTACTGGACGAAAACAACCATTTTTTAGACGAACTCTTCTCGTTCATCCCCAGAATCAGAATTCTCCACATCTTCTACCCCATCTTCATCAATATCAAGAGAAGAAGTCCTATTGGTAGATGCAATGTCATCAGAACCACTGGAGGAACTTTCTACCCTTTCACGATATCCTTGCGAAATTTCGCCTTCTTCAATTTCTTCCAAACACCCTTCAGAAGGTTTTGCATCAATACTGTCAGACAAAACCTTTTTCTCCACCAACGGAGCGTAGTATATCACCTCGTTCCCTTCCAAAAACACGTCGTCATCCAATTTCTCAACGCAAACCCTGAAATCTGACCCGAAAGAACTGCAAGACCTGGAATCGTGGTCCATTAAAGGGTCACGATGAATGACGATCTCGTACGTTCGAATATTATTCAGTTCCTCATCTTCCGAAGCTATCACCGTTAGCGTGTCTTCATCATTATCTTCTCGAATGGCGGACTCATTATCCTCTCTGTAAATGCTTCCTAGCGTTACAGTACCCTTGAACTTGTCTTGGTCTTTGGACGACGCGCAAGAAAAGAGGTTGGAGAGACTGGAGAGAAAGTCGAACCGTTTTTTGGTAGAACGTTCATTTTTGCAAGTTTTCGTGTATCTACAATTTTCACCTCGACCATTCCCTGAGCCCCTATCAAAAGAGATGCCTTCAGCATCTACAGGGGTGGACTTACCTGTTTTAGATGATGCGGAGCTTATAGGGGTTTGACTAGCAACTACTGGACTAAGGCTTTCCAAGTTCGTCGTCGAACTTGCGAGGGTTTGTAAAGGCTTTGGGGGAGGCGGTGCAGCCTTCTTTTTGCGACCTGAAACATGCAGAATTCTTCAGTATGAGGTTATTTGTATACATAGATTCAGAGAGCTATGGGAACGAGATCATTAGAGATCTAGTGAAAGACAAATTAGCCCATGAGAGCTTGCTCAGAATGCCTGAAGAAGTCCAGGTAATGAGAAAATAAAATCACAGAGTCTGGTCCTCTTTAACCCCATATAGATATAAATGGTTAGTGGCCAAATTTGCAGGAAAATATGCATCACAAAGGCTTTACTAAGTTGCTGAGTAGGTTCAAAGGCTGGGGTGGCTTTCGAAAGAAATACCATTAGATAGTACCAAGATAATAATAAAAATAATAATTTTTTATTGATCCCTTAAGACTACAAAGTATGGGACAAGTCAGTGTACAGACATAAAGAGATAAATACAAGAAGCAATCACAGATCAAGTATTTAACATGGTGATTCAAGGACTACACAGGTAGGCACAGGAGTATTCGAGCCAAGCACCAAATGCTCACTATCGTTGGACTCCTGTTCGAGTATCTTTTAGGCAGAATTAAAGAGGCTTATACACTTTCCAGCAAAGAATGACAAAAGTCTTTAACCTTCCTCTGGTATGCACCTACAAGAAAGAGTTTCAGAAAAAAGGGGAAGGCAAAAGAGGAACCTGACAGGATCTTGCAGCCTCAGGAAGCACCTTACGAGATCGGGTCCAGTGGAGAGGAGGAAAACTCTCCAGTTGGTTACAAAATCCTTTGCCATTGCAAGCCAAGGCAAGAACACGTTGGGCAAGAAGTTCCTCAAAACTAAGACAGATCTAACGAGAGACACAGTAGAGCTTAGGGTCACAGTGTACCCTGTGATTCCTTCGTAGCATCTCCAACAGCTTTTTTCCCTCACTCACCTGGAAATATCAAACTGGACGTCGACCTAGACTGTGAGGTCATCTTGGTCAGATTTCCTGTACTCTCGCTGTACCTATTCAGCTTCCTCCCCATAGTAGCTGCTTCCTCCATTCTGTTCCTCCTAGGCAGCGAAGTGTTGCAATGGTCGCTCAAGATAGAAGTCTCGTGGTACCCCGAGCTGTCGCTGCTGTGCCTCGAGTGACATATCGTGAGCCCTGGCTCTGGTTTACCTCCGGTTTCACTGCCGTTGGAAGTGTCAGATATGACAGATCCATTCCTCATCTGAACTGGCTCTTCTACGGGTTTTTCGATTGGTTGAGGAGGTTTGGGTGCCGGTCTTCGTTTTCGTTGAGGTACTTTCGGTTTTTCTTTTTGCGGTTCCTGTTTAGGGACGGTGGAAATGGGGGGAGGTGGTTTCGTTAGTGGTTCTTCTCTGTGGCTTGGTATTGGGGTTTCCTTGGTAGGAGATGTGGTTGTTGTTACGTTGTTCTGAAAATTATGGTGAATTTAGATTGAATGAAAAGATTTGTGGACCTAGACTAGAGCCCTGTGGTACACCTACCGATTTTCCCCTTCTGAAGAAGAGATTGAAGACTCCACCTGTCTTATTTGGTACGGGTTTCTTCTCTTCGTCCTTTTTCAAACTCATGATGTCTTCCGACGTGAAGTTGCCTGTGTTTGTGTTCGATCCTTTCACCACCAAGTTGATTTCCGTTATCATGTAATCGTGTAGCGTCAATTTGGGATCCAGAATCTCGTCAAGATTGCCTGAAATGAGAAATTGATTATAAGAAGTATTTTTCAACAAGATGGTGCAACTTCTCTTTGAGCCAGTGTTAGAGGGTTTTCCAATGAGAAGTATTATTTTAAAGAGCCCGCTATTTCGGTGGATGTCACTCTTGAAGCTGTCTTTCTTTGGGGTAGTATCACCTTTTGAATCGTGGTAGATCTCCATTCAAAAGTGGTCTCTTCATTTCACGAGTAAGTACACTAATTTACGACGCAGGTACCCTAATTTACGACGCAGAGACTTGATTTTTTTTTAAATTCAAGTTGAAGAACGTCCCGAGGGCAAATAGTTTTATTTTTTTTCGATTTAATTAGTTTTTTAATTAAAAAACCAGGGAAATCGTTAGATCTGGGATTATTGAATATGTTTTTCGTTTTTCATGGGTACAAGCTATATTTTTGAAATAATCATCAGAAAATTTTTGTAGTTTATAGAAGATTAAATTGCCGAGGGCAAATAGTTGCGATTTTTTCGATTGAATTAGTTTTTCAATTAAGAAAAAAACAGGTTGAACTTCAGCGTTTTGGAAACTATACTTAATGATTTTTTCCGATGGATATTTATCATTTTTTGGAGAAAGTCGCAACTATTTGCCCTCGGCAATTTAATCTTCTATCAACTATACTCCATTCACAATTATAAAATCACAACTCTGGCCATGGTTTCGTTTTCAGGAATTGGTGCACCTGATAAAAAATCTGTGCGCGTACAGAGAATATCTTTAATGACAAAACGGCGTTGCCAGTTTCTTTGTTTACATCAAAGTAAAAGTATCAAAGATATTTTGACATGGGTACAAACGGCAAATTTTAATTGGACCAAAAATCGATTTATAAGCATGAATAAAGCAAAAGTAAGTACTAATCGCCTTTTTTACACTTGATAACGAAGTTTTTTTTAGGTATCTGGCCGTTTGGAAAGATTTCAAACGAAATTCCGGTCCCCCAGAAGTTTGGTTAGTTTCGGTATCGTTTTTGGTGCTAAAAATTTATTTGGAATGTGTAAATGGACAAAAAAGGCTTCCTTATACGATCTTTTCACGGAAGCGACCGGAAAATATGGTTCAGGTAGGATTTTCGAGGAATTATGAGGAAAGAACTTGCAGAATGAAATTGCACGATTTTCGTAAGTAAACGGGATTTGGATGGCCATCATCGGTCTCTAAATGATTATTGTTGATCGTTTTCACGTTTCAGAAAAAGAACCACTTCGTATAAGCCCATTTTGAAGAAATTTGTGTATGTAACATTGAACGGTAGGTATTTGCTCTTAATCGAAAGAATATATTATATCTAGTGCTACTTCTTTCAAAAGAGACACAAGCTTTTAATGCTGTAGGGGCCCTATAATGTGGAGGAGTTTGGTGTCTTATTTTAGAACAGGTGAATGATAAATGTGAAGCATATGTTTGACCTGTTCCATATTATTTCTACAAACCTACTGTGGTTGTAATGTATGAATATTTTTCGAACTAATAAATTACTATACAGTCAGAATATTTTACTCCTTGTTCATAAGATCAAATAAATGAAATGTATATCTTCTACTCTTATTTTTATTGAGTTATCCATTGAGGTTATGTTCCAAGAAAAAGTTCCTGTTGCATCAGAACTCCCTTCAGCTATTTGGATTCCAGTAGAGGGGTATAATGTTCCATTATTCTTGATTCAACAATTGTCTTGAACTTTCAGTTCAAGAGGATAATAAACATTAAATCTTCACAGGCATGCATATGAAAATCATGTGAAAGCAATGCAATTTTCTTCCATGGCGAAAAATAATATATTTCAACAGTGATCTCTTGTATTTTTCATGCAAATAACTAGAAAAGGAATCCTTTCTATCATTTCTATCAATTCAAATAAACGTTAATTATTTTCGTCCATCACATCTTTTCCAATTCATTCATTTTCCGAATAAATTCACATTCTGAGAAATACGCTAAGAATGTAGAAAGGGCAACATAGTGTTGACTTGGAACATAAAAATATTTTGAAAAACGTCATAACTTCGATACAGAGTGGAATGTGTCAAATTTCCAAGGCCAGAGTTGTGATTTTATAATTGTGAATGAAGTATACAAAAATTTTCATGTTGATTATTTCAAAAATATAGCTTGTACTCATGAAAAACTTATTTTTTTCGGGTGAAAAGTATAGCCTATGTCACTCAGGGCTGATGTAGCTTTCTAAGGGTGAAAGAATTTCTGAAATCGGTCCAGTAGTTTTTGAGCCTATTCGTATATCAAACACACAAAAATACAAATCTTTCCTCTTTATAATATTAGTATAGAGTATTTATAGATAAACATCCTATTATTTATCAAAAAAATGGCAACCAAAATAACACCTCTCACTGGAAATCCTTCAGTTAGTTGACATAAGTTCAACAAGTATTACTTTCTCGAATTATTCGTATATTTTAATGCCTCATTTCTAGAAACCAATTTGAAAAAAAAAACAATACCAAAACTTTATGAAAACTGTTCTAATATCCGTCAAAATAGTCAAAATGAATTTAAAACGAAAAACGTTAATATTCTCTGAAAAGATTCAGATGATCGAATGGAATTTAGTACAGAGATAGAACTCATAAGAAACAGTCCTTCTCTGAGTAGTAGGAGCGTTCAAAAATAAAGTGTAAGAGGACCTTTTTCAAACATTACCCAACATTCAATTTCAAAAATTTTCACAGACATATATTGTTTCGCAAAATTGCCTCACACTCGCGAATCTTCCGATTATAAAATACACAAATAAGCAGGTATGTTACCTTGAAGCACCTCGCACAACTACATAAATACGTTCTTCTTCGCACAACAATAGTTCGTTAATGAATAATAAACCCGCTGGAGATAAACTCAACACGGCCTTATCTGATTTCAAATATTTGTCAATATACAATATAATAATTTATTCTTTCGGGCTGAGAGACAGGTTTCACACACTGCGAGACTTCGACTCGTAAAATCGAAATGGTAATCGTAAAATAGGTATTTGGAAAAAGCTAACAAGCGATTGAGGATACAATAGAACTTCGAAATTATCGGATTGATGTTATCTGTTATACCGCATATCTATTGTCGATACATATGGAATATGTATAAACAAATGAGGAACTGTAACGACGAACAAATTCCTGATTTGTGAGTGATCAGGATCGATAGGACTGTTGATTATTGATACAAGTGGTTTCGAGTAAAAAACACAAGGGGATTTGTCTTTTTGTCAACTGGATGTCTGCTTTCATGTTTACTCTCATTTAAACTTATCAGGAGAAGTTTAGAGCAGAAGCTTTGCTTAACCAAAACGTTATCTGTACACCTATGGCTATCTTTATTTTTCTTTATAATCATATGGTGGCATTGATTAAACATTATCATAACAGTCCTGTCATATAGGGTAGACCAAACCGGGCGACTTTAGGAGGAAAGAAAATTTTCATCTTTGAGAAAATTGCATTTGGCATTCGAAAATCTGAACCATGACAAACACGGCTTTGAAAATAGTAGTATTGAATGAAGGTGTTTGTTTTTATTTCAAGCTGCATTCGAAAATGGTTTCACTTTAGGAACTAAAATTTTGTGGGTAAACTCAGAAAGGATTGGAGTTCTTAATGAAATAATTGAAATCGATTTCATTTCGAAAGTTCTTTTTTTTCTTGAAAAAAAAAGAAAATAAATAAATTTATTACGAAAGACCCATGAAAATAAACTGCTTCACATGAGTAAGGGATATTGACTTGAATTGCGAAAAAATATAGTTAAAATAAGATTTTTGTGATGAAAATTCATATTAATATGATTTCAAAATGCAAATCAATTTGAGCCTGTAGGTCTGCAGCGTATATAGGGTGGTTAAGTTAAATCGAGTAGAATAACTAAATTTTATTCCCAGAGAATTCAAGCATTTTGAGACTATCAATACAATGTATGGCCTCCACGGGCATCAATAACAGCTTGACATCTTCTTTGCATACCACACACGAGGTTGTTGAACATTTCTTGAGGAATTTGGTTCCATAAACGGGGCAGAAGCTCTCTCAGATCATTTAAGGATTCTGGGGTTGGTTGATGATTATCTAATCTTCTTTGGAGCATATCCCATGCATGTTCTATGCAATTCAAATCTGGTGACTGCGAAGGTATTGGTAAATGTGGAATACCAAGCTCCTCGCGCGTATTCTCAAATATGGCTGCACGGTGCGGTCTAGCGTTATCGTCTAGAAATTGAAAAGTTTCACCAATAGCAGCGTGAAAATTTGGCACAACATTGTCAATGACATGCTCCTTATAGTGTAAGGCGGTCATATTCCCAGGACAAATGTGTAGATCTGTGCGCCCGTTGAAACATATCCCGGCCCATACCATAACACAACCCCCTCGGAATGGGTGGACTTCTTGGACATAGCGACGATTACGGGGTATGCGTGAGATTGTCCATACCCTTATTCTTCGAGAATCTGAAAATCGTCCATATCTGGATTCATCAGTGAAAAGGACACTACGCCATTGATCGTTTCAATTGATATGTTTGACGCTTATGGTCACGTGTTAATGGAACTCCTCTTAATGGACGTCTAGAACCTAGATTCACCTCTCTCAAACGTCGTCTGATGGTTTCGATGGAAACTTGGACCCCATTTGCATTTTGAAGAGTATTCCGTAGCATTCTACACGTAGATGTAGGGTTTCTTCTCGCCGAAACGTTGATGAAACGATCCTGAGCAGGTGTTGTTTTTCGTCGCCCACCAAGCCTTAGTCTTTCCAACACGGAACCTGTCTCCCTGAACCTATTACAAAGTCGAGATATCACACTTTGGCTGACTTGGAGCCTTTCCGCTACAACAACCTGAGTTAGGCCACCCTGTAGCATTCTGATAGCCTCAGAGTTTGTTAATTTACGTCTTGGCATTTTCAGAAAACTCGTTTCAAATCTAAGCCGTTGATAGTTTGACTTCATTTCAAAATAAGAACGTTCATGAAGCATATGCAAAGAACCAACCTTCGGAAAAAAGGCGACCAGATTGACGAAATGTCTCATACTGATTTTTATTGGATCGATTCAAGTTGTTCTTGAGTTTAAAACGATTTTACAGCGATTTTCTCGAAGATTACATACTTTTAAAAACGATTGAATACGATATCCCTAACTCTTGTGTAGCAGTATAGTTCAGCTTCCGATTAAAAGTGAATCTACAGATAATTTCGTTCAGAAAAACAACTTGAAATACGGAATTGGCAGAGAATGGCCAAATTCAAATATATATAGCGAGAAATAGTTCCTGCTTTACCTACATATTCACTAATTTCAAAGTTCAGCGATTTTCGAAGAGAGAGCGCCATTGTACATTCCATTCATAAGGGAGACTACTATACTTCCAATTAATGGAATCTTCTTCTTCTATATATGAAAGAAAGATGTTGGTTACACCGTTTATAACTCGAGATCGGATGGACTGTTTGTTATGAAACTTCATTTATGGATTCCTCTGCGGTCAGGTTATCATAAAATACAATAAAACTTGAAAAAAATCAATGAAAATTTCACTTATGCAGGAAATGCTTCTATTTCTTTTGCATAAGGCCACTAGGTGTCGCTACAGTTCATGGCTTATTCGTAGGTACTTCATTTGATATCACCGCTGTTCGATGGCGTGACTATGTAATTTGCATGAGACTTATAGTAACATGGAAGGCTTTTACCAGATCAAAACAGTGAATTTTCACCGAAATATCAAGTAAATAAATTTTATAGATCAGTTTCAATCGTGAGTTGCACATCTTCATCCTTTCTTCTTATTTTTGAATTCTTGTATTCCAAAAAAGGCACGGTGGCGCCACTACCGGATTAGTTTTCCTACTCGTTTCGATCGGCGACCTTAAGGGTACTATTACCGATAATCAATGTCCACACTCCACAGTGTTGGAAACTCACCAGGATGCCTGACTTCGTACTTGTTCGGGTCCAGACTCTTCTCCTCGCACACCTTCCGCATGATGTCGTCGATGTGCACGTGTTTGCTGACCCTGGTGACGTACAGCTGGTTTCTCGGAAGATGCACCTTCAGTCTGAAGGTGGTCTCGAACGGCTGGGCACCCGGAAGGGCATTCTTCACGTTCGGCAGTGTCCTTGTTTTCGGTATGACCTTGATGTGCTGGGTATCTAGGGCACCGATCGGCGTATTCGGGTAATAAGCGAGCACTTTCTCCGAAACGCTCTCGTTGGAGGATGTCGCCTGGAGGGGCTGCAGGGTGTAGTTGGTGATCTGGAGCTGGTGATTGGTGGTGATCTGCACCAGCAGGTCCATCATGGGGGTCCTGAAAGGGAGTAGTGAATTTTATAAGGTTGTTCGAAAGCCTAGACGTTTGCAACACTAAAATGTGTTTTTTCAAATGGAATGAATTATATGTACAGGGTGCGCCAGCAAGGCGTACGGCTAAAATAGCGCCTGAACTGTATCATGTGGAAAAAAAACTTATATGGCATGGTTATAAGGTTAACAAAAATATACAGATGTAGTTCCCTGGGTAATCAATAGAAATTATTTCATTTTAAAAAGAAAAATATTCAGTTTTACCATAATTCTAGAGGAAAGTTATTCAAACTTGTGGGATCAATCTCGTACACATACATTAAAATTTCGACAGGCGTAAGCTGTTGGGGACTCTGATAAACAGTTCAAGGGGTCGCGTAACCCAAGGGGAGCGTAGTCAAAGGTATTTTTCTGCTTATCGTCAGATTTTATGGTTTCTTAACGAATAGTGTAAGACCACGTCGTCTCAGACAAATTCCTTCTAGAATATTCCAAGGGGTCAATGAGGCAGAGGGGAATTTAATTTAAATAGGCAAATTTTCAGGAACCAAGGGGAGATCCGAAGGAGATCTGAAAGAGATTCGACGGGAGTTCCGACGGTGGCGTGAAGTAGAGAGGCATCTATCGGAGGAAACATGCGAATACAAAATTCGTAGGAAGTACCTATATTAATTGGAAGTAAAGTTCGGTCGGTTCTTCAAAAATTTTAAAAGTAAATTAACGGTAATTTGGAAGTTAATCAATTTGTTTTATTTTGTGACTATCGGCCAGTGCTTTCGGGAGTGTTTGGTCTGGTAAGAGAGACATTTTCTTTAATAAATGATTATTTGATATAGGTATACATATATCAGAAGGTACTGCGTCGCTCTCTATTTTATTGGTTTTCTGTTCTATTGTTTTTCTTTATGCTTACTGTTGAGTTTTTGAAAAGGTAGAAACATAGCAGCTTTGTTTTTTTGCTCAGTAAATGTAGAAGAGATATTTTGTTTGAATTATTATAATGTTGATTTTAATGACAGTTTGTTTCATTTCATCCCCTCTCAGAAAACGATTGAATTGTTCATAAGACCTTGCGTTTGCTCAAGGCACGAATCCAGGTTCCCTTTCGGCTGGAAAAGTGTGTAAGCTTGAAAAGGTAAGGTTTTCTTTTGAAGTTTCTTATTCGCGGGTACAGGTGTGCTGTGTGCTTAGAAACACCCCGCAGGTACTACACACACGTAAAATAATTTTACGTATACAGGTGCGTCAAAAAAAAAGTTACGGAAAAATATGTAGTTTTTTTAACACCCTGTATTTCATGGCACAATTCTTTCGAGGACAACGACAGTTTTACACTTATACCTACCTCATTTATCAAATTTCATCACGGCGTTGCCACATACGAGGATGTATTGAAAAATTCTTAGCCTACTATAGAACCAAACAAAATTTCAATGTCAAAATATTTTATTACTCAACATATTCTCCTCTTAATTGAATCGTTTATAACAGCGAACCTGCAACGTCTCTAGACCTTTCAAAAAAAATGTTTCTTCTTGCTCTGCAAACCAGTCCTCCACAGCTTTTATAACCTCCTCGTTGGAAGAAAATTTACGACCTTTTAAACTTTTTTTCAGTTGAGGAAATAGATGATAGTCGGACGGAGCCAAGTCTGGTGAATAAGGGGGGTGTTCCAGTAATTCTAACCCTAAATCACGAATTTTTTGCATGGCAACATGAGATTTGTGTACTGGGGCGTTGTCCCGTAAAAACAAAATACCTTTGGATAGCTTTCCGCGTCTTTTCTCTTTAATTTTTTTCCGTAGAGTGGTCAGTAATGTCGAATAGTAATCTCCAGTTATTGTTCTACCCTTATCCAGAATATCAATAATCATGATTACTCCATGGCAATCCCAAAAAACTGAAGCAAGAACTTTTCAAGCAGATTTTTGGACACGAAACTTCTTAGGTCTTGGAGAACCAGAGTGTCGCCATTCCATCGATTGTTGCTTTGTTTCTGGATCGTAGAAATGTACCCAAGTCTCATACATAGTAACAATTCGGTTTAAGAATTCTTCATCGTTTTCAAATCGAGCACAGATCGAACGCGATGCTTCTACCCTTGCACGCTTTTGGTCAACATTCAAACATTTGGGGATCCATTTTGCAGACATTTTTCTCATGTCCAAATTGACGTGAACTATATGATGAACGCGTTCGTATGAAATCTTCAGTGCTTCAAATATCCGTTTTAGCTAAATTCGACGGTCTGATAAAATCATGTTATGAACTGCATCGATATTTTCGGGGACTGACACAGAAACTGGCCTTCCCGATCGGTCATCATCTTCAATGGAAAATTTACCTCTTTTGAAGCTTGCAGTCCAATTTTTCACGGTCGCATACGAAGGACATTGATCACCAAGGTTATTAAGCATATCTTTGTAAATCTGCTTACCTCTTAACCCTTTTAAATACAGGTACTTGATGATGGCTCGATACTCCAATTGTTCGATTTTGACAATTTCGGTGGACCGATCGAGGATCGTCGACCCACCCTGTATACGCGCCTCAGGGTAACCCTACGTCTAAATCCAGTTAAACCAACGTTGTTTGTTGATTGGGATCAATTGCAAATAATAAAATCCATTCAAGTGATACAGTTGAATGGATTGAATGATTGAGCGAATATAACTTCGCTGATTTGTACACAATGCAATTTATGTTCTCGCCGAGTCTATTTGAGGCCGCAGATGTTTTTCATAAAGCGTTGAATGCTATTAAGGTCAATAAGTTGATAATATGATGTCGGGATGATCTTGACTTATACCACGGAATTTTACCAGGAATTTGCTGCGAATGATAACTTTCCACAGTGTATTATCTTGCTGACCGATTTTCACAACACGCAAAACAGTTTATAGAATCACCCTGTAGTTTACAGATGCTTTTGCTCAGGAGAAATGAGATAATAAAAAAGTCATTGAGAAAAACCTTAAAAAGATGATATGTATAATGGGAGAAAGGGAAAACTAAAACACTTCCCAAAATTTCAAACTTAATATCACTATACAGGGTGGCCAAGAGATTGACGTCAAAAAGAAAAAAACAGGTCCCATCACGCCCATGTATGTTATGCTATTTTTCACGGTTTTCGAGTTATGAATTTTTTTATGAACTTTGAGAACTTTCGACTTGACCATCTTAAAAAAGATATTTAAAAAAAAGTACAAGACTTCTCTGTGAAATTCTTTTTGTAACTTAATCTCCATGAATTGTACTTTTATACATAAAATAACCAGATTCGTAACTTCGATAAAAATGATGGAAATGTTGGTCTCAAGTGAAAAAGTTACGTAAATTGGATTATGATCTGAATTTTCGAATCGAAATTAAAAAAGTAAAAAGGCTAATTCACGGTTTCTTAGTATGCTTAAAAACTGCGCTCAACAGTCAGCTTTTCGAATCATTTATAAAAAATGGTACTTAACACTCTACTTTTGCTAGAATTAGCCTTCAAAGTCATCGAGGTGGAAAAAATCAAAGAACTAGATATTTACTACAAAATTATTTTTTGCCATTTTAAGATATTTCTGATCCAATTATGATAGAAAATGCTGAAAATTAATGAAAATTAGCTTTAGATGTTGGTCAAGAAAAGTTCTAGATAAAAAAAAAGAAGAAGGTATGGCAATAAATCACACATCATAATGTAAATAAAAAAAAATTTATTTATAAAATTTACAGTAGGTGTTCAAAGTGGCCACTTCCAGCCTCAATACATATTCTACACCTTCTTAAAAAATTTTCTTTCAATCGCTTAAAACCTGCCCTGTTCTCTCTTAGGACACGTTCGGCTTCTCTTATCTTCAGTCGCAGCTCGTCTTCACTCGAACATTCTCGGGCGTAAACAATTTCTTTGAAATAACCCCAAACGAAAAAATCGATGGGATTAAGGTCAGGTGAACGTGGGGGCCCCTTGATTGGTCGACTGCGTCCGAACCATCTATTCGGATATCATTCATTCAAGTGGTTAATCAAAAATTGTTCTCGAAAATTTAAATAATCCCAATCGGTTTTGCATTGCTGCGCAGCGGACCAATCAAGTGGCCCCCACTTTCACCTTACCTTAATCCCATTGATTTTTTCGTTTGGGGTTATTTCAAAGAAATTGTTTACGCCCGAGAATGTTCGAGTGAAGACGAGCTACGACTGAATTTAAGAGAAGCCGAACGTGTCCTAAGAGAGAAGAGGGCAGGTTTTATGCGATTGAAAGAAAATTCTTCAAGAAGGTGTAGAATGTGTATTGAGGCTAGAGGTGGCCACTTTGACAACCTACTGTAAATTTTATGAATAAATTTCTTTTTATTTACATTATGATGTGTGATTTATTGCCATACCTTTTTCTTTTTTTATCTAGAACTTTTTTTGACCAACATCTAAAGCTAATTTTTATTAATGGTAGAATATAAAAGAAATGATACTATGCAAAAAGTGCTCCTTGACGCTCAAAATCTATGTCTCGAATTTTATAAAAATATTTCAAGCAGTGTGAAAGTTATTAATAAAGAACATTTTTTTTAAATTTAACACCCAGTATCTCGGAGAGGAAAAAAATTTCTTGGTTACGATCTGGACCACCCTGTACACAAATTTATTAAAAAAATTTGTAAACCCTTCATTTTTTCTCCAAATCTGAATCATTTACTCCTTGCTATACTATCTATGTTTTACCAAAAAAAAATTGAAATTTGAGCAGATTCTGGGTGTTGCAGTTTCTTCGTCAGTTAGTATACATAACACACAAGTTTGGATGTGTATACTCTATTTCTCCCCATCCGTAATAACTGTGCCAGAGCATAGAATATCCTGCGGTCATCTTGCCACACCGCAGTTACGGAACATCCTCTCATCGGTCTCCACAGGCCTGTGCATACCTAATATCTATCATTTAACGAGCCGTAAACTTTATGTAACTCGTCACGAACAACTGAACAATTTTCGAGCCGTTAGGTCAGGAGGGGACAGTTGAATATTCGAACGAGATGAAAATACGTGACCTACCTTCGCTCGACACACATCTTGACTGCCTTGTCCGACGGCAGATGGATGGTGAGGTCCATGGCCCCGGACAACATGTCCGCGGGAGTGTCCTCTGTGATGTGGAGCATGCTGCCAGCTTTTCGTCTGCAACAAATCACGAAAATATCAGTATTTGAACGCACCCTTGGACTTTTTTCATGATTTCTCAACGCCAAAACTCAGGGCAAGCTTTGACAGGTCTAGAACAACCGAGCCAAAAGAAGCCCTCGTAATCACCGGTGATCGGAGAACAACAGCTTGGTTCTCTGATTTTTAAACTGTCGAATCGAGTTGATTCTATATCAAGCTCCGATCACCGATGATTACGCTTTGTGAAACCCACCGTTGAAGTTGCATCAACGAATAATTGCTATTTTTCAAGCAGGAGAAAAATTAGGAAAAATATACAAAATTATGTAATATATCCGAATTTCCTACCCTGCGATAAAATAAAATGCACCGTTGCCAGACTACTTCATGGCTTCCAACTTTGCAACGTCTATTGTCGAAACGTGGAACTACGTTGAATGAACTTATTTGATATTATTTTATAATTCTATGAATGATGAATATTAGTACGACTTCAAACAATACTTTAGGCTATTCGCATCTTTATAAATAGGATATTTTAATCATATCGAAGATCCACCAAGAAGTAAACTCGTTCTTCTGTGACCATCGAAGAAATACGATTCTGTGGAAGAAAAACTAACCTCCGAAACAACAACGAATGTAAGGGCTCTTTTTACTTCACTTTCACTCGGCTGCTGTCTGTTTTCACTTTCATTATGGTTCACAATAGTGTTCCTATGAAATGGAGTTCCTCTTCTAGGAATCCGCCATTTTAGTATATTTTAAAGACGCTTCTTTCTTATCTGGTATGTACACGATCTCCACTTAAATAACTCTGTTTCATTTCACAGGATTTAATCTCATGTAAGCTTGTTCTATATTATTATTGCATTTCTATTGAATATTGTGGAACTCTGTTCTGCTACCAACCCATTTGGAATATTCATATACTGTTCGTAAGGCCTACTGCACATTTAACTATTCACTCGACATTATGGTATACGCATTGGAGTTGTTGCTTTTAGTATAATATTTCACGTACAGGGGAAACATGGTTTGGAGGTCTAAGGTAAACTATTTACATCGCCTGTGCCTAAGGAAAACATCCTCCCTAGCATCGTGGAGGAGACTTCCCTCTGAGAGTTCTGTAGACGAACGTCCTCAGTAAAACAAGCCTTGGTCATTGGCCTTGGTGAGCCGGGCAAGTATCCTAGGCCGGATTGCTTCGTCCCGGGTCCACCGTTCATCAGTCAACAGGAAATCTAAAGAGTTTATTGTCCACTTCCAAACCAACGCGAATAAAATCACACACACACACACACTTGAAAGGAAGGATTCTTACACATGGAACTGTAAAAGCTCTGCGCAACAATAAAGTGACACACTCTATATATATGCCTATAACCTTTGGATGTATTGGATTCTGCTTCTTATCACAATTGTGCCAGTAATAACCTCACCGGAGTATAGGAAGCTCCATATTGTACATATCACCAGTGCTCGTCTTATTTATAATAGTTCTATGGATTATAAACATATCATCTGTAATGCTAGAAGGTTTTTTGCTCTGAGTTTCAATTGATTCTCGTTCGTTTTTCCGTCATATGGCTATGGTTCCCCGAACTATGGTGCTGGACGAATAAAGGCTCTTGTTCCATCTTTATGTCCAATCTACTGTATTACTTATCTATTTTACCTCATTATTTCCCATCCTATATTTCACTAATCTGAGTTATTACGAATCTGAATTACTACGACATAACATAGAGTTCTACCAATCTAGACGATCACATCACAAGCCAAAAATATGAGTATAAAACCCCCTTTAACGTAATTCTACCCTCAGCTCTTCAGAGCAGGGTTGCCCCTTTTCTCTTTCTCATAATGTTCTTAGGATTTACAAACTTGGAATGTTACAAAATACAAGATTTTAGTAACATTGTTATTCGCACGAAAAGAATTCTCTTTATTTAAGCGGTATCTAATTATTGTTGAACATATCATTTTTCTTTGAATGCTTTACAGTTTTCTCATTGCTGTACCTAAATAAAAATATAAATCAAGATCGAATTATATGGATCAGAATGAGAAATAGTTCCAATGATTAATTACCTCTGATCACTATAGAAACCATTTTAGTCCTGCCAATACAACGCTGAAAATTCGAATTGAAGTACTTTGTCTATTATACTTTATTCTCACTTCACAGAATACGAATACGCTAAGACGTTTTCTTATTTTTTTCTTGACTAAGACATTTTTGTTTTGGTCCAAACTTACTTTACAGCACAGAGTTGGAGGCAACTCAAATTACACACTATTTCTTTACATCGCCATCTAACGGGGAGAATATCAAATAAAGTTACACTGTACCTGTTGCTCCAGCTTAATCCTTGAAAAGGTAAGGTACAATGACCCCGCTGGATCATAATCCGCACCAAAAAGTCACACGTTGGTTTTTCGAGCCCCAGATGCGACAATTTTGCTTGTTGACGAAGCCACCGAGGTGGAAATGGGCCTCATCACTCAAGATGATTTTTGAATGAAATTCCGGATCATTTTCATGCATTTCAAGGACCCTATCAGCGAAGACATCTTTATGCAGAATACGGTGTAACGACGTTTGTGGAATGCCAAATTCCAAAGAACGAGAAGGAATAGACAAACCTGGGTTTTCTTCAACACTTTCGGCTACATCTGCGATATTCTCTGCTGTTCTTGAGCGACGTGCACAGGTTTTATTCTTCACATCATTAACTTGTCCCAACAGCTCAAATTTTTCCACTCATTTCTGTATTGCGGTTCGACAAGGTGCTTCACGACGACCCAAAAATGTTCGAGTTTTACCAACTGTCTCTGCCAAATTTTCACCATTTTTATCGTGAATTTCAATAATCTTCATACATGTTAAAGCGTGTATCGTTCCATTTTTTCTAATGGCATAGTTTCTACTTGTCAAATGTCAAAGTGACATCTACCGTAATGGCGGGGTATTCAAACTAACCTCACATTTTGGAAGACCCCTTACATTTCCCCGGTGGATAAAATTCAGATTCTTATTCTGCTCGCTCCTGATCTGTTAATTCTGGTACAAACCCAGCAGAAACACCATCGTGACCCATACGAAGCGACCCAATCGAACAGACGACCTTCCAATGCCATCGATGGATGCAGAAAACCTGTTCGGTACCTTCGTAGGTAGATTGTTGTTGCCACATCGAAAGCAGAGACACTGCATCACGAGCAGTGATGAATGCAAAAAAACGTAGTCTACCAATTTCAAACTGGTAATGGAACATTGAACCGATAGATCTCTTAGAAAGTTGCAATTCACATGGAGAAGTGAGACTTGTTACAGCAGAACGAATGTCGACGTTTTGTCGTTATGAGTCCGCAAGGAAAGTCGACAAAGAGTTTCTCTGCTACTGGAGATTTGAAATTCTGTTTTCGGCTCATGGAAGAGATTTTTGCCAGTCAAATCTTATGTATTGAGCCTCAACCATCAAAAGCATGGCTGTGTGCAAGTTTGACAACTGTATGATATCGGAGATGAAACAAAGCACGGTGGTATTCATTACTATTTTTTCTTAAGGTCGCCTAACACAACGAGTAGGAAAACTAATCCGATAGAATATTCCATTAATTGGAAATATAGTAGTCTCCCTTATGAATGAAATGTACAATGGCGATCTCTATCCGAAAATCGCTGAACTATGAAATTACTTAAAATCTAGGTGAAGCAGGAACTAAACTGCTCCACATGAGTTAGGGATATTGACTTAAATTGCAAAAAAATATAGTTCATTTTTGTGATGAAAATTCATATTATAATATGATTTCAAGTTGCAAATTAATTTTAGCCTGTAGGTCTGCAGCGTATACAGGGTGGTTAAGAAAAATCGAGTAAAATAACGAAATTTTATTCCCAGAGAATTCAAGCATTTTAAGACTATCAATACAATGTATGGCCTCCACGGGCAGCAATAACAGCTTGACATCTTCTTTGCATAATACACACGAGGTTGTTGAACATTTCTTGAGGAATTTGGTTCCATAAACCGGTCAGAAGCTCCCTCAGTTCATTCAAGAATTCTGGGGTAGGTTGATGATTATCTAATCTTCTTTGGAGCATATCCCATGCATGTTCTATGCAATTCAAATCTGGTGAGTGCGGAGATATTTGTAAATGTGGAATACCAAGCTCCTCGCGCGCATTCTCAACCATGGCTGCACGGTGCGGTCTAGCGTTATCGTCTAGAAATTGAAAAGTTTCAACAATAGCAGCGTGAAAATTTGGCACAACAATGTCAATGACATGCTCCCTATAGTGTAAGGCGATCATATTTCCAGGACAAATGTGTCTTGTGTGCGCCCGTTGAAATATATCCCAGCCCATACCATAACACTACCCCCTCGGAATGGATAGACTTCTTGGACATAGCGACGATTGCGGGGTATGCGTGGGATTGTCCATTCCCTTTTTCTTCGAGAATCTGAAAATCGTCCATATCTGGATTCATCAGTGAAAAGGACACTACGCCATTGATCGTTCCAATTGATATGTTGCCTTGCCCATTCCAGTCTTTGACGCTTATGGTCACGTGTTAATGGAACTCCTCTTAATGGCCGTCTAGAACCTAGATTCACCTCTCTCGAACGTCGTCTGATGGTTTCGATGGAAACTTGGACCCCATCTGCATTTTAAACAGTATTCCGTAGCATTCTACACGTAGATGTAGGGTTTCTTCTCGCCGAAACGGCGATGAAACGATCCTGAGCAGGTGTTGTTTTTCGTCGCCCACCAAGCCTTGGTCTTTCCAACACGGAACCTGTCTCCCTGAACCTATTCCAAAGTCGAGATATCACACTTTGGCTGACTTGGAGCCTTTCCGCTACAACAACCTGAGTTAGGCCACGCTGTAGCATTCCGAGAGCCCTATTAGCCTCAGCGTTTGCTAATTTACGTCTTGGCATTTTCAGAAAACTCGTTTCAAATCGAAGCCGTTGATAACTCTTGTGGAGAAGTATATTTGAATTTGTCCATCTCCCAATTCCGTATTTCAAGTTGTTTTTCTGAACCGAATTATATGTAGATTCACTTTTAGTCGGAAGCTTAACTATGTTCATGGGTCTTTCGTTTGAAATAAAACAGAAGCATGAGTTGGCTTATTTTTTTCTATTATTGAAAGAAATGAACTTTCGAAATGAAATCGATTTCAATTATTTCATTAAGAACTCCAATCCTTTCTGAGTTTACCCACAAAATTTTAGTTCTCAGAGTGAAAGCATTTTCAAATGCAACTTGAAAAAAAAACACTACATTGAACGACCACCTTAAAGGGTCTTCTTATAATGGAATAATTGTCTCTTTTTCTAACTATACGATTATCGTAACATTCACAGTCGACTGTCGGAAATATAAAAACAATAAAATGACATTAAATGCAACACATCAATTTGATATAATGTCCTGTAACTAATATCCATTAATTCAAGATTATTCAGCTGACTAGTCCTAAAATGCTAGATGATGACATAGTTTGCTTTAATGATCATCAGATCAATGGAAATTATCTAACGGATACACATCTCGAATAAACATGAATATTTACACAAATTGGATGGTTCAGGACCTTGAACCTTAACTTCGAGGTTTGTCGCGTTGATTCCAAGGCATCAGGAATTTTAATCAACCTTGCAAAGATTCAAATTAGCGACACCAATGTACAATTTTGATTCTGACATTAATGGTTTGTTCTGATTAGGCTTTATAACAGCTAAGTCCTCATGCCATTTTATAGATCTTCTTTTTCTGGGAGAATGCTTTGGCTTCCTCTTTTCCTCTGATTCCTGAGTAGCCAAGAACCCATGGAGTTATCCTCAGCACCCCTACATCATCTTTGAGCCGATGACGCAAGAACTTGGTGCTTTGATGGCAGCTTGACTGTCGAAATGGATCTCTATGTCACATCTCTGTAGTTTTTTCGTATACTCCATTCAATTTTATTTAATCACATAGGAGGTCATGGTTTCGTTTTCAGGAATTGGTGCTCCTGATGAAAAGCACAGAACATATAATGAAAAGTCAGTGCGCACACAGAAAATATCGTTAATGACAAAACGACGTTGGCAGTTTCTTTGTTTACATCAAAGTAGAAGTATCAAAAATATTCCACATTTTGTTAGGTTTACAAATTGTTCGCAGATTTTTGGTATTTAATCGATATTTGCAGGTGAGTTTTTCGTCGAATATCCAAGATTAACGTATGTTTATTGTTTTAAGCACCAGTTTGGAGCGTGAGGACGATTTTCAAGACCAGGACGAATGTTTATATTTCGAGGTTACAGGGGTACACGGGAATTTCGTTGAAATTGAAAAAGCTGTTATTTGGACAGATATCGCAGTAGATGGATCGGATGGAGCCTCGAGAGGTCGATTAGGATGATATTTTTCAGGTTTTCCAAGAAATTGGCGATATCTGAGCAGATTTGCGAAAGTTAGGTACCTCACTAATGAGGTGGAACTTAGACCTAATTCTCCTATAAGAAACGCCTTTCAAAGATCGAGATGGTGAAAAATGTCTTCATTGTCTTCCTTAGATGTTGTTTGAACAAACGCAGCCGAGTTTTATACCCCAACATTGATTTTAAGAAAGTTATCAACAAAATAAAATTGACATTATTCTTGATTCTTGTAATTACCCATCAATTCATCTTTTATCTTTGGGTTGATTTTTTTATGAATTCTTGATTAGAATCAACAATTGATGTCGTCAAGTCTTGAACTTTCAGTTCAAGAGGATAATAAACATTAAATCTTCACAAGCATGCATATGAAAATTATGTGAAAGCAATGCAATTTTCTTCCATGGCGAAAAATAATATATTCCAACAGTGATCTCTTTTACTTTTCATGCAAATAACTAGAAAAGGAATCCTTTCTATCAATTCACATAAACGTTAATTATTTTCGTCCATCACATCTTTTCCAATTCATTAATTCTCCGAATAAATTCACATTCTGAGAATGTAGAAAGGGCAAAATGTTGACTTGGAACATAAAAATATTTTGAAAAACGTCATAACTTCGATACAGAGTGGAATGTGTCAAATTTACAAGGCCAGAGTTTTGATTTTATGATTGTGAATGGAGTATATCTCGATGCATTTATCAATTGCAAGTAATTCTGCCTGAAATACACTCAAACAGGGCTCCAAGGCTTTTGGTGTCAAGCTTGAGAGTCCTGAAAATCTTCGTAGCTTGTCCAAGATCAGCAATAAACTTTTTCGTTAGAACCATAATGACATCTAATCTTGAGTTCGAAGAGATGATATTGTCTCAAGGGCTATCAGAAAACAGCGAAATCTACCCGTTTTATGGTAAATTGAAGTATGTAATTGCAAAAATCATCTTAAGGATTTTTTTTCTTGGCAATGTAATTCCAATACATTATCGATGAAGCCTCGACCATTTAAGTAACCAATTATCACGTCAGTCACAAAGTTCGTGACCAGTCGAACGTTTTCCGTTCTTCATCCTCAACAGCACATGTTATGTTAATCGATTAGGCGAATATTTCGATTCGAAATTCAATGCCAGGCAGGAATTGGCAGAAGATCCGAATACAAATCGTTCTAATCCGCGAAATGCGCAGGGGCGCCTTGACTAACTGTTACGTAACTAGTGATTTAAAAGCGAAATTTGGACTGGTCGAGCATAACGATTATGGTATAGTTCTTTATGAGGTATTAATGGCGATTTCGTTCAAGGTTTGGTGCAGGCCACCGTGAAAAAAGTGGGAACTTGTTTGCTGCACTGTATGCAGAATATTCCATATATTCTTCGAAGATTCACAAATCTATATATATAAAAGAAAGAAAGATGTTAGTTACACCATTTATAACTAGAGATCGGATGGACTGTTTGTTATGAAACTTTATTTATGGAATCGTCTTCGGTCTGTTTATTATAAAATACAATAAAACTTCGAAAAAATTGATGAAAGTTTTACTTATGCAGGAAATGCTTTTCCTTCTTTTGAATAAGGCCACTGGGTGTCGTTACCGTTGATGCGTAGTCGTACAGTGAATAGACAAGTCACTGTACGTAGTCGTAGGTTGATATTACCGCTGTTAGATGGCGATATGTGATTCGCATAGAACTCATGGTAACATGGAAGTCTATTGCCAGATCAAAAAGCGGGTAAACTTATCTCAAGTTGGTGGAACAGTGAATTTTTACCGAAAGATCAAGTATCTGATTTTGACGATCAGTTTCAAACGTGAGTTGGCCATCTTCATCTTTTTCCTTTATTTTTGAAATGCTTTCGAATTTCTGTTTGAGTAATAGATATATTTTCGGAAATAACTGAATCCAAAATTGCCCATAATTAGTAATTGACATATTATATTCGTGTTTCTGTTCGCACAGAGACAGTATTGTAAGCGTCAATAATTTTGAAACGTTTGCTCATCGGGCTTTCACTTATGATATACAATAATGTTTCATGGGTTGCCTAATCTGATCTGGTCGAATGACCATCAATAAATTTGAATATGAGTTCAATATAATTTACAGTGTTGATAATTTTGCCGTGTCGATCGTACTATCGACATTTTAACATCTCGATTTGTCTTATAACGAGCTTGATATCGTCAACTAAATTGAAAAAATTGAAGTGAGATTGACAGCTCATATCCATGGAATAATGAGAATCGCGCTGCTCTACCAACTGAGATGTTTACCCCTTATTTTGAGCTTAGCAGCATAGCTAAGATGTCTAAAATAATGGTGTGACCACTGATTAGATTTTGAGAATATAAGAAAAGTTTTGTTTTTGCCACTTCGGGTTGGGCTATCAACAAATGACTGATTTTTTAATTCTGGTCGACGGGCTGTGTTAATAGTCGATAGTTCATTAAAGGAATAATTTTTGTTCAGATTCTTGACATTTTGATTCATATAAGAGGAAAGGTACCTATAATATGGATTATACTCCTGCTATTCACAGTCACATGAGGTACTGCAAAAAGAGAACTGTACAACAATTAAAAACAAAAAGTTATATGTTCAAGTTCAACAATTAGTTACCGCTTTTATAAAGAGAATTCTCTCCATGTGAATTACAAAATTATTAAAATTTTGTATATTTTGAACTTTAATTTTGCCTAATTTTTTTCCTGCATGAAAAAAAGCAATGGTAAGTTTATACAACTTTTAAGTATAATTCAGGCGGTACAAAGTTCGCCGGGCCAGCTAGTTGGTATTAAAGCAGAATTCTGATAAAAGACTACGAGGCACTGAAAACAACACCACAACCTATCTACAAATATCTATACTAACTGACAAAGAAACTGCAACACCTAGAAGGAGCTGTTTAAATTTATATTTTTGTTTTCTCCATATTTAATCATTTACTCCTTGCTATTCTGTCTATGTTTTACGAAAAAAAATTTTTCAACAGCTCCTGGATGTTGCAGTTTCTTTTTGTCAGTAAGTATATTTCTTTGTCTTTTGGAGTTTACTTTTCCTCCGATGTCATAGATTTGCCAAGCATGCAAGCAACCAATACAGTATCGGAACCTCAGTTTTTTAATTCATATGACATCAGCTAAAAATAGTTTTGGGTTTGCCATGAGAAACTGAACAAACTAGAGAGAAACAAAAAAATTTCTAGAAATTGGAGAAGTGAAAAAATTAGCACAAAGTTAAAGTCTTCATCAACTGGAATTGATAATTTCTCCTCGAGCATTCTCTTTTATATCAGTGCTCAGCTCGTGGAAGCCACAAAAATAATTATTTAACAATCTTCATCGATCAAAGACTGCCGAAAACACGGATTCCGATTGCTCAATATAAAATAAAGAACTATAATTATCTCATTTTTCTTGTAGCGTAACGAATATTGTGAGAAAATGCAATTCACTTTCTCAATTTCTAGCAATCAAACGATTAATTTTCATTCGTGGTGATGAATATAATTGCTAATATGCATATGAATTGTTTACTTACTGTTTGTTGCGAATTGCAAGAATGTTTTAGATCGCTTTGTGCGGTCTGGGTAATAACACAATCTGTGGTTATGTTGTGGATGATCATAGGAATGAGGGAATGGTTTTGAAAAGGAGATATGGTCAGTTTAATACGAAGCTAACTCAGGAAAATCATGGAAATCATTTACATTAAATACAACAAAATTTAAATGGAATCTGCACTCAGTAGGTATTGTGCAGGGAATTGTCATTTTTCTTCACAAAAGGAATTGCAGCCTTACTTCAACTCAGACTTGGATACGAATAACGACCTTCGGAGTTTGAATTGTTGTGCCAGCTTTGAGGGTTACATCAACCGCAAGAAAACTATACATATACTCCATTCACAATTATAAAATCACAACTCTGGCCATGGTTTCGTTTTCAGGAATTGGCGCACCTGATGAAAAATCTGTGCTCGTACATAGAATATGGTTAATGACAATTCGACGATGCCAGTTTTTCTGTTTACATCAAAGTAAAAGTATCAAAGATTTTCCCCATTTTGTTAGTTCGTATCGATCGGTGATTTTGGGGAGAAAAATCGATAGGAAATCGCCTATTTTTCCGTTCTTCGGCGTCCAGAAGAAGTTTCGTGAAAATGTCATTTTTTCCTTTCACGAGTTTTGGCGTGAGTACGAACGGCAAATTTGAATTGGACCAAAAATCGATTTATAAGCATAAATAAAGCGAAAGTAAGTACTAATCGACCTTTTTACACTTGATAACGAAGTTTTTTTAGGTATCTGGCCGTTTTGAAAGATTTCAAACGAAATTCCGGTCCCCCAGAGGTTTGGTTAGTTTCGGTATCGATTTTGGTGCTCAAAATTTATTTGGAATGTGTAAATGGACAAGAAAGGCTTCCTTATACGATCTTCTAACGGAAGCGACCGGAAAATATGGTTCAGGTAGAATTGAAATGTGTCACTGGAGCTTTCATTCCTTTGCCGAAAGTAGAAAAAGGCTATATTGAACCAGAATACATCGGTTTTTTCCATATTCCAGGAGTTTGTGTCTTATTTTAGAACAGGTGAATGATAAATGTGAAGCATATGTTTGACCTATTCCATTTTATTTGTACAAACCTACGTGGTAGTAATGTATGAATATTTTTTAATCCAATAAATTACTATACAATCAGAATATTTTACTCCTTGTTCATAAGATCAAATAAATGAAATGTCGTCAATCTTGAACTTTCAGTTCAAGAGGATAATAAACATTGAATCTTCACAAGCATGCATATGAAAATTATGTGAAAGCAATGCAATTTTTTTCCATTGCGAAAAATACTTAATATATTTCAACAGTGATCTCTTGTAGGTACTTTTCATGCAAATAACTAGAAAAGGAATCCTTTCTATCAATTCATATAAACGTTAATTATTTTCGTCCATCACATCTTTTCCAATTCATTCACATTCTGAGAAATACGCTAAGAATGTAGAAAAGGCAACATAGTGTTGACTTGGAACATAAAAATATTTTGAAAAACGTCATAACTTCGATACAGAGTGAAATGCGAGGTGAAATGTGTCAAATTTCCAATGCCAGAGCTGTGATTTTATAATTGTGAATGGAGTATACTCCACAAGAGTTAGGGATATCGTATTCAATCGTTTTTAGAAGTATGTAATCTTCGAGAAAATCGCTGTAAAATCATTTAAAACTCAATAACAACTTGAATCGATCCAATAAAAATCAGTATGAGACATTTCGTCAATCTGGTCGCCTTTTCTCTGAAGTTTGGTTCTTTGCATATATGCTTCATGAATGTTCTTATTTTGAAATGAAGTCAGTTTATCAACGGCTTCGATTTGAAACGAGTTTTCTGAAAATGTAAATTAACAAACGCTGATGCTAATAGGGCTATCGGAATGCTACAGGTGGCCTAACTCAGGTTGTAGCGGAAAGGCTCCAAGTCAGCCAAAGTGTGATATCTCGATTTTGGAATAGGTTCAGGGAGAAAAATACAGCACCTGCTCAGGATCGTTTCATCACCGTTTCGGCGAGAAGAAACCCTACATCTACGTATAATGCTACGGAATACTCTTCAAAATGCAGATGGGGTCCAAGTTTCCATCTAAACCATCAGACGACATTTGAGAGAGGTGAATCTAGGTTCTAGACGTCCATTAAGAGGAGTTCCATTAACACGTGACCATTAGCGTCAAAGACTGGAATGGGCAAGGCAACATATCAATTGGACGGATCAATGGCGTAGTGTCCATTTCACTGATGAATCCAGATATGGACGATTTCCAGATTCTCGAAGAATAAGGGTATGGACAATCCCACGCATACCCCGTAATCGTCGCTATGTCCGAGAAGTCCATCCATTCCGAGAGGGTAGTGTTATGGTATGGGCAGGGATATGTTTCTACGGGCGCTCAGATCTACACATTTGTCCTGGGAATATGACCGCCTTAAACTATAGGGAGCATGTCATTGACAATGTTGTGCCAAATTTTCACGCTGCTATTGGTGAAACTTTTCAATTTCTAGACGATAACGCTAGACCGCACCGTGCAGCCATAGTTGAGAATGCGCGCGAGGAGCTTGGTATTCCACATTTACCAATACCTCCGCACTCACCAGATTTGCATTGCATATAACATTCATGGGATATGCTCCAAAGAAGATTAGATAATCATAAACCTCCAGAATCCTTAAATGATCTGAGAGAGCTTCTGCCCCGTTTATGGAACCAAATTCCTCAAGAAATGTTCAACAACCTCGTGTGTAGTATGCAAAGAAGATGTCAAGCTGTTATTGATGCCCGTGGAGGCCATACATTGTATTGATAGTCTTAAAATGCTTGAATTCTCTGGGAATAAAATTTCGTTATTTTACTCGATTTTTCTTAACCACCCTGTATACGCTGCAGACCTACAGGCTTAAATTAATTTGCAACTTGAAATCACATCAATATAAATTTCATCACAAAAATCTTTTTTAACTATATTTTTTTGCAATTTAAATCAATATCCCTAACTTATGTGGGGCAGTTTAGATTACTGGCCCCGAGTGAAATAAAAGAAAGAGCAGTAATAATTGATAAAATTTATTAGCAAAAGCCTACATTTCATCATTCATATTGACTAGAGGCGCAGAGGCTTCAGACTTCAAAGTAACAGCCATGTTTTCCTCAGTTTGATACCCGGAAAATGACGACCCGCTAAGTTGGCTAGCCTGATTAATCTCGTCCCTCTCAGACTGCTTCTCCCTGTCTGTAGCCAGTTCCTTCATCACTTCGTACAAGAAATCATCATCTATAAACTCGTGCAAAGCGTCATACTTCATAAACTCATCCTTGTACTTCTCAAATTCTGATACTGTTTTAGGAAAGCGATCCAAAGAAGTAGAGGACGTTCTTTCCACCTCCATTTTAGTCTGTGGGCCATCTTGGGTTCTTTTAGCCACCAGTATGTCGTTGATTATGCCCATATGCTCTGAATATCCTTGAAGGAGCTCGTTTATGGAAGCTCTGTGTTTCTCGAACTTGGTATCCAAGATGTGGTGATTAGTTTTTGGTATCTTGCTCTTGAGGGTGTTCAGTTCTTGTTTGAAAGCTTCCAGTTCCTTTATTTTCTCTATTTTCTCCTTGGCTTCCTTCTGGAGTTCCTGGACGTATCCTTGAGTTATAAGCTTGTTCACCTTGACTTTGTAGTTTTCGAACACCTCTTGGTGATGTGGTATAAGGTTCTGCATCTTGGCGTAGAATGGAGATACAAGAGTTTCTATTTCATCACTCGTTGGTTTTTTGTCGGTCATTTTGAATAAGTGCTATTTGATTTTCGATTGAAGTTCTGTCACTATGACATGGAAGACATTCTGAAGCAGGGTTGACACTATCATATTGTTTCATGCGCTGTCAGTTTAGTACAAGGTAGCAATCTGATTTGAATGGTAGCTTGAACTATGGTTTTCAGTAGTAATATCCCTAGGACCTTGATAATAGACGAGATAATTATATGACCATCGAAAGCTCGTTCATTGGTAACAGCTCGAAGGGCTCTTACCAAGCAACGAGCTTGAGATATTGGTTATAAAATTATGAGGCATTTAATTATGAATGTCCGAGGAATATTCAGCAAAAAATTTTTTGACAGAAAAAATGTATAACTCAACACAACAAAACATTTATTTATTTATTGAAAGTACGATTAGTGAAAGTGCAATTCGTAAAATTCAACTCAACATTAGATTCGTTGCTGTTCTCTTGTATAGAAGATCTATTTCCACGCATAATATTTATTTTCTTGTGGTGTTCTTGATCGAGGTTTAGGTATGGTTTGATAGAGTTTTGATTGCTATGACCAGTAATCTTCAGCAATTGTTGTTCCTCTCCACCACTTTCTGCTAATTGACTGACAGCTGTTGATCTATTTGAATGATTCGTTATCTTTTTGTCTTTGACATTGAAGCCAATTGCTTCGGCAGCATATTTAGTCCATTTATTCATGGTATTCCTTCCAACAGGTACATTATAGTACCATTTGTCAGTTTCATTTTTCCAATATCGATTTGGTTTCAAGAATAGTCGTGGTGAGGTAATATTTTCGCCTCGTTTTGATATTAGTTTATGAAAAAGACGTACAGGGCAGCTTTGTCTGTCACTATTGGAAACCAACCATTTACTACTTGTACAGCTTTTAGAACCACCTTGGCACGTTTTACTGAATACCGGATTGTATTCAATGCGATTTGTTGGAGAACCATCGTTATTCTTCTCGATTTGAAAAAAATTCACCCAACAAGCAACTGCCTCTCCTCCTCGCCACGCTAGTTCTACTGCAGCAATATGATAAAATTTACGCATAAGACCTTCAGGAGTATTTTCATCCCATAGCAATATTATTCTGTTAACTTCAGACAAATTTACCGAAACTGAACTGGATTTTCGTTTACTTGGGTCTGCTTGCAATTTTTTTCTGATTGCATCGCGGGCATCTCGGGCTGGTTTAAATATTATATTATTAAACGGGTCAATCATAATGTTGTAGTCCTTATAATACTTTTCTTGTAAGAGTTTGCTCGAAACATTCCACATTGTCTTAACCGTTGCTTCTTTGAATTCTGTTCCGTCTTTTTTTCTCATATTGACAGCCCAATCTTTGAGTATAAACGCCAATTCTTCCAAGCTTCTGCGTTCATTCAAGTCGTATGATCGTTCGTAGCAAAATTCCATAAATATTCCCCAAATGTATATTTGGTGCTATTGGAAGTATTTCTGGGAATGTTTTCTTTGATAAGCTCATTTATATTTTTAACATTACCAAAACGTGACATTTTGAAATTTGTTTGGAATGATGTTGCCATGGAACTATTACATATATAATTTTATAAGACTCTATCGTGTTATCATTGGGATTGAAAATCGCATTGGATGTAGTTTTCGATGTAATAATGAATGGCTGAAATTTGATACAAAATCATTAAATTGGATTTGTTGTTAGAAAATGTCAAAAAATTTTCATAATAATTCAAAACTAAGAGAACCATACAATTTTTTGAGCGAATTGTCGAAAAATGTTTCAATTTTTCCGCAACGACAAATCTGGAAATTATAAACGATTTTTTCAATGGTAGCAGTTAATTTTTTTCCAGCCTTCGAAATGACACTAATCTACCTACAAGGTGTATCTTCTTATAAGGTCAATGGTGCCAATTTTTTGAAATTTGCTAACATAAAGAATAGTTCCTGTGATTTCAGTTTTCAATATTCAGTGAATTCGAGGAGTATCACCCAGAAAAGAGTTAGTAGCATCGATCGCTCGGTATTCGACAACCGAAACGGGATAAGAACAAATCAGTAATTTAACCTGATCCCAGTGCGTATAACATTCAATTAGTTGAAGCCTAACAAGATTCACCTACCTTGAAATTATAATTCAATTAATATTTTCAAGGTAAGCTTGACTTTGAGCACACTTCTATGTAGGTGCATATAAATAATGTTGATGTAAACATGGATTGTGCTTGTTGCATTGTTTCAATCCGGAAAGCAACAAATTAGATATACGGTTGATACGTTTCAAAGCCAGAGAATTATTATATTTTTTGTAATTTCAAAATTATACTCTGAATCTTCAAGATTTTCGACCGAATGTTGATTAAGAAATTCTCGAGAACTATTTATTCGGGGAATGAGAATTCAATTTCTCCAACGTTACGAGGAATGAAGAGGCTGGGTTTTTCTTAACGGAAAGCCTACTTAGATCTTGACCTCGTGTGAGATGAGACTGTGAATCACGCGGTCTTAAGAAGGAGCACATCCGCTTGATTTCTTCAGAAGCGAATTGATATGGTAGAGTACTCAACACAGGCGTTGGAAAAGTGATTAATATGATATTTACGTAGGATTACAATGTATTTTATTATGATCAATTATTTTTATGAGTTATGTTGGCTTCCAAAGCTTCTATTGTTTCTGGTTTATCAGCATAAACCCAAAGAAATAATCCATTGGAGTTATGTTGCATGACTTTGGAGGCCAATTAATTGGAACATTTCTCGAAAGAATGTCATTGACGAATCTTTTTTTCAATAAATCAATTGTAACGTTAGTAGAGCAGGAGGTGTAGCACCATCTTGTTGGAACCAAATACTTCTGGGTCGATACCATACAAATTTTGAAACAAATAATCATTGATCATCGATCTGTTACGAGCTCCATTCACTGTTGAATTAGCTCCAGCATCGTTTTTGAAGAAATATGAACCGATGATGCCTCCAGCGTGTAAAGCACACCATCAGTGCATTATTCAGGATGAAATGGAACCTGCAGAACTTCTAGAGGATTGTTTTCATTCCATATACTGCAGTTTTGCTTGTTTACGTAGCTTTTCAACCAGAAATGGTCTTCATCACTAAACACAATTTTTCGATAAAAAAGTGGATCAACTTCAAGATGTTCTAGGGCCCAGTCAGCAAACAAACGACGCTTATTATGGTCCAGTAGCTTTTGTTCTTGATCCAGTTGGATCTTGCATGGGTATAGACCAAGATCTTTAGGCAAAATTTTCCATGTGGTGGATGCTCAGAGTCCAACTTGTTGTGAAAGTCGACGAATGAACAAATTTGGATCTTCATCAACACTATCACTTACACCACCGATATTTTCTTCTGTACGTACAGTTCTTTGTCTTTTCGTTGTTGTTGCATCGAGTAGAGAAAATGTGGTCTGAAATCTATCGATAGTTCGACGAATAAGCTGCTCTGATGGACGATTATGTAAACCATAAATTTCACGAAGTGCTCTTCAAGTTTCGCGAATAGAACACTGATTTTGAAAATAAATTTCATCAATTTGTAAACGTTGTTGCGGCGTGAGTCTTTCCATGATAATTTGTCAATGCTTACTGAGCAGAAATGTCGAAACAACATGGCTTCTACCTTCAGTCAAATCACATATACTCCATTCACTTTTATTTAATCACATAGGAGGTCATGGTTTCGTTTTCAGGAGTTGGTGCCCCTGATGAAACGCACAGAACATATGATGAAAAGTCAGTGCGCGCACAGAAAATATCGTTAATGACAAAACGACGTTGCCAGTTTCTTTGTTTACATCAAAGTAAAAGTACCAAAGATATTCCACATTTTGTTAGGTTTACAAATTGTTCGCAGATTTTTGGTATTTGATCGATATTTGCAGGTGAGTTTTTCGTTGAATATCCAAGATTAACGTATGTTTATTGTTTTTAGCACCAGTTTGGAACGTGAGGACGATTTTCAAGACCAGGACGAATGTTTACATTTCGAGGTTGAAGGGGTACACGGGAATTTAGTTGAAAAAGCTGTTATTTGGACAGATATCACTGTAGATGGATCGGATGGAGCCTTGAGAGGTCGATTAGGATGATATTTTTCAGGTTTTCCAGGAAATTTGGCGATATCTGAGCAGATTTGCAAAAGTTAGGTACCTCACTAATGAGGTGGAACTTAGACCTAATTCTCCTATAAGAAACGCCTTTCAAAGGTCGAGATGGTGAAAAATGTATTCTTTAGATGTTCTTTGAACAAACGCAGCCGAGTTTTATATCCCAACATTGATTTTGAGAAAGTTAGCAACAAAATAAAATTGACATTATTTTTGATTCTTGTAATTACCCATCAATTCATCTTATATCTTTGGGTTGATTTTTTCTAATGAATTCTTGATTAGAATCAACAATTGATGTCGTCAAGTCTTGAACTTTCAGTTCAAGAGGATAATAAACATTAAATCTTCACAAGCAGGCACATGAAAATTATGTGAAAGCAATGCAATTTTCTTCCATGGCGAAAAATAATATATTTCAACAGTGATCTCTTGTACTTTTCATGCAAATAACTAGAAAAGGAATCCTTTCTATCAATTCATATAAACGTTAATTATTTTCGTCCATCACATCTTTTCCAATTCATTCATTTTCCGAATAAATTCACATTCTGAGAAATACGCTAAGAATGTAGAAAGGGCAACATAGTGTTGACTTGGAACATAAAAATATTTTGAAAAACGTGATAACTTCGATACAGAGTGGAATGTGTCAAATTTCCAAGGCCATAGTTATGATTTTATAATTGTGAATGGAGTATACATCTATATATTTAAGTGTCACAGGACATTTCGAGGCGGTGTAATTCATCTAGAATACTTCTCAATCTTCACAATGAATAGAATGAGTCCTACATCGATGAAAGGATGACATTTCTAACGATTGAAAGTAGATGAATGATCCTTTCTTCGCGTGGCCATCCTTTCTTTCCATCTGGTGAAAGCTAATTCAAGAAATCTCGTCAAAGCGATCTCAGTATGCGGCATCAGGCAACAATTTAATTCACTGCACACGAAAACAAAACCTAATACCTGCAGAATTACGGTCTAACCCACATTTTCTTCTTACATAACGCACGTATGTGAAGAGTGTTACATCTACCAGTCTATTGAATTGTTAAGTTATCCCGGTAAATACCCATTAAGGAGGTTTGAAACTAGGAAATGCGGATTTATGGTTCGTTATATAGAATATTTTTTATCCTTTCTTGAAGAAGAACATTGCTCAGATTCTACTTCGTTATCTAATAGAATAATGGGGATAATGATTCTCATCTAGTTCCAGTTATGTTTATTACC